>VZTQ01006829.1:45552-262439 GCA_013400755.1 Pelecanoides urinatrix | reverse complement strand
CCCCGCGGCGGCCGCCTACCCCTCCCGCCCCGCCGGGGCCGTCCGGCGGGAGCACGGCGCCGGGCCCGGGAAGGGGAGCGGGGCGGCGCGGGGCGGCGGCCGCGCAGGCGGTTTCCCGGGGCCCCTTCGCGTCGTATTCAAGATTTGTCGTTATTTAACCAAAGTTTGTCCAGGCAGGCTGGCGGGAAGCGCTTGCGACTCCTGACCCCGCTGTCGCTTGCTGTGCCGGCCCGGACGCCCGCCAGCTCGGCACGGAAGGGGGGATCGCGCGCCGGGACGGCCGTCGCCCCAACTTCTGTTTTAACATGGCGGGAACGCGGGGGCCGCGGCGGCCGGAGCCGCTCAGCCGCGACCTGGCTTGGCGCGGCGTTGCACAGCACAACCGGTACCTGGTGTCAGGGCGTCCATTTTATAGGGGCAGGAGGAGAGAGGGAGGTTTATATCCCACAACTAACCAGTTGCATAACTGAAATTGGGTAAACTTACTAATACCTCATGAGTTTATCTGGTTGTAGTTGGGCACCTCAAATAACTGTATTTAATCTGGCTAATACTGATTTTTTTCCTTATCTACTATAGCAAACGTACTTCCCCACTTTTAACCCATTTGCACTCTTTGCCAGGAACCCCCTTCTTAAGATACAAGGGTTGTTGTCCCACCTCTTTGTCTCGAGTTTTGCTCAAAGTGCTCTGGGAATATCTTTTTCTTGGCTGTTTCTTGTAAGTTAGTAGTTGTAGAGCCTCTATAGGCATGGCTGCCTTTGGTTTGCTTTTTGCCTGTGCTTTGTCCAGCATGATGAAGGCTGAGTGCTCTACAAAAATGTAAATTTTAAGTAGTTGCGGTGATTATGAGCGTTGTCAGCTTCATCTTTTATTAATCTCTTTGATGCTCCCAAATTCATTAGTTCCATATTTCCTGTGGTCTGGAAAACGCCAGGCTTCATTCTTTTCTCATTTACGTTGAAGTAAATGATTAACTCCACTGAAGTAGTAAAATGCCAACTGGTTAACAGGGGTGTAAGTGAGAAGGGAATTAGCATCTGTCTGGACTTCATAGCTCAAATTGTGAAGTTTTGGTTCTTTAGTGGATGAAAGTATTGTCACCAAAGCACACTCGGGCTTGATTCTGTTTTCGGGCTTCCTGTGCTAATGTATGATGACATTTTTTCCACATAAAGCACAGGTTTCGGTATTCTCATTCCTGTGAGGCCACGGCTTTACAGAGCCATGCGGATCAGTGCTCCTTGACTTGAAAGGTAATTTGGGCTTTACGCTTGCTATTTAATGCAACATTTGTCATGCTTCGTATTGGTAACTAATTTTTGTGGACTGTTGAAGTCGGCGCGTGCTGAGGAAATGGGTCTTCGATTGTGCATGAGCTGCTGGAGAAACCACGTTTGTGCCCAGCGTTTAAATGTGCCCATCCGATGTTGTAGCCCCGCGTTTCACTGGGCTGGTCAGTAACTGGTTCTCTGCTTTGTACCCGTGTAGAGCGCGGGCAGCATCGCTGAGGTGGGAGCGGAGAGTCTTCGGCGGCTGGGCTCAGCACCAGCGCCTGTGTTGTTCTCGTAGTAAGCACAGAGCAGCTCCCCGTGCTGACCTAGTTCTGTGGTGTATTTTCAAGGAGGCAAGATATAAACCATTCATTCCTTAAACTTAAACTCCCCCTGTCAGGAACTTAACTGGGAATCGTTTTAAAGCTTGATTCAAGACGAGTGTTTCAACAGTAGTACAGATGCTGGAGGAGAGAACGCAAGTCGCTTTGGGTTTTTGTTACTTTAATATTAGAAAAACAAATGTAAATGGCAGCTAGCAGGTTAGTTGCGTGGAGAAGCTCTGCTTTTATTGGGGAGCAATCTGCTCCATCCGCCCAAAGTGGTACAGTAGAAGTGAACCTCGTGAACAGCAACAAACAGCTCTGCAGACCTGCCCGGTCTTTGAGCTTCCCTGTAGAGCTTTGGTCGAGACTTCTTGTGCCCAGCTAGCAGCAGCAGAACCTTGGCGGTAGGTGAGGCTTTGAAGTGAGGCTGGTGCCTGTGTTCCTTGGCTGCAGGAGAGATTGCCACGTCTTGGAAAACTTGGGTGAGTTTCCTCTTTTCTGGTTTCCTTAGGCAGGATGAAGTTGGGCTTGATGACCTGACAGCTCTTACCATCCTTGCGGCAGAGGGTTTGTGGCTTTTGTAGTTTCTGCCACGTTTTGTGTGTCCGAGCTGAAATGGGAGGACTGACCCATAGAGGTGCCATCTTGGCAGCCTTAATGGGCTCTGAACTTGATCAGGGTGGGTGGTCGTCTTTAAATTAAAAAAAGAAAGTTTTTTTAAAAGGTCAAAATAGAAAGAATGTGCATAGAGAACCTTTCTTTAGATTTCTGTGTATTCTCATGGACAGGTATCTGAAACCGATAGCTTTAAAGCAGAGTAGTGCCCGTGTGCTTAAATTGCATAGCTGGCGCAGGAGCTGGGCACTTCATTTGTTGTGCCCACTAAGTTCGGTTATACGCAGTTGTTGGATTTATGTCTCTTAATTCGGGCAGGGTCAACAGCTGGGAAAGGGAGGCGGTGGAATTTCTCCCGGTAATTCGATCGTGAGCCAAGGACACCTACCACCGGGGCAGGATGGTGGTAGGGATTTTGGCAGCTGTTCTGGGTTTGTTGTTGATACTGACCGAGAAGGAAGTTAGAGCTTCAAATATTATTGAATGCTGAGAGACTGTTTGGGCAACATACCTTTTGAAAACAAAACATTCTTGATTTGGTTGTTAAACAGTAAATATTTACTTCCCTCTGCGGAAGTGTTGCATAACGTTTTATTACTTAAACAAACCTGAGCTTATTGTGAGTGTGATGGATTGGATTTTGTGCCATGCTTTCTGTATTGCTGTCCTTCCTGGCAAAATTGGACTGTCACGGTGAAGAGGCAGGGTTTGACCCTCCGCTCAGTCCACTCGTTGCCCCAGAGTTTTTGCTGAATTTCAGCAGTTGGGATTTTACCAAAATTTCTGTTGTCAGAGACAGAAGCAAACTGCCTTCTACTGAAGTTTCTAGACCCACTCAGAGGGCTGTAAGCCAGCAGGACAGTTTCAGAGGGTGGACTCAGTTTGCTTTTTCCAAACAGCAGAAACTACATATGTGTGTGAGGTCAATTTTTTTTGAGTACTCTTGGTATTATAACCATTTTACACACAAGATTCCTGATGTAAGGCACGGGGCTCATTTAAAGCTCTATTTTTTTAATCCAGTTCCGCATCTCTTGTTGTTAATGGTTTTCCCAAACACTTTGGCTGAAAGGTTTTTTGGTTTATTTGTGTGGGTTTTTAAAGCTACTTCTGTAGGAAAGTTCGTACAGATGTTGTAACTCAGATTTCATTTCCTGTATCGGGAAACAGAGAAAGGATTATGTACAAGTAAGGTTAAAACAAATGTTTTTTTAAATTTAACTTTTCAAGACTTGGTGCTAACTTCACATTACTAATATTTTTAAATGGTTCTTCTTGAAACATGCAGTCTTTTAAAGACCTGCTTAGAAGGTGTATGTTATTGGAGAAAGGGGAAATAGCTATCCTACCTCTCTGTCCAGGCAGCCTTCAGAAAGAGGGAGCTGGAATGTGACCTTCCTTTTTTAGTGTCCCTTCTGTCTGTGCTTCAATAAACCAAATATGTCTGCAGGGGAGGGGGGGGAAAAAAACCAAACCCAAACCTTTCTGTGGAGTGAAATCAGGCTGGTGGACTGTGTTGTGGAATACAGTGCCGATTAATTTAAAAAAGCAGTGCTTCCAGCAGCTTCTTGCATCTTCAGTGTTTCCTGGCTTCCTCTTCCACACCTTGCTGAGTTTTTTCTTTTTAGTTTTTTCCCCTCACTTTGTGTCCTGTTTTCACCTTCCATGGCTTCCTGTGCCCCTTCAGCCCTGTGTTGTGTTTACCCTGTTTTAAACCCTGTGGGTTTTGAAAGGCAAGTATGCCTGTGGGTGCTGGCATCTGTCTTAACGCCAGGTTTTTGGAGTGCAGCACCTGCCCTCTTACTGGGGTGATGCTGAAGGTGCGGCTTCATACCAAGGAGCAGTTACAGCACTGGGTGAGCAAGAGCAAACTCCCATTATCACCAGGAATGGGGAGCTCAGTGTCCTTCTCCTGCTCTTGTCGCATCTTCGATTCAAGTGTTTTTGTGGTTTTTTCCCTGCCAGCTCTCCAAGTAGGTTTCCAAACTCAAACTTTTCATAGCTTAAAAGAAAAAAGGTAAAAATATCCATGGCTGGTGGCTGCCAGTACGTAGGCTCAGAATAAGTAATTTCACTAGCTTTAGCCAATACTTTGGGATTTCTCAAAAATTTGTTGTAGTGTTGAGAACGTTTGTAGTATTGAAAACCGTATAAATGGGTGGTTTATTTTTTGCTAGGCTTTAATAATATCCATCTCTCCTTAGTTTCATTGGTGTTGAAATTTGATGATGTAATTTTAGTGAAAAGCAAGGGACGAAGAAATTGATGACAGGTCTAAAACAAATGAATTGTTAGTGAGCAATGGTCTAATCATTCAGTTGCACTTGCAACTATTTTAAAAGCAACACGGTAAAAGTCATGCTTGAGCACACTTAGGAGCTGCAGGAAAAAGTTGAAGTGACTGCACTGTTCTAGTGCTCCTGAAGATTGCTTTTAAAATAGTTACTTCTGTGCACCTTCTGAATATAACCAAATTCTTCGTCTTGGTTAGCAGGGTGCTTTAAACGGCCTCCTAAGGTGAGAGAGGAAAAGAGGAGCCTGTGAAATAGAGTAGCCAGTCTTGTTGGTTGGGGGAAGTAGACTCGTAAGTGCTGAGCACAGTGATAAATGTACAGCGTAAGAAATGAATAGCTAATTGTGTAAACCAGACCTTCTCAACCAGTGCGTAGGCTTTCATTAAGAAGAATTGTGCTATCAACTCTTCCCCAAAATGCACGATTTGCAGTTGTACATAACTGTTGTTTAATTGAATTCAGTTTTAAAACATCAAGAAACTTTCTGCTATGTGAAAAGCATAAAATAACTTACAAGTAGTGCATTATTGGTGGAGAGAACCAGGACGATAATACGCAGCAGAGTTTTAGCTATATTTGTATTTCTTACAGTTTTAGAATGGCTTGTAGAGCTTGTCATAGCAACAAAGTAGTTATCACAATTATTCCAAGAAACTAGGCGAGATTCAATAACTTACTAGAGGAAAATTATTTCGTTGATCATCCTTGATACTACTACCATTCCTCTGATTTCCTCCTCATCCTTTTTGGTTTTCCTCGTTCCTCCCATTTTCCCCGCAGGCAGCGGTCACAGCTGCACGCTGGTGGTTTGTGTGTCGTCCTTGGCTCCTGCTTCACGTTTTTCACCTTTGCCCGCACTGTGTCACTCCTTCCTTGTGTCCTGCCCTCAGCCCCAGGCTGCTTCCTTCAGGGGAAGGAAGGGGCTGTCCGCATCCTTCACGGTGAAGGGTCAGGAACACCTTTGCTCGGCCAGCGTCCGAGCTGAGTGCTGGCATCCAGTGGAACCTTGCGGGGAAAGCAGCGCTGGAGAGCTGGACCTGGTTATCTTATCTTAGCCACCCTCTATTGAGACTTAGAAATCTGCTTGTGTTGCCAAGAGATTTACAACTGTAATCGTCCAAATATTTCTAGAAAACAGACCAAAAGCTGTTGGTTTTGCTTATATTGCTACTTGTTTACTGATTGAAAATGCCAGGAATGAAGTTTAACTGTGAGAAATAGCATGCCAGTCCTTCAGATGTTTGGATCAGGGATAATTCTTTGCATTTAGTTCTGCCAGATTGAATTTATCGGTTTTGTCTGTGTCCAGAGGTCAGCAAGTGAAAGAATGTAGGGCTTCAAGGGGACTTCATACCCCCACCCACAGCCAGGACCTAGCGGAGCCAAATCACTACATGGGAAATATGAATATGTAAAAAAAAAAAGAATTTCTTTTGACAAAATCTGGATATCTTGATTTTCTTTTTTGTCTTCGTATATCATCTTCAGAAAAGTGAGTTATTGGAAGAGTGGCTTTCTGCAAAGGGGAGGAGTTTCAGAAAAGCCAGCAGCGTTGAGAACCACGACTCCAGAGGAAGGACAGTGGAGTTGGTGCTTTTGCTTTGGGTATTGACATAGTCGCTACTGAGCTCTCTTAAATAAGGCACACGTTCATTATTTTGCTTGCAAGGAGGACTGGTGCACGGGTTAATACTGCCATTACGCCCAAGTCTGGATGACTTCAGGTAGCCCACGTGTTTGTGTGGGTGCCAATTCTGAACTGTGTTTACTTGGTTCTGCTGCTTAAGCAGCAGTGTGGTGAGTGGCATAATGGTTAACTCAAAACCCTCCCGTTCCATTTAAGTAGTTAATAATTACATTGTGAGTTTAGCCGTTCATTTTGTACGAAACCACCTATTTGTAACGTGTAAACACTTTTTGTGTCTCTTGTGAGGTAGTTAAGAAGATGGCCAACCCTAAGTTATCACTTCATAATAATGGGTTTATGAAACTTGTGTTTGTGATTTTATAGGCTTATTCTTTATATTTATTTCCAGTACAGAACGTCTGCAAATCAGCAGTTGATCAACACCCATTCAGTCATTTCTGTATTCTCCAATTATATGTTTTAATGATAAACTGTGGTAGTTAAATGGTCTGCAGATCTAAATTCACCTCCTGAATCACAGAAGATTTAAGAACCAGTTAAAGAAAAAAAGGGGAGGAGGGGGGATTGTTTGGAGAGCGGGGGTAGAGCATAGACTCACTGTGTGATTTTCTGTTGTGCGCTTTAAAGTTTTATGGCCCATGTTGCATCCCTTGGGAGGATAAAGTGCAAGGAGCATGAAGAAACCCATAAAATTACGAAGGGTTTATGTGGTATAATTAATATGGAACTTTCCATGAACTTTATAACAGTTGTACTTTCTTAATTTTACACGAGTTTCTGGTTTGGTAATAAGTAATCTTGAAGATTGCTAATGGAACTTAGATTTTGGATTTTCATGCTGGATTATAACACTATACATTGTAGGCTGCTATATTTTAGTATATAGCTTCCTTACTGTAGTTTTCAGAATTGGCTGTGCATGGCTTGGGAAGCATTTTTGAGCTGTGGCCAGCTTTGCACTAAAAAAACCCCATGTCGATACAGCTTTACTGGCAAATCCTCCTTGTGCAAGTGCAGCTTTGCTTGCAAAAGCACTTTTTATTGACACTGGATGGGTTTGCAGATTACAATGTCATAAGTCACATCCATAGCAAAAATAATACAAGGAAGAAAGTTCAAGTACAAATTTGGCCTGGATTTGCACAGTAAAATCAAATAAGCATTGTGAAATTGCAGCTCCTTTTTTTAACTACAAAGGAAATTTTAGTTGTAAATAAATGTAAAATTTTCTCGCTGGAAGGTGCTGGTTGCTCTGTAAGTTGGGCATGGATAATAAGCAGTGTTGATTCTTATTCCTCTGATTTTATCAGAAGACTCTATGGTAGGTGAGTGGGTATGTCAGGTTGATTAGAAATGACAGATTTGATTCAAACCAAAGGATAGCCTCTTTTTTTTTGTTTGTTTTTTGTTTTTGCTCCGCCTTCCTAAAGATTTACATGTTTTAGTCGGAAGGATTGTGATTATTTGTGAGGAACGTGAATAGCAAAGCGATAGGTGATTTCGAGAAACGTGAACTCTTGGTAACCAGTCTGTAGGTGGGGATGACGGATCCTGTGCGATGCTTGGGAATCTGCTGATGGCAAACGCTGTACGAAGGAAGCTGAATCACGGAGTGGAGGTCCAGGGGTGACCGAGGTCTGCCGGCACCGTTAGTGCAGCTGGAGGAGCAATCCTCTCCTGTGCCCAGCTCCTCCAATTTATCTTCATAGAATTTCCTCTGTTTGGGAATATGTCATGAATTATTCGAGCGGGCGAGGAAGCAAGTTTTAAAGCAAGTGTGTGTGCATCGTTTGGGGCACTTTCTTGTTCTTAATCCTCATAGCTGGCTGGCCAACTTCATCCTTTTCCAAGGTCAAACCTGTTCTAGAGGTTACTGAATTCAGGATTCCCTTCCCGTAACATGATTACTGTGTGTCACTCTTACCACGCAGCTAGAGGATTCTTCAACGAAAAGCCCATCGGATCGAGGCAGGTGGCAGTTGTTGTTTTCCATGTTGGGGATTTTTTAGAATGAAGAAATGTCGTTGCTAAACGCAGAAAAGGGAAACATGTGAGGTGTAGTCACATTACAGGATGATGAAAGTGACCTTCCATTGCTATAATAACACAGAAGTATGAGATGCTAACAACAGGAGTTGGAAGGTTTAGAGTAAGCAAGTTCTGATAACTTCTACCAAAACATTTTTAAGGGATCTATTATCCATAGGCACTTTCTGGATTAGTAATACTGGTAATTGATGACAGTGGAAGAAAGTTAATAAAACGAGCTGAATAATTAGAGGTCTGCTAGCCCTGCAAAATAATGGAATGAATGATAGAGGACTGGACTGATATGGAGGTAAGGGGAAGTAATACAATTAATGTCAATTAAAATGTGCCCATGGAAAATAAGCTGATGAGATGTAACCGGGGATGTAGTTTGGCTGATAAAAGCAATAATGTGTGCTGTAAAATACTTTGCCGCCTTAATGAATTGAATGTAGCGCAATGCAATATTTTGAATGAGAAATGAGAACGGTATAAAATTAATGTAGGGAATGTTAAGTAGGTACCAGCTAAATCAGATGGCAGATCTGAAAATACAGATGGGAATGACTGTTGCAGCGGGGCCCTGCCTAGCTCCCTTCTTTGCCCCAAGCAAGTTGATGTCTTTGTGGATAATCCCAAGTGTCACGACACGTGTTTGTGAAGCTTTGAGCAGCCGGGGTGGTGGGAAATAACAAAGGTGGTGGTCACACGTGCAGAACATTGACTGGTAAAAAGATGTGGCCAAAAAGCCCTGTAGAGTAATGGTCTGAGATACTCCATGTCAAACTAGAAATCCTGGAATGGTATACAAAAAAGTAATTAGAGAACCTTCTTCCCAATTTCTTTATCAGTTCAGCAGAGATCAATACTGTCCGACTGCTCGTTCACCCAGGAAGAAGTACGAGACTGGCAACCCTGTTTATTTAGTCTAACGCAGTCATACAGTAAAGTTCCAAATAACTCAGGGAGCGCACAGGACTCATAAATTATAGAGCAGCTCACGTTTATCATACACATCGCTGCTTATCTTGTAAACTCATCTGCTGTGCTTGCACGAGTAGTTGATTTAACAGCATGTATATTGTTGAACTTGACACATGCAAGAGTATAATCAAGCTTTACAAATACTAGGGATGTCTAGCTGCTGGTTTGTGCTCTTGGCCCGCTTTTTGAAGTGATTGTGGGACGGGTTCTCTCTGGTTTGCTGCAGGTCATGGGAAATTTCTGTATTGTATGTAATTACAGAGGAGTTTTATCATGATGCTGGCATCTGTTTAATGACATAAAATGATGAGATGTGTAAAAGGAAAAAGTTAATATCCTTTTTCTGTACACTTCCAAATGGGAAATGACTATAAATTGATTTTGTAGGGTAAAATGCCAGTGAATAAGTGTACTTCTCCTATACAGCTGCCCAGTATCTGTCATGCAAAGCATGAGAACAGCAGAAGGCGGCAGAGATGGGGGGTTTTAGAAGGAGAACTGGTAAAACTCCTGTGCTGTAGCTGGGATGTCTTATCCTGCTGCGGGGACTGATTCGGTCTATAAACATGCACAGTTCGTGGATGCTCTGATTCTTTAGGTGGTGTTAGAGGGGTGATAGACATAATTGAATTAGTGCTTCTGGGAAGTCTGCAGGCTGTTGTTGGGGTTTTGGGGTCTCTGGGTTTTTTTTTGTTTGTTTTTTTGTTCTTTTTTTTTTTTTTTTTAGGGGAATAAATGCACCTTCTACAATTTTAGCAACAAAAAGGAATAACTTTCTACTCTTTGGTATTTCTGCTTTTGAGACCCCCTGGGTATGGTGAGGTAGGAAGATTCCCATCCCTCTATCTCACTCTCATGTTGAGGAACTACATTCACTTTCTGAGCTGTCCATGGAAAGAAAAGTAACCTGGTTTTAATCAGCTATAGCCCATTTTAGTTTTAAATGAACTAATAGACCTTGAGTTGCATTTCTGCTGCAGCTTGACAAAATTATAGCAGGCGCTGGGGCTCTGTGCTTATTTACTTGCAAATTCTGTCAAGTGTGAACTTCATTTACGACTTTCCTGGCAGGTCATACCGCTGTGGTCACAGCTTCTATAATGTTTTGTTGCTATTGCTTGTAAAATTTGTCACTGAGGGAAATAATAAGCTAAAACAGACACAGGTAAGCACACACACAGGATCCTCGTGCACAAATCCATCAAAGCTCTTTGCAACCATAAGGTATTAAACTGTACTTATATCTCTGAAATAAAGGTGCAATTTCAACAGAAAGCCGTGTTCTTTGCAATGACAAATTGCCTGCTCTTTGACAAGTGCGCTGGTGGGTTTCCAAGTCTTGTCGTAGCTAGGGTCTCCTAGTAGAAACCACCTACTCTCCTGTGTATACATCACGTGTCTCCTCTTCTTTCTAGATGATCATGGGAACAGCAATGGCAGTCATGTAAAAATCTTTTTACCGAAGAAGCTGCTTGAATGTCTACCAAAATGTTCAAGTTTACCGAAAGAGAGGCACCGCTGGAACACTAATGAGGTAGTTAAATCTCTTATTTATTCTTAAACGTATCAGTGTGCTTGATGCTTATGGATTATTTTTTGAGAGCATGCCATGTAAGTTACAGAATATAAATTCCTTGGCTCTGGAACCTGTTGTTTAAATAATAAAGTGCTATTACATGTTGAAAGTGAGCTTCAAACTAGACTTGAAGGCAAATGTGGAAGCTGACTACTTGCTTGTCTATTCCTTGTGTGTGTGTATGTCACTTGTCTCAAAGAGTCAAATCTTGTATCACCTTATTAACATGTTTCGAAATTGCTTAAAATTAGATAGGTGTTTTGGTACCATGTTAAACGTTATCTTATTATGTGTAAAGACTTCTGAACAAAAAACCGATGCATGTTCTTTCCTGCCAAACAGGGTCCTGAGAAATAACTAGTTTACTGCTGTCTGAAAAATCTTGTTAAGAACAGGGGGCACAAAGAATTGGGCGTTTCATGCTGGAATCCAGTTACTCTGAATGTGCTAGTTTGTGTATCTCCTGTTAATGCATCATGGTTGGGTTCATTGAAATGGAACAGAAGTATTTAAATTTCAGGTGTCTGGTGGGCCAAGGTGAAGTTGAAGAACAATCCAAATAGGTCTATGGTCCCTTGCCTTTATTCCTTTTGGGCAGCAAGGCTGGAAGTTCACCACAGTACAGTTGTAGTTTTTAGTAGCACTGTCTTACAGTACCTTTTACATATTTGTGGGAATCATTTCATAATAGAAGCAATTTGAGAAATTACTGTAAAACTCCAGGTAGTATCTGCCTGTTGCAAGCTAATCAATCATTTGTAACATCTAAACGTGTTAACAAAAACCGTACTCGGAGTTTAACGACTGCAAGTGGCAAGCTGAGCGCAGAATCAAATATGGATCAGTTCATGTGTGTATTTTTCAGAGTTGGAGTTCGTCATCCCTCCTCCCTCTTTCGTCTAAAAGTTAAAGTCAAGTGTCTATTTTTAACATACTAAGTACTGTGACAGAATTAATCAGGTCTTTTGGGGAGTTGCTGGCATTGGCTCTTTTGTGTAGATGTTTTTGTCTTGGGTCATTTGAAAGGAAATGTAAACTGTAGAAAATGTGGGTTGCGATTTATTCTGTGATAGCATTTATACTAATGGGAACAGGGCATGGAGTATTAGCAATTCCAGTGGCTGTAAAAGATGGTGTTTTGACAAAGACAGTTGAGAACGAAAGCTCCCAGGGTTGTGGCAGAATGATGCTCCTCCTTGTTATTGGAAACAGCTTGTTGGTTTTTAGTCACTTTCCTCTAGTATTTCTGTTGTCCCTAGTTTAGAGCCTTGTGTATACATTTACACATGCAGGTTTTCAGCTTTTCTTCTTGAACAATGTTTGGTGTGTGTAGCCTCCAGGGTACAGAGTGTGGCAAACAAAGTTAATCATATAGCTGAAAATCTGTATTATTCATAAGCATGATGCAAATGGGAAAGTGTAGGTGCTTGCAAGGTGTACTAAGCTAGAAGAAAAATTTGGGAGCGTAGCCTTCCTTCTGAAGGATGTGTCAGCATTCTGGAGAGGGGGAAGGTGAAGGGTTTTGATGGTGCTTGCCACCATATTGCTGGTATAGGTTTGTCTCATACCTTAATTCTAGATGGATTGTTTGCTAATAATCACAAATCATCAGCTAGTATGTTAAAAAAACAAACACAACCCACTCTGTCTTTTTGAACATCGTTTGTCACACTTATTTGTATCTCTTTTTCCTCCAAAATCTGTCACTGTGGCTGCCACACAGTGGGGACAAGGAGCTGGTTCTGTACGTGGGTTATTACTGTTGCTGTCTCTGCCAGCGTATGTGGTGTGTCGGTTGCAGTTTCCCTATTGCATTATTTAAAAGGAAGAGCTTTTCTTGTGGCCAGAGATTTTTGGCCTCGTTAGCTCAGAGGAAAAAAAAAGATAAAAAAGAAAAAGGCAGAGTCTTATGCCTAGATGAAGTCTTGGAAAATTTCTGTTAATTGCGGGGGAGGAGGGAGCTTAGCTTACAGATTTTATTTCCCTCCCCACCTCCAACCTGGAAGTTTAATTCTGTTCACTGTTACAAAATTTGAATTTTTCTTAAGGTATAATTGAATAATAATGTTGGACTACATTTCAGAGTCATTCCTAAGGGAATATATCTTTTCATCTGAGTACACAGGTGTTCTATCTATGCTGGTGAAGACACGAATTGTAAAATATGGAAGAAAAAGATGTATTTTATACAGTGATACTTCCAGAATCTTTGTGTTAATTTCAAAATCACTGGTACTGCTTGCGAGGTGTCTCACCGGTAGCGAGGTTTACTAAAAGATATAAAAGAAATAAAATGCATAAAGTAACTTACAGATCTGAATATGTCTGACATGGCTGTCCTCCCTCAAACTCATATGTGTTTGGACAAACTCACGGATGTCCGGTCTCGCCATAGACTTCCCCAGAGTGTGAGCGCAGTGGGAATTGGTGTGGGATGTGGTGCAGGATGCATCCACAGGGGCGGCCAGCGCCAGCCCTCCTAACCCAACCACGACCTGGCTACTTCCCAAAACCCTTAAATATTGCTTTTTCTGCTCCTTTGTATGGGGATATTTCAAGGGAACTTAACACGGCCCTTGTACGCATCTGCGGGTCCTTGAAATAAAGTGCAAACGTATTTTCAGCCACTGGGGCTGGTGGGCAGCATAAAGGGCACGTGTTGTGCGCTGGCGTGTGGCGTCGGTCTGCTGATGATTCCCTTATATCTGCAAGCGAGGAGATGCCGACGCTGAACGTGGAGGTCAGGGAGCAGCTGGGGTTTGTTCTTTCCTCTACCAGGGCATCACCATGGGAACGCCGCAAATAACTTTTTCTGAGCGCTTTCATCTGCAGATTGAGGGTAGTGGTCATATGTTGCTCTGGATTGGGTAATTGAGATGGAGAAATAATATCCTTTGAGAGCTGAATAGGTTGTGGTTGACTTTACACTTAGTGAAATAATGCAGCAGGAGAAATGGAGCATTTAAAAATGCTTAGAACACGTTATTGAGATGTTTGCTTTCCGTCAGGTTATGCAGTTTTAACTAAAATGTTTGATGGAAATATATTTTCATATCACGATGTCATCTCATCTTAAATCAAGTTTATAGTGGTTTTATATTTCCTAGTGAAGGAAGTGTTCCTTCTAATTCAATTTTTTTTTACCAGAGATACAAAATCATAAGCTTAGCCAAGCAATTTAATTACAGATTTACATTTTTGAGATGCCTGTGAAAGTGTGTGTATGTGTATTTCCCTTGCTCTGGGGGAGGATAGAAAGGGCATTTTCATAGGATTTCTCATGTTAGGACAAATCAGTTAATTGCCAGAAAGTTCCGCAGTGCTCTGTGCACGTGAGGGAGTTCCTTGCCTCCTGGGTTTTAGTTGTCGGTCATTTTGAACCATTTTAGCGTTTGTGTAATACAGATCTGGTTCTGGCTTTAGTGAGCGGATGGAGCAAAGACTTCCCATAGCGTGGTGGTGCTTGCAGCTTGCTTGGCGTGCTCACGGTGCGCACCGAGCATGGATTTTGGGAGCGCTGGGTCTCGGGTCCCTTCCCTGGGGAGTGGGGCTGATGCTCCCGAAGCGCTGCTGTGCGGAGCGGGCGTCTGCGGGTCTCCGGGTGCTCGGCTGAGCTCCCGCTTCGCCCGGAGTGTGTTGGCACTCCCCTTGCGCCTCGTCCCCTAATAGAGGTGGCAGAGGTCGCTGGCTCGTTAACCGCTAACCATCTTGGGCAGTAAGAGACGTTGTCTGCAGGAAATGCATCCTGCTACTTTCTGCGGAGGGACCAGGTTATCCGGGAACCAGGAGCTCCCCAGGCCCTGCGCTCTCAGCGGCACGGGTGGGTGCAGGGGCTCAAGGGTGTCGGAGTAACCTTGTCTCTGCACGCCGCTTGCCAGAAGCAGGATTGCAGCTTGGAGCAGAGATGCCTTTCATTAATGGAGTTGGCAGCCGCAGTCATTAATCATCCTTGTAAACACTTAATGACACGGTACGAGAAAGAAGAAAAAGTTAAACATCGGAAATGTAAAATGCTACCTAGGGCTTTTGTTTCTGACGGTATTCTATATTTACGTTCTCTGTTGGGAGAAGCCCAGAATTTCCATGGTAGAAAAAACCAGAAGTAATTGCTTTGTGTGCTTAGGCTTTTCTTGAGGGGCAAGGCAGAAACGCCCCATTTTCCAATGGGATATCTAGCATCGACTTTTTACAAATTTCAGGCTTAGGTATTGCTTGGTAGTATGCAAATAAGTGCAATTACAAAACTCTGTATTTGAGCATTATTTAGCATAGGAAGAAATTCTTTGACGATGTTGTATTGGGGACCTTGAGTCGTGTGCTCACTGACATCTCTGATGTGGTCTTGCATTTTTGCTTTGCTTGCACGACAGTGACATTCTCCTCTTCCGCTTGACATCGAGTTATTTCCCATCTTTTCTCTAAAGCACAGAGAAGAAGGTTTGGAGAATTGCCTGAGGGAGGTAGGGCACCCAGACTGTTTTGGGAAGTGACTCTCGAGTGTTTGGGCTGGCTGTTATGCCATGAAATGCTAGCGAGGAGCAGGTGAAAGTGATCTGTCGCCTGCTGCTCCAGCCCCACTCAGCCCCTGGCAGGTGGGTGTCAGGCAGCCTGTTACCGGCACGGCTCCTGTCATGACATGTTTGTTCATCAGAGTGCCACTCTGGGTAAAGACCAAGCAGTACGACATACTATTACTTTTGGGTTTTTTTAAATGCTTTTAAGAATGAACTCTTATGTCTGAAAACTTAAAACACCCATTTGTTTTAAGACTGCCCTGGATGATATGGTGTATTGTAACACTTCGCTACATTACTGTACCAGTTCAAGCCTTATTTACCAAAGTAGTTTTATGTGGTTTAAATTCATGGGGTTGAGAGCAAGCATATGGGATCAGCTTTTGTCATCGCCACAGTCAGAGCGAGGAAGGGGTGTCTGTCCAGGTCGCAGCATCCCATCTGCGCAATGCCATCAGGGTGGCAAAACTTGCTGGAAAAGCAGCAGCACTCATTACAGTTTCCTGAGGACTGTAAAGTTATTCAGTGTATTTTGTTTAATGCTTTCCTTTAAGCTCAAGTTAATGCAGATGTGTTTGCTTAACTGCAGAGTTTCCCGAAGTCAGAGATTGGCCGTTGTCGTGAGAGCTCTGCAGCTGCCGAGCGCTTACAAAGCTAGAACGCCTTCATCGGCTCTGTGATCTCTCAAGAGCAATGAGAATATTTCATTTTGACTAATTGCCCATGTGATCACGGCATATAAAATATTATGGTGGTATTGGCAAATGCTCTTATTAGAAGTTTTGTTGCTTTCTGTTCCGCCTGAGATCCTGTGCTGGAGGAATAGTGGGGAAGCGGTCACAGTCTGGCTTGCGCACGCTTCCTACGTAGCATCTCCTCCTGCCCCTGTTGGTCTGGCATGTGGGGTTGCCCTTAGGTTTGTGCTGAGTTGGGGGCTGAAACAAGTTAACGTAAGGTTTTGTAAATGAAAGGAAGTGCCTAGTTGAGGGCAAAATGTTTGCCGAGTGCTAGAACAGCTGGAGCATATGTAAAACCAAGAACATCGGTGTTGACGCACGTCCCTTCTTTCAGTGGTGGTGGTCTTCTGCTAGCCATTGTAGCTAGGAAAGGCATGTCCCACCTGGGTTTGTCACTGGCTAGTTGGATGCTTGCTCTACCAGCCGTTGGTACCGTGCTTTCCAAAGCGTGTCCATCCTCTTGACCAACAACAGAAATGTAAGAAAACACGCTTTTCTTAAAGGAGAAGAAAAAGCTTCGAAAGTGAAATCAAAAGGAAGTAACATTTACACCCTGACTAGAGGAGAGTCAGGAGTAAACTGTTTGTACACCTGACTGATGCTGTCTAGCACGTGTGGGCGGCTTTTCTCGCTGCGTGTGTGATTATGATTTAAGGCTGATCAGTGAATGAGATGGAAATTTCTCTTTAACAGAAGCGCTTCATGATGGGTTTATTTTGTGAAATTAATGAAATTCTGTACTTTACTTAATGTACAAAGCAGAAAATCTGCTACTGGCTTTGCTTTCGCAGTTTCTCAGTTATGTTTACATAATTAGTAAATGTTGTGAGCAGGCTCGGTGATTTAGCAGAATTGAAAGGTTACTGTTCCTGGCAATTTTAAACAAAAGCAGTAATACCTGATATGCTGCTCGTGCTCTGATAGAGAGAGATTCTTCATCTTCCTCTTAGGAAAATCTGTCTTGTTTTTCTTTCCCTTTTGTTAATGTTAGGACCAACGTTGTAATTGTATAATGATAAGTCTTTTAAAATGGCTGAATTTGCAGTTCTGTGTCAGAGTCCTGGGACCAGATTGAATCCTGTAAAGCATAGCAAACAGATGAAATGTATTGTTTTGGATAATGTACTGCCTTCCTGGCTTTTTTCCAAGTGAATTCAATTGAATTAATTAAATTAACTTTTTTATACTTAATGATAGCTACAGAAATTAGTTTTAGCATATTATACATGAAGTATAAAATGCTGATGGTATTTAACTCACTGTCTGTGACATTAGTAACCTATCAAAATACCTCTGAATATTTTTACAAATTTTGAAACTTTCTAGCAATTAGTTCGGAGTGGAATTGGTCCAGTTTGTTTTGAGCACTCATGTGGCCGGACCTCATATACAGGCTTCACAGTGAATGCCCTCCTACTGCTGTATGTGGAGATGCAGCTGCTTGTGTTCTGCTGTTTGGGAAATAGATCTACTGGTTTGTGTGCTGCACCGAGGGATGGAGCAAACGAGACAGTTCTTGAGTACAAGGACTTAAGTGGCTATTTCAGATGGAAGGGACTTTCTGGGTTTTTGCCATGTCAGGTACCTCCAGGTTCCTCTACTGAAAGTGTGTCTTGTAGCCAGCCGTCGTTTAGCAGCAATAATTGCATGTCCAGACATCTATTCGCTGTAAGAGCGGGCTCTGAATCCTTTATCTATTGTATACTTAACACACGCGCGCACACACACACACACACACACACACACACACACAAAGGTACCACAGACTGCTCTAAGAATGCGGGAAAATAAGGTGGAATACTTTTTCCTCTAATTGATTAACCTGGTGTGCTTTTCCTAACCTGCATTACCTGTTGGGGCTCGTCCTTTTTAATGGTACATGGTTACTCTGAAGTATAGCATCAAAAGAGAATGTGGAATCCGGTGTAGGGGGAATAAAAAGTCGGAGTTACCAGTTATGTAAACCCTTCTTCAAACGTGAGAGAATCAGCAGAGTGCATTAGTTTAATTATTATTTAGCTGTTTATCTACAGGAACACCAACAGTAGTGGTAGGTACCACTGCATCATGTATTTGGGTCTCTGGCTTGCCCAGCACTGCGTAAAATACTCACTGGTATGTTATGCAAGTTGTACTTTGTACCGCATTTTACAAGGAAAATGTTACAACAAAGTCAATTTACAAAGTCAATTTAAATGTGTCTCTGCCAGGGACTGGCATATATAAACACAAATGAATTGGTTCGCTTGTCAAATGAATGGAAACTGAGGATATTACATTTTGTAAGTGATTGAAATCCTGTCTTCTCAGTCTCATGTTTGCTACTTCCAAGGGTGGCTGTTTCATTTTGAAGAGAAAAATCAGGGGATTTAGAGGAAAAAGAAAAAATAGATATGAAGGAAAAATTAGTGCCAATAAAAGCGAAGATTTTATGCTGGGGTAGTACTTAAGAAAAAGGACTAAGAGTGAAACCAGTTTGTTTTCTGCAAAAGGAGTGATCATTGTGGGGAACAAGGCGTACCTGGAGGGAGAGTGGGAGAGAAGTCTGTTGCAATAGGGGAGAAATTAAAAAAGAAAGTCTTTGAGTTCGTTCCTCTGAAATTGGTGCCTATACCCAGTTGGTGACAAACATAGCTGTGGATCATAAAAACAGGGGCAGGGAGCTATTTGCTGGCCGGTTGGACAGCAGAGTGGAGTTAGCAAAATGCTGGTGAGGTGTTGTGCTTTCCAGGTCTGCCCCGTGTTTAACTCTAGTTCAGCTCCGGTCTCTGGTTTAACTCCGGTTTGGCTCCAGCCACAAATCGCTCGCCATCCCCAGGGGTACAGTGTTCTTGCAGTTATTTAAAACTGATCTTTGTGCAAACTTTGTATTACCTGAGAAGTCAGGAGGGAGCCTCGGCACCTGAGGCACGGCCCCGGCCCCGCACCGGGGCCGCCTGCGCTGGCAGCCCTTGCCCAGCCGCAGGCAGCTGCCCGCGGCCTGACCGTGTTCGCTTCCCCATCTCTCACCTTTGAGGAGTTCCTGAGGTGTGGGGTTTTCCTGATAATAGGGTTCATGTTAATGCCTTCTGGTCTTAATTAGCTGCTGAGTCACTGTGAATCTGTGTCTTTGTTGTTGGATTATTTCTAAGTCGCTTGGTTTCCAAATCGCTTTCCTCCAAAATGAGGTTGTCTTACAAATCCGTAGTGTAAATCGTGATTAAAGGGCCCACCTCAGTACACGGGTGAAATAAGAGCAGAAAAGCTGACTTCTTGTTTCAGTTCACAGAAATTGGAATTGATAAATGTTGGAAATAATGGCAAGAAGTTAGTTTTAACTCTAACATGTGGCAGTAACTTTAGCAGATATTAAAAATACAGACATTCCTGCTTTCTCCAGTGGGTTCTTGACTGCAATATACGTAAAGCAGAGTGATGCAGAAAGATGCAATGTGTTTTTGAGAAAAATGTACAGCAAATTAGGTCGTTGCACTACACTTCAGCTTTGAATACGGTGATTTTCTGTCGTTGGTGGCTTCTTTGCCTTACGAAGACAGTTTTGTAGGGTGGGTTTGTTTCTTGGTTTCAAGCATGAAGCTGTTTTGGTCGAGATGAAAGACTCCCAAAACTTAACATCTTGCCAGGCAGGGCGGGAGGGGGGCAGGGGAGGGATGCTAAAATGAGAAGGGATGTAATGCCCTTGGTGGCTGTCTTTCTCCAAAAGTTATCTGATGTAAATATTATGCTCTCTGCATAAATTTAGTATAGATAATTGACTGCATCTTGCTTGGAAATGGATACCAAAGGTTTTTTTATAGCTTTTGTGTAATTGAAATTCCAGGAGGAGAGGCCTTTGTCTTGGTAACCACATTTGAATTACTTTTTTATTGTAGTGTTAAACTGATACGTTATGATGTTAGGAGTTCAGTGTGCGTGTGTCAGTAATTACTATATTTCCACAATTACAATGATTAAAGCAAACTCTTGAAAAAGAGCATGTAATACCCCAAAACCAGATGATCTAGAAGTGGTATTGACAGCCGTTTGTGTTCTTACCTAAACAGTAGTCTCCCTGACGCAGGTAACCCCTCAGTGCTGTAGCAGGACTGCATGCTTTGTGCATCGCCGGTCAAGCACTTCAGCTGTGCTGGTTTTGATCCTGAGCTTTGAAACACATTCTGTATAACAAGAAACCAATGCACCAATATGGAAATGGAAAGACTTGTAGAAGCCATTCTACAGGAAGGTTTAAAAAAAAAAAAGAAAAAACCCAAAAAGCTGCTAGCAGTAGAGTCGCTCTCCGTGCCAGGGTGGTGGTGGCTGCAGAGGGTCTGCTGCAGCCCCGGCGTGCCCAGGGGAGCACTGTGTGTGAATTGCGAGAGCTTTGATGTGATTCCATGGAAGGTACTAGTTTTACTCACTGAAGCTCCTTTGTTTTGCAGAGATCTTGATGCAGACGCCCTTTTGGATTTCTTTTTAATAATGTGTGACCCTTCACCTTTGATCCCTTGACCTGCATTACTTTGGTAACCATTTCATTTTTTTTAATTTCACTTCATTTTTAATTTTGGTGTGCAAGCTGTAACATTTCATCATTTAAAACTGTAGCGTTCTTTGACCTCCCCAAATGTCTTATTTTTCTATGAAGATATGTAATGTTGGCTTTTCTTGAATAAAAATTATATCAGTTGTTAAAAAAAAATAAAGTATGTAATTTTCATTGGTTTTTGCTTCTTTTAAGTTTAACTGTGTGTATGTTTCTTATATAGTACATTACTTTTTTTGACCTGTGTTCTTCCAGTGCTTAATCTAATTTATTTTGATACTTCTGTACATCTTTGGTTTTAATTTGCATTTCTCCACAGTTTTTTGGTCAGTAAAACATACGCTGTTTGGTGTTGCCGCCCCCCCCCCCCCCCCCCGTCACATGTTGATACCTCAAAGTAATCGTGGGAGCATTAAGATACTCTTATGAGTAAGAAATATTATTTATTGTTACCATTTTGTTCCCTGTCCTGAAGATAACTTTTCCTAGCCATCAGCTTAAAACTGATAGCTATTTTAATAAAAGATTAGGCTTTCAACCAAAATGAAAATCTCAATCGAAATTCAATATACATTTATTTTTACATTATCATTGAAGCCGAAAGGAAAGTTATCAATGCTTTGAGATGTGCTTTAAGCACGGATGTGCTTAAAGAAGCAGTATTGTGTGTATATGGGATAGTAAAGCCCCCAAAGTTTAGTCACTGTTTCTTCCTATTTTCCTATTTAAAGGGTACGGGTGTATGAGACACAGATTTTGGCCAGATTCTATTTTTATCTTGTAAATGATCATATGAAATCTACTGAGCACGGCCCACTGAAGCACAGATTATTTTTTAAGTGTCTCATTATTTTATTCTCTAACATTTAATGCTGAAGTTTTAATTGCACACAGATGAAGCTGCTAAATGAGCACTGAAATGGATTTAGGTCTTCTCTGAGCCTTGTTGATGCTTATAAAACTTTATATCGTTCATTAGAACTACAGATTAAAGTTGTAGTGAGCTGTTCACATGCTGCAAGTCGGCTCCGCCAACCTCATCTGGCCACTGCCCAGGTCCGGCCTCTTTTGGAGGAGCCTGAAGCCCATCCGAAAACCTGATGCTTTGCCTAGAGAAACAGAGGCTGCGGCAAGCCCTGCTGCAGCGTGACCCACAGGGCTGAGCCTGAGCTGCCTTATTTACCCTTATTTATCCTCTGCGGGGCTTGGTGGGTTGAGCCCCAGCAGGTTTTACCCCAGAGCAGCGGGCGTGCACTGTCATCACCAGAGTCTGTTTCAGGAAGCATCTTCTATTTATAATTAGCGCCCATGCTTGCGAAAATGGTATTTCCAGCACTAATCTTTGCGCTTAAACAGCAAGATGTCTGTTTTTAAACTGCCCTTCATTGTGTTTGCAGAGTCACCTGTTAAAATAACTTGAGAGACAAAAACAGTATTCACAACATTCTGCTGACGAGTATTTCCTCCGTGTTGATATATGTTTCTGTCTTTGACCCAGCGGTTAGGAGCCACGATGGACAACCACAGCCTACATCAGTGTTTGAAGCGTTCGGGTGGTTTTTTCCTTTTCCACTCCTGTTCCAAATTTTAGCTGTAATAGTTTTTGTAGGCCTAGAGTCATCAATTCTGGTATACAAGGCTGCCGTTCCTACATCGAGCATGTTTTGGATAGCTGGGATTTGGCTTTTACTCTCGTTTTAATGCTGCCTGTCAGCCTGAGAAGTATGATCCTCCAAAATCATCTCGAGCTATTTCTCCAGTCTTCAGAACAGCATTTTTAAAACTCGGTGGGAAAAATATTTATTTTGCCCAAGAAAACTCCTTGAAGACTATTTTTCTCCTCCTCGTAACACATACTTTATATCAGCAGCAGACGTGGATGCATTGACTTTCTAGGAAAGCAACCTCTAAAAAACCTTTATTTAGGCATCTGGAAATCAAAGGGAATCTCCCTCTTCTGCTGGCTTTCAGCTGCCTCCTGGTAGAACAAATAGCAAGGGGAAAAAAGTGATGGAATAAAAATGTCTGATGTTGGGAATTGGAGTCAATAATATAAAAACAAATGACGCTAAAAGATGGCTAGAATTTCTTGTTTCAGGAGGTATTTTGTCATGTCCATCCTGCCTTCTTTTCATAAGGTAAGCGCTCTTAGCAATGGAAATAGTTGGGTATATCTCACGAGAAGTTCGGGTGACACAGGATGATGCCTGCTATGTTTTTCATTGTCTTCCCAAGTATTTGGTTAGATGCAGATGGTTATTCACAGAAATCAGTGTAATGAATATGGATTATGCCTGTTTAGCTATTGCATGAGCTTCCAGGATGCTAGAGCTGCAGAGGAAGGAGGAGGTAGAGCCCTTGGAAAAGGAGGATGGGAATTGTTCTCAGTTTCCTGTATAAACAACAGTAAATATTAGTAAGAAAAGTTGCTTTGTTAACATGGCAATAGCATTACCATTTACCCGAGCTTAAAGACTGTCTTCAGGTTTCTGCTGCAGTGTTCCTGGATGATAGTAGGTCATATCAGCAGCAAGTGTCCATTTTAGGGCAAGAGATGATGGAACTTAATTCATTTTACTGAGCTTGTTTTTTACTGAACAGGAACTAAAATACATGTTTTCTTCAAACACTTAAAGAACTACACAAATGATGCAAAATGTTGGCAAAGCAAAACATTTGTCTATTTCAATATTAAGAGAATACTCTATTGAGAGATTTGTCCCTGCTTAAGAGGTTTTTCTGTTATTCAAAGCTAGAATATTGATAACATCCACTCCTGAAACAAGTTTAATTTTGAAATTCATGAAATATCTTCTACTGCTGGATGCTTTTATATGCTAGCCTTAACATAAGGCTGAATGGCTGAAATGAAATACTTGGCACATTTACTGGATTTAGAACATTGCAGGTTTTGCAGTTCAGGTAATGCAGGTGGGGTCAGATTAACCTAATCTGCTTTATTCAACCTAATAGACGTATTTGTGTATCAATCATCTGCATGTGCTGTTCATTTAATAAAATATACATGGGCAACAGACAAATTGCTCACTTCAGTCTGGACTACTTTGAAAACAGATGTATCAGTCAACACAAGCAAACATTGTTTTTTTCTATTAATAATAAAACTCATCCAAACATGCAGGATGAAAAAGCGTACAGGACGGATTTCTCGCCTCCCCCGCCCCCCAAAGTCTGTATCTGAGACAACACAGATTTCTGAATGGAATCTGCCTGTACGCAGTAAACTTAACAAATGGGCAGCCGTCCCCTAATAATGTGTTTTAGGGCTGGCGGCTTCTAGGCAGGAATCCTGTTGCTCTCACTTCCCAGAGGAAAGCCTGGGGCTGCTCCAGACTTGCGGACGGTTGCACCCCGCTGCTGGAGCAGCGGCCGGGGGAGGGCTGGTTCCCAGCAGTCGGCTTCTTGGGGAGTTTCTCCTCTGGGGTTGGGGGTGAATTTCCCAGGCTTCTTGCCCCGCTTGCTGCTCTGCGTATGTATTGTTTTGCAAAGTCCTTAAATAATTTAATTACTGCTATTGCTTTCATCTTTAAATTCTCAAAATGCATTAAGGTCTTTGATCGCTGAAGAGGTGAGCCGGCGCCGTTGGGCAGCCTTCCACGACTCGGTCTTGTGCTTCTGCTTTTACTGTGCTTACAGAAGTCGAACTCCTGTAGCAATCAAAGCCCTGCATTTGGCTTTCTGTATGTGCTAGAGCTAGGTCCTCTGTCTTTCCTTTGCTCTTAGCTGCAGACCTCGGGTGAGAAAATGTTCGGCGATAAAAATGTGTTTTTATTTCTCCTTCAGGTTTGGCTTATCTGCTTTTCAGCTCTTCTAGACATTGGACATGCCAGTTTGTGCTTATTTTCTCTGGATTCCTTCCCACAAGACAGAAGTGAATTCAGCATGGATTGTTGGGGAGAGCCTTGGCTGGGAATAAGGATAATTGCAGTCTCTGGCTGTGCCACAGATTTACTGATGATTTCTTTTAAGTTATTCACCTGCACTGTATCTGTTTCCTCAGCTGTAAAATATGGGTAATTACTTCCCTTGTAAAATGTTATGGGGTCTGCTGGTAATTATATGAATGAAGTGCTAATTACAGTGATTATTACTTGGACCTAGTTTAGATCTGGGTGATGTTCCTGTTGTGCTGAATGTATGAAACAAATACGACAACTTGCCTTTCTCCATTCTTTGCGAGGGACCTGGAAGGGGAAGGTGCCGTGGCACTTGAATGTAAATTCCTAATGAGAAGCGCTACTGCTTTTTCACCCAAGTCAATCTATTAACTTCCCGTCTTCCTTGGTCCTCATGTGTTAGCAGGGCGTTAGGCTGATGAGAGGCTAAGAAATTACTAATTCGGTAGTTGGATCCATGTGTAATTTGATAACAAGGGTTTATACTTCGCCATTCGCTTTTCCTCTTGGAGATGTGCAGAAGAAAGCAGATTGGGGACGCTACTCTTTGGGATACCGATTGGATGGGGCAGTCTGCCTGGTACCTTGTGGCCTCAGTTCCTTTGGAAGATCTGACCTTGATGCACAGAAAATGTTGAGATTATTTCCCCCCTATAAAAGACTACAGGTTGCAAGATTCTATTATCAAACACTTTATTTGCCTTTCTCTTCTCCATTTATTCAGGACACATTTTCTTTGTAGCTGGGAATAGGTCTACTATCCACTAAGCAAGGCTGGGTGGTGGAGGAAGAATTGATATTCTTTAAGGTAGAAATGGAGTGTTCTCATCCAGAAAATACTGCTGCTTCTGCCCGGATGATCCTGTAGTTTCTGACAGTAGTAATAATGAGTAATGTCTTAGATCTGTTAACGATGAGAGGCTCCTACCCAATACCAGCCTTCCCCAGACACATATTTCATGGCACAGTAACGACAAAAATTGTCTTCTTGGTTCGTCTTGCTGCAGTCCTGCCTGCTCTGTTCTGCCACATCTGCTTGCTCTGCCCTTCTGGGTTCTGCTGGATGGATTTCAGCCCTCACCTCCAAGCGCCCGCTTGCCATCAAGTATACCATGTCCTCGCAGTATTTCAGTTGTTGGCAATGCAAAGTCCATCTAATGCAGCTTACTGGATTATTATTTTGTTTGGGGATAACTAAGGGAGACGAATGGTTCCATGTACAGGTTCTTTTCCAAGACTTCTAGGCTTAAAACTTTTTAACTGAAAATCCGCCAAATACTTGTATTTCTTCACCGTGCTCTAAATGTGCGTACATCTGCACTGATACACACATCTACGTTGACTCAGGTTGCAGTTCTATCTGAAAACGTATGCTTTGCGCCGGGACCTAAACCAGCACGTCCGTGGCGAAGGCATGCTGCCAGCGGCGTTTCCGTGCAGCATGCCGGGCGCTTGCCCCCTCGCAGCATACCTGACTCCCAAATTTTGTGCTGCTTTTTCCCTTGGTGCGCTCTGCCGCCGGAGCTGCCGGTGCAGGGCTCCTGGAGCCCCCCACCCCTGCCTCTGGCCAGCAAGCGGGCACTCTGTGCTTTTGTAGTTTTGCTCTTGACTCCATAAATGACCTGGTTTTTTTTTAATGACAGAATACTTACGTGCTCCAGTGATCGGTAGTCGTGCGATTCCAAACAAGTGAAAACAGTCATTACCAAGTAACACGAGTATGGAAAGAACTTGCCGTATTAGGTGGAGGAAAAAGTAAACGAGGGAACATCATCCTTCCCGCGATCGCTCTTATCTCACTTTAAAGCATCTAAAATATCAGTTGTTTGTATGTGTGTCTGTGCACTTCACCTAATATTCATATCTTAGATTTTTTTTAAAAATCCTATTTATTTGGGAAGCAAAAAACTTGGTTCGTTCCTACAGAAGCATTGTCTCTAAAGATCCTACAGTTCGTCTATTAAGATTAACTAATTTGGTGTGAGAAGCTTCGAAAGTGAATAACGCCATATAAATATTCTTATTGCACATTACACAAGTGAATTGATCTGTGTGCACTCTGCAAGTCTTGTATGGCGAGGCACATTAAATTACTACACAACCTAAAGGATAATCAATAATTCAGGTTCGAGATTTATTCAACACTAATTTTACAGTGTTCTTGCAAAAAGTGGGAGGTTGTATGATATCTATGGGATTTCTATATCTCAATACCACTCTGAATGCTGTAGATCAACAGTGTAAGTAACATGAACTTTTTTTAAACTTAAATGTTTAGTAATGTAGTAATTATAAACTCTCTCAAGTCTTCCTCCTCTTAGAAATTAGTGAACTGTCTGTTTGCCACCACAGTGAAAAGTGTTGCGTAAAACCACTGTAGCTTATGACAAAAACGCTTTCATGTATCTGAATTAAAATGTAGCATCACCACGAAAACAGCAGTATTAAAGCGTAAGCGATTCCAAAATAATGTGCTGCTAAATGGAGATTTCTCTAGTTTTGAGAGAAGGGTTTTAAATATTAACATACCCCTTTTGGGTAGCAATTGCAAACCCCAGTGAAACAGTCGAGGTGGCATTTTTATTTGCCAGTGGTTACTACAGAAAATTCTGCTTCAACTTTTTTTTAAATTACCTGTCGTTATTTGGCTTTGTGAATCGGTAAGGCAAACCCGCCGGATGGTTTGACGCCGCGCAGGCCGAGCGGAGGAGCGCAGCGGTGCCGGCCGTGCCGCTGGCCGCAGCGCCCGTGCTGGCAGCCGCGGTGCCTTCGGCGTCGCCTCGTGACCCCGGCCCCGCTCAGCAGCGGGACGTGGCGCGTGCCGGCCGGACAGCCCGGCGCGGAGCCGCCGCAAAGGCGGCCTGTGCTGCCCGTCCCCGCCGGCGTCGCCGGAGGAGGAGGGTTTCCTTCGCGCGCCCCATTTCTAGCTGCCCCCGTCTCTGTATGGACGCGGAATCCCCACAGGAGGGTGCTGTGAAGGCATTTAACGTGCGGATTTTGCAGGGAAGATCAGAGTTTTGCGGAAACGGCGATTATAGGGAAGCCAAAGCTGCGTCGTTCTGGCAAGGACAGCGCACGCGTTGTCTCCTGGGAGGGATGCAGGGAGAGGTCCGGCACTGGTGCTTGCTGGCAGCATCCTTGCTGCGCGCAGGTGGGCTCCCCGTGAAGGTGTCGGGGCTGCGAGTGACGATGGCGAGGAAGACGACGTTCTGGGGCACCGCAGGGTCGAGCGAGCGGTAACCAGCAAAGCATCCCGGCGCTGTTACCCTGCCTCCCGCTTACGGCGGGTACCAGGACCCTTCGTGATGGGTGTTGTCCATGGCCAACGGGTCGCGTGGCTTCTTGCCAACAAACCTTGGAGACGCTCATCTACTTTCTACTTTTCTGTCTGTATATAGAATATTTAATCCACATAAGCTGCAAAATCCCTTTGGTTGCAAGTGGAACCTTCAAGTTCTGTCCTAAAATACTTTGTAAATTAGACAGTTTCATTCAGTGTGATCAGAAAGACTAATGAAAAATAATGGAGGAAGCTCTCTTTAGTTCTTAGCTGTAAAACTTTTCTTTCAAGTATTTTAAAGGAAGTTACTCCTTTTGTATAGTATATACTCGTGCCAAAATACTTTTGACAAGGCCAGTTAAATAGTGTTTCCCACATGCTGCTTTTTTCAGCTGGGGTGCTGCTTCAAACAGAAATTAAGTATGATCATTTAAAAGAAAACAAAAACCCCACCCCAGGGAGAGCTGCGGGCTGTTCTTGTTCACCTGGTGCTTCCGCTCTGCCCCCCAGCCTGCCTCCTTCTATTGCTTTTCACTTTTTTTTTTTTAAATAGACTTTTCAAACCAAGGATTATAACTGAAGTAGAGACTTATCTTTGGGACGACCTCTAAAACATGGGAGGATTAAATCTAATTCTGTTATACAGAATACGGGTGCTCTGATTCTTTCTTTTAATGGCAATAAACTGATCTTATTGAGCTGCATTATTGTGGGTTGTTTAAAATCAACCTGTCATTAAATAAGAACACATCATTCTTAAACTTGGCGACTGGGATTCTGTGCGAGCCGCTAAGGGGGTTCACTGCTGGCCGTGCAAGTGCCGCAGCACGTGCTTGTTCTGTACCAGGTTTGAGATGTCAGATGTTTGGGCCGAGACTGTTCGGCAGAGAGGGTGCTTCGCTGTCCTGCCTTTTTGGCACTCGTCTGAAATTGCATCACCTAAATCTTGTGACAGGACGGATCGTCACGAAGCTTACCTAATAAACAGGTAGGATGGGAAGGATGGTGCCCAGCAGTAGCACTGGAGCTTTGCCTCGTTGCCCTTGCCTCGTGCCTCTCCTCTCTCCACGCGTGTTAAATTGGCCGCAGGTTATTGCAAATAGGCTCGGATTTTGGCTTTGTGAAGTGAAACTTTCTGCTTCCTGGAGGAATTTTGGCCTAGCAGTAACCAGCCGTAGTTTTGGTTGCCAAGCAGTGTCTGTTTGGATGTTAGAAAATTAGAGCATAAATTCATACTCCGATCAGCTGTGTCATTTACCTCATCTCTGTGTCCTCTATCTGCTGTTACTTCAAACAGTTGCCATTAAACAGTCGATAACACCTTTGTGTATTCTATAGGATCTTTTCCTCCTGCCACCTCAAATGAAAAATAAACAAAAGAGCTTAAGCATGCAACGTGCTGAATAGACTAATAAGCTGTGAAAATATTTTGCAGGGAAATCTGGGGCAAGAGCTGTCTGCTGAAGCAAGCCTATTGGACTTGGCAGCAGAAAGGCTTTGGGCGGTGTTCTTTGGGACATAACTGAAAGACTTTTTCAAATGTACGTGTATTGTTTTTCCGCCCTTTCTGAGTAGTTTTAAGAAATCCCTCCCTCCTTAAATCGATTACCTCGGCATCAGAACGCCTTGGCTTTAAGTACCCGCTAAGCTGCTCCTGTGCTGATTTGACTTTGCCCTTCTGTTAAACGTAAAACAGTTTTTAATCTTCTCATTTAGATGTTTTAATAGAAAGTAAATGTTTAACTTGCTTTGCTGTGGCATCGGAATCTTTAATCCGCGGGAACGTTTATAACGAAACGAAAACGTGCCTTTGTTCCAAGCAGGCGTTCCCAGGCAGCGGGAGGTGGCGCGGGCAGCGGCACTTTCGGGGTGGGAACTGCAGAGACCTGGCCGTTACGTTTGGCAGGGACGGGCAGCTTCGCAGCTTCGCAGCTGAGGCTGGAGAAGCAAAAGGCCAGGGGCACGGTTTTGCAGAGCAAAAAGGCTGGTTTGCCTCTCCGAGGGACGGGAGGCGGAGGGCGGCTCCTGTTCGGAAACGCCCGGTGCTCACCTACCCTGAGCTGGGGCTGGTGCCAAGATGCTCCTGTCAGGAAAAGCAAATAATCGTCCATGAGCTGATGGATAGATGATGGGGTTTAGGAATGTGACGGGGAGAGCGGCGAGAACCCCGTCTTGGGACGGTTTCCAGCCCTAGGGAATGGGGAAAGGTCTGTAAATGTGCTGTAAATTAAGTGTTTATGATTACTGCCTGCAAGTTTAATCACAGCTTTTTCTGGAGGTTCACATTTGGAGATTATATATGTGTTCTGATGGTGCCAGAATTGTTGCCCTAGTAAACAAGAGCTGAAGCAGTGCACTTGCTAAGAAAACTCTGAAAAGTGGGCTAGCATCGGATTTGGTTCCAGTTACACAAAAGGGAGTTTCAAGTCTTCTGTAGCCAGTTTGTTTATTTATTTATGCTTAAATTCAATTTTGTTTTTTAAAAAAGGCATTTACTGCTCCAGGACACAAATACTGCTGGCAAATTAACAGGCCAAATTCAAAATTCATCAAGGGGGTTCCCACAGAGCAAATATGGATAGAAACCGTCTCAGGCGCAAAAGCAGCCGCTCGTGCCCACGTTGGTGGTGAGGGCAGGAACGACAGCTGTCTGTCCCTTCAGGTGCATTATCTGTCTCAAAGAAAAGTTGGGGTTTTTTTCAGGGTGAAAGCACAGTAAGTCCTGGCAGACCAAGAGCGCTGCCGAAGCTGTTACCTGCGCGTTCCCACCAGCCCGCGCTGTTGGGAGGGAGACGCCATTCGAGGCAGCTGAATTCAGGGAGGCACCTACAAATACATAAACACGATTTCTACCATTTTAAAGATAACTCCATTAGTATAGGTTTGCCCAGGTAAATAAAGTGCTTTAATTTTCAGGCTCGCGTTGTACGTTGTCAAGCTCTAAGTGCCGGCGTTACAAATAGCCGGGCGCATCTGGCAAGCCCCAGTCATCGGCGCGCCAGGTTGCGCTGTGCTTGGTAGTGAAAACCAGGAGGACGATTCTCCACCGGTGTTTTGGCTTCTCCCCTTGTGCTCCCTGCTCTTGCCAGCCCACGCTCGTGGATGGTGCCCAGGCTGGCGATTGGGCTGGAGATCCTTCCCAGGCACGGGGGCGAGCTCGGATTCAGGAGCATCCCGCGGCGTCTGAATTTGTACCTAATTTCTGTGTCACCTCGGCTGCGTGTGGAAGCCAGAGACTTGGTAAAATAATAAATCTACTTCAAAACAATAGTTTACTCCTCACAAGAGTGAATATTGGGATTAAGTGCTTCATTTTGAAAAATGTAAACTCAGTATTTCAACTTTTCTCATGAGTTCCTGCGCAAGAGATTGCCAGATTTGACTTAATTTCGTAGGTATTTGTTACCGTGCTTTTCTTCCTAGGGAGAAAGAGAGCTTATTTCTGCCTCTTGCAGGGCTTGCACCGAGTCGATGCCTTTGCAGCGTCCACGTTTCAGTGTTAACGTCTTCTTTCCCGTGGATGGACTCGGCGGTGCAGAAGCTGCTCTGCCGGGGGTACCGCGGCTGCCTGCTGCCCAGCCTGGGGTCCCTGTGCTGCCGTCAAAGTGATGCTAATGAGCCGCCTTTTTATTAGTATCTGTGGAAAGTCCGGGCCAAGTCCGGGGAAAGGGGGGGGAAGAGCAATAAACCAGACATTTTGTCCCAGTAGATTTCACCTAACGATTTGTCTGCAGTGTTTTTGCCAATAATGGAGAAAAGAAAATCCCCATTTCTTCAGAGACGGGATGCACTGGGAGGATAACCGAGGCTTCGACTTGCAGCTAAAGCTTCAGTGCTCTGAAAAAAAACCCCTGAAATAGCAAATAGCCCGTTGGGGTGACTTTGGCATGTGGGGAGCTGGGGCACCTGGGCTGGTTTCCTTTCCCGCATCAGTCTCCACAGACGCAAATACTCACTTCTGTTATCCTTGCTAATTTTGTTTTATTTCTTAAAGGGAATTGGGGGAAAAGTTTAGAAATGCCTTTTTTTGCCAGCTTTTTGTTACTGCCAAGGTAATGGGCAGAAATCCCTTTTTGACCTTAAATGACAGGCTGCTGTAGGCTGCAGCACACGGAGCAAAATGAAACGGTTCCGTTTGGGACCCGTCGTGCCGCTGACGCAGAAGAGGAGGGGAGGCCGGGCTTACGGCAGGGCGCACCCCAGCTCCGCGCCCGTGAGCTTTCTCATACCAGTTCAGGGTCGGGCATTTTTAATTGATGCGCTCGGCTGAAGGCAGGGGAAACAAGATGATCAGTTGAAATGGAGGAGCCCAGCAAAGGCTCAGGGAGGTTTTTCTCTGCGTTTCTCTTGTTTCTTTGGTTTGTGACAGAGACCCGAAAAGTTTCATTTTTCAAAATCCGTAGAAAACGGCAGCATTTCATGGAAATCCCTTCTCCCGGGCAAAGGCAACCACTGTGTCCAGCTCCACTTGCTCCTCCCCGGCACTGGCAGGGCTGGACGTGTCGTATCTCACTTCACCAGGAATTTTGGACTGAGGTCTGCGGTGTCAATACGCGTACGGGCTGGAGTTGCATCGCAGGCGGGTGCCCATTGACGATGGTGTGACGCGGGGTGTCCCAGCAGCGTCTCCAGCGAAGAACTCGCTGTTCTCCACGAGGCGAATTATGAGCGATTTGCACCCATCTGCAGGGAAACAGAGCTGCTCCTTCACTGTGCACTGTGAACAAGTTGGATTTACAGCATATTAACTTAAATGTTTAATTTTCTGAGTTGCAGTTGTTCTAATTAAATTAATTTGCAAATTCTGCCTGTTTGCCTTTTTCCCTTGACTTTGTTTCCTCTTTGACCAAAATCCTAATATTCCACAACATCCTTATAGGTTGCAGGAGCACCGAGATGCTGGGAAATTCTGGGGGGTTGAGGAGAGCGGAGCCGGTGCCGCGCTGGGAGGATTGCGGTGTGGTTGGGAACGTCAGCGGAGGTGTCTGCGTTCCCTATAGCCTGTAGGAACGGGTTGAAACGCTGCATCAGACATATGTATCACCAAAAAAAAAAAGTATTATGAAAGCAGTCAGGTGTAAGTTACCCGCTTGGCATGTTAGCGCCAGCTCCTCCCCTGTGCAAGGCCAAACGACTCTGAATTCATCCCCCGGGATTTGGCGTTAAAACGTGTTCGCTGCCAGCTGACAAAAGAGTCAAGCTCGGATTTATTACACTGGCACCTGCAGTAAAAACTGACAGATGATGAAAATGTATTTAATTATCATTCAGTGCCACATCTCTGTCTGCTCCAGTCTCGGTGCTGCAGCTGTTGGCACACACTTTATTTTAAAGTCAATGTGCTTATCTGGAGAAGAGCCCCATCTCCCCCAGCAAATTGGCCGGGGGCGGGGGAACCAGCGGGCTCCTCCGAGGCGCAGCTGAGCAAACGCCGATTTGCCTGGCGCTCGCTTGCGTTCACTGCCTCATCCGCCGACTTCCCGCTCCGCAAGGAAACGTGCCCTTGCGTGTTCCAAGCCCCAGAGAGCGATTCCCTGGAGGCGCTGGGCGGCCTCTGCCTCGCCGTCGCTGTCCGATGGTGGGGCACCGGTAGCGGCAACCATTACAGTGCACAAGCAGATATAATTAAACAACCAGGCGGCAATAATTGGCTACAGTTGTTACGGGGGGGGGAGACGCGTCTCAAAGGCGACTGCGGTTTGCAGCAAGGTCAGGGGAGACAAAACACATCGTTACTGCAGCAGACATTTCCAAATGACAGTTCCTCCACTGTTAACTTTTTCTGTTGTAATACAAAGCTACACACGGCACTGGAGAGCTTTAGTATGTATCCGGTGTGCAAAGTTATGTATATATGCATGTATAGATATCTCTCTGGCCCGTGTCCTGGGAGGTGGCCCAGGTGCTGCTGCCCAGCCCCCGGGGTGCGGCAGCCTCTCCCAGCTGCGGTCAATGGGAGCTGACGAGGCTGCTGGGGGAACGGGGAGAAGCCCAGCACCTGCCTTGGCCTGAGCTCACTTTGGCAGAGCTTCCCCGCGGTGCAGAGCCTGGTGGTCCCGTGCACCCCTCGCCCCCCCACCATCGCCCCTGCAGCTCCCTGGATGCTGGTGAGTGCTCCTGCTCGGGTAAGCCTGCAGGCTGCCTCCGGTTGTGGCCGTTTTGGGGCAAAAAACGGCAGTTCAGAGGGTGGGCTGGGGCGCGTGTTGCCTGGTGTTGGGGCTGCAGGCTCTGCCGTAGGACGCTGGTGCAGCCGGTGCCCGTGTCGGGAGCGCCGGCACGTGGGGATCGATGCTGTGCTCTGTAACTCCTGGTGACAGCGGTACCGCGTCTCTGGAAACGGCCGAGGTAGAAAACGTTGGTTTCCATTACTGGGGGCGTAGGAACGCATCGCCCATGTGGGTGGGTGCGTGATTCCCGGCCGCTGTCGGCAGCCCATGGCGCTTTCCACAAAGCCCTTCAAAAAAACCCACCGATGGTTTCAGCTGGGGCGTGTGTGTTTAAAAGGGAGCTCCGGGGTGAGGGATCCTCCGTCCTCCGGCTTCCTTCTCCTTGCCCGTGCGTCGCTGGGGCTCGGCGGGGGCCGCTCCGGGCTGCCGAGGGTCTGGGGTCGCTGAGGAGCGGTGTCCTCCACGCCTTGGTGCTTTGTCAGAGGAAGGGTGGCTGTCAGGGCTTCGGTACCACTTGCGTGTTCACCAAACCGCTCAGGGAAAAAGGTTTTTTGGGAGAATTAAAACATCTGATTCTTGATGGCTTCCGAATAACAGTCTAGGCAGGAGCTTTTTGGGCATGAACTCCAGCAGCTTTGCACCACGTGGAGGAAACAATGACTGATGAGTAGAGGCGGTCAAAGGAATCGGCCAGAAACCAGAGGAAAAATCTGATTTTTCTCAAAGCTTAAGAGGAAAAACTGAAGTATTTTGATCTTGTCAAGACGCTTTTGACATTGGAGCACTTTCTTTGCTTTTAATAATGATTTTTAAAATTACTAAGTTGAAAGCAAAAACCAGAAGTGATCTGGAAGAGAGGGGTTTTCTTAAATGCCCTTTCACAGGGTGTCCTCGCTTTTGTGGGCGGAACAGGGAGACGTTTGCTTCTGAGGGAGATTTCACCTGGCAGGAGCATCTCGCGCACCAAAACTTGTACTTCTTCAGTGGATGCAGAGATTTCCCCCCGGGGTTTCGGCTGGAGGAGCCGGGCAGGCGCGCGGGGCTGTGCTGGGTGGGCACTGCCCTCCCATTAACCACAGTAAAACCCAAATTCAAAATGGAGCAATCGGCTGAAAAACAGGGGCTTTTAAGAAGTCTTCAAAGCTTGTGGCGTTAATGTTCTCGCTTCTTCAGAGTTCGGGGGGCCGGGGCTGGGTGCGGGCCGTCGCTCTCCTGTGAGCCCCTAACCGGGGCAGCGGAGCCCAGGGAGTTTCAGAGCGGGTAGTGAAACGACGCGGTTTTTAGTATTCATGAAAAATGCTTGTGACAGCCTTACCCCCAGTAATGAGAAGCCACCTGCAGTTCGGAGCAGTACTTGATAATGCCGTAATTAGATTGGAGATGCAAAAAAGCTCATTAAAATTAAATAACATATTTGTCACTGTTTTAAGAGGCGCAGATTGCCTCGAACCATGCTGGTCTCTTGACCTTGACTATTTTGGTGTAGTCCTCGCTGTCGAGAGCGTGAAAATAACGTCGGAGCATCCCATGGGCGGTTTCATGTTGGGGTTTTTCAGCACAAGGTTGCAGGCGTTCGCTTTCCCCTGGTCGCATCGTTTGGCCCCGGCTCGTTTTCGCTGCCCTCGCCGAATAGGGTCTTGCTCCCAGCACCTGGACGTGGCGCGGGGGGACGGATCCGGCCCTGCGGTTTGCAGACTGGGGGATATGGGTGTAATGGGTGGATGCTCTTGGGAGAAGCGGTCCCTGCCTGGCTCCAAGCAAGGCAGAGGTCCACTCCGCTCTCCCCCCATGTCTTTATAGGTTTCTTGCCTTGCAGTCGGGATCCTGTTCCTTGTTAGGTGAGAAGGCGCCTTCCCGTCTTCGTGGGAGCGGACGCTGCCTTTCGCTGTCAAAAGTGCAAAGAGCTTCCAGGGTTTCATGGAGTTTGGGGTAACTTTTCCAGCTGTTGCCTGCTGATGGTGTTCGGGCAGGTGGCAATGAGTTTCCCTTGGCTCTCCCACGCCATGTCGGAAAACCAGCTGAGAGCTCCGGGAAGATCTGGTGCTGGAGACCCCGCAGTGCCAGACCTCAATCCCCAGAAATCCCCAGAAATCCCGATGTGTAACAGGGAGCGATGTCAGACCATGCTGAAACGCCGCGAACTGGAGGGATGGGAGGCAGCTTGCGAGAAGCTGGCAGAGTCGCTCAATGCAATGGCTTTTCCTCCTTGCAAGTGCAAATTGCAAATGCAAATATACTCGGGTTGCGAATTTGTGCAATGCAGAAACTCGGGCTTCTGAAGGCATTTGTCTCTATCTCTTCAGTTTTTGATGAAATACAATGAAACATTTCAAATCCCCTTCCTCCTTCCTGCCTGAAAAGGAACGTGCGAAGCCATAATGGTTTCTATTAACAAGACTATAATTTTCCAAAATTAATTTTTAATGACTAATTTGTCTTGTTTTCAGATGTTTTATACAACACCTATTGTTTAAACCCCATTTGTTTCTCCATAATGTCACCATGAAGGAGACTGGCGTTGGCTCAGGATCTCCAGCTAGAGCATCCATCGCTGGCTTTGCTCTTGCCTGGGGAGGGCTGCTCCCCAAAAAGGGCTGCACCTGCCGAGGAAGGGGGGCTCTGGGGAATGGCAGAGGTCACTCTTTGCAGAAGAGATTTCCCTTTTTTCCACCCCAAAATGGGGCTGCTGCCAAACAGACTGTTCCCCTCGCTCGGGGTCCCTCCCTCCCTCCCCGCTGCTGCAGCCACGTGCTGCCCTTCCTCTCCGGGAACATCAGCTGGCCGGGGGCTTCTCTTGCAGTAGCTTTTATGCACAGAGAAAACAATTAAAAACTGGGTTTTTCTTCCTCCTCCTCCCTCGTTGTGAGTAATTACACGTAGGTGTCTTGGAGCGGGCATGTTCACAGATACTCCGTATTTTTGGAGTGTGGGATTTTCCCTCTGTGGCTCTCGCATTGTGAACAGCACCAAAGGCACCGCGACTGCTTGGCCTGAAGCCTGAATCGTCTTTTTAAGTTGGGGGTGGGTTGTTTGTTTGTTTGTTTTCTTGTTTGGTAATTGGGGGAGAGGAGGGTAAGGCGAGTGTCCCCGAGCTTCTGAGGAAAGAGCATCCTTGCAGGATCCTTGCCCTTCGGTGTCTCCGTGGGAAGGCAGTTTGTAGTGCGACTTCTCGCGCCTGGCAAAGAAACTTTTTTTTTTTTTTATAATGCTTTTTTTCCCTGCTTAGGAATGATCTTCGAAGGGCTAAGAATCGGGTGGTGGCAGCTTGTGCTGCTTCGCAGCTGAGCACACTGCTTGGTTTTGCTTATTGCCAGTCATGTCAACGTTTTCTTTTATATTCCTGGCACCAAATGGGAATTTTTTCAGAGCTTGTTCTGACTAATGTTGATGAAAGGGCAAAACCTCATTATTAGAGAGAAATAGGTGATGCTAGGCTGGGGTTCCCCAGGTGGATGAGTAAATATTGGGGAACTTCTGTAGTGAAATTTCTTCTGCAAAATCTTGCTAGTGGCAGACCCTGCTCGTGGGCTGAGCTGCGAGACCCGCACAAACGCGGGTGTTTGGAAACGCTGTTCCCTGCGCAGCACCGTTCCCTGTGTCTGCTACGGCCGCCCCGGTCTGCGCCGAGGGTCTCCTTGCCGCCCAGGCACTGGCCACCTCCTCCGGGAAGAGGCGTCTACGCGGGGGTCCCCGAAACCAATACGAGAGCCCGTGATGGGCAGACAGAGCCGAACCCTAAAAAAAGTAAAATAAAATAAGGTGTTTTCACAGGCACAGGTTGAGTTTGGACCCGGGCTGGGTACGAGATTATTAGCAGAATAATCCTCATCCATCGTCTGAGCGAGGGAGATGCGAGTGAACAGTGACGAGTGTTTCCAGAAACAGCAGAAGTGCGATTCCTCGGAGCAGAGCAAAGGGCTGTCGCTCTGCCTCGCCTGGGCTCCCAGCCAGATCTAGGGTCCTTTAAGCAAGTCTCCGGCAGCTTCAGAGGAAAAGAAACCCCCCCGAAAAACACTTAGCCTGTGTGGCTGTACTGAGGAATCTGCTGGCAGAGTAAACCCTGGGTAAACATCCTCAATTTGCTGCCTCCTGAAATGGAGCAGCTTTTAGAGTTTCAAGCCACAATTTGTATTCAAATGAAGGTCATTTGAAAGGTGTAACATAGTAAACAGCCATTATTTCATTTTGATAGTGGTACTAAAATTATAGTGTTGGTTGAATTATTTTAGTATAGGACCATTACCATCTCCCTAAAACACTTAGAGGGATTTTTATATCAATGCTGCAGTCCTGAAATTAGAGGAAAATTAAAAATCACACGGCTGTGGTAGGGAATTAATTTTTTTGCGAGCATGCCTTCGTTTTGTCATGCATTCTCTTTCCCTCACTCCTCTGCCAAAAGAGAGATGCATGTTTTCTGTCGGGGGCTGCTGCTGACAGATTGCTGCTGCTGCTGCCGCTGGTCCATCTCCTGCCCTGAGCTGTTTCTGCTTTGGCTGGAATTGCGCTGGGGCAGCATCCTCGTCCCGCGGCAGGCTCCGTGCTGCGCGGCAGCTCCTGCCCGCACCTTCATGGTGCTCGTGGCGTGAGAATAACGCGTTTGAGGATCAGCGACGCCTTGACAGTGATCAGGCCTCATGGGAAAAGGCGTTGTGCAAAAAACAGATGGAAAAAAGGATGGCGAAGTGCTGCAGGGTTGCTTTGGGGAGCTCCTGCAGGAGCCTGTGATGTTTCAAGCCTCCTGCTCCAAGGGTGGAAGCATCTCTTGCTGGTGCCTCCAACCACACAATGTTTTCCTGGTACCTTCAGCCTCCAACCCATCTGCCAGCCCCAGTGCCGAGCGTTGTCCTGTCGTGGCAGGGATGGCTCGGTGCTGCCGACGCTCTCCTGCTTCCTACGGTAATGCCAAGCCTGCGGCGCCCGCGGTCCCAGGGCTGCAGACTGCTCTGCTGGCTCGGGGCGGGCAGAGACTTTGTGTTCAAATTGTGCGTCCAACCCAAAGGTTGTCATGACCTCACGGTAAGCGCTGCCCGAATGCCGAGCGTGTCAATGTACACTTCGGCAGCAGCCACCATGACGCTGCAAAATGCGTTTATTTACACTAAATTTGAAGTGCGTGCAAGGGAAGGACAGCCCCAGTGATGCACTCTACGCAGCGATAAATAGTGGCTCTAACAGAGGAGGAGAGCTGGAAGTCACCATGGGCAGCCCTCCGAAACTGTCGGTGCCCAGCCGCTGCCCGGAGGGTCCGGCACCTCTGCCGTGCCCGGCTCACCCCCTGGCCGTGCTGTGGGATGTGAGCGCGGGAGGTGTTCGGGGAAAGCAGGATCGATCTGTCTCCCGACCCGGAAAGGAATCCCCAAGGACAAATTTCTGTGCGAGGAGCTGGAGGGAACGCACCTGCGCCTGCATCCCCATAAAAATGCAGCTGTGCTGCAGTGAGCCCTAATAAATTCGCCGGCCACTTCCAGGTGACCAATGACCGGTCTGGGACGTGTCGGGTATGGAGGGGCATCAAGATAATCTTGGTAACAAGCTGAAGACTTAAGAAAAATGGCTGCTTTTCCAATTTGAGAGTTGACCTGCATGGTTTGACTTCCATGGCATGCTGCTCTGCGTCAGCAGCTCGTTATCCCCCTTGGTAGGGCGCCTGGCGCTCTCAACACCCGGACAAGCTTTAAATGCTCACCTTGCTGAATGACGAGAAAACACCGGTTTCCCTCAACTCAAGCTTTCATGAGCCACCTGTAAAATTTAGATTTCCCCCTCCCCCCCCAATAAAAGAAGGTGCCGTAGCATCGCCTGACTTCAGTGCTCTTTGTCAGCATGCTATATTTAAAGGAGGAGTAGATACACACTTAAAATCTCTCTGCATTTATTTTCTTTTAGGAATATGTGTAATAAAAGTTCGAGTTAATAGAATGACAGTAATTTCCCCCATCAGGGCTGCCAGGTGAGGGTGGCTGGATGGAGCACGGCAATTACGGCTGCTATTGGGTGGAAGGGTTGATGCACAATGTGCTGTGCATGAGCAGGGGCTGTCGGACGTGAACAAAATCTTAATCGTGAAATTCCCATAGATTATTACAGCTGCCTTCATTAACATTTTCACACTCGGCTGGCTAACAAATGAGGAAAAGGGCTTTCTGTACCGCTGGATTTATAATTCTCTGAGTCCGCTCTGTACCTCGGTGTGTACCAGAGATCTGCGCCCTCGCCCTGTGGTGTGCTCATATTTAAGCAGAAGGGATTGTGTGGTTTTTATGGAAGGGAGAGAAAAAAACAGGTGTTCTGTGAGTATTTTTAGTGAAAATCTTTATTGGCGATAAGCTGGTTCTCAATAAAACGAAGGAATACCGTGCAAATAAAATTCCCCTTGATTTATAATTCCTCCAAGAATTTAAGATATGAAATTTCTATTTTCTAGCTGCATCTTTGGCAAAGTTCAGATTGGGTTTTGATCTGGGTTTTATGGGGTTTTTTGATCTGTTATTGCTTAAACTCTGGGGTTTTTTAGTTGCACGAGGAGGATGCCAGTGTATATCCACTGGGAAAGAGCATAAACTCTTAAACCTTGGAAGTTTTGCTGCTTTAACGGTACCAAAGCTGACACTGCCATGGGAGGTGTTGGCCGTGGAAGGCCACCACATCATGTTGCAGGTCAAGGACATGCCTCATGTCTCTTCACTAGCCTCGCCGTGCCCCGGCTTGCTCCTGCTCACAGTTTTGCTGCTGGAGCATTCCACGCCAGCAGCGTGAAAATATGTTTTCGTGATGAAATTGTGGGGCTCTCAAGCGCAGGGCGACGTCGGGGTGGATGGTCCCCGTCCTTGGGTGAAGGATGCTCTCGTAGAGCAGTTCCTCAAGAGGTTTCAAATCGGGGGGGAAACCTGCAGCTGGATTGGAATGCCCTCAGAGATAAGTATAGCAACCTGTTCCATATTTATTATGGGCAACAATTTGACTAAGGGAGAATTTAGATTAATAACATTCAGCCTGGAGAAGTAATTTCCTTTGAGAAAACGATTTACATGCACTCTGCCAAAAAGAGCCGTCACCATGCGCTCTCATCGTGTCAGCTCCAATAATGAAGTTGGAAATAACATGGGAGGTTAATAGGTCCTACTTATCTCCTTAGCGCCGGAAAGGAAGATTTACAGTGCGGAGCCTTGTTTGCATATTTCCATTGGAAACTGAAAGGTTTTTCCCAGCCGAGATTGATGAGACGTTGCGGTTACAGGGCGTCTGCTCTGCTGCTGCTCGCGGCGGAGGCTGTAAACCTCCATCCCGAGGGATGCGCTCGTGCCGGAGGGAGCCGCCTTTCCCTGGCCAGGGACTTGTTTAGATCGTTCCAGCGATAATTACTTTTAACAGCTATATCTCCTCCAAGCCTGGAGGCTCATACGGAGGCGGCTGCCGCGCGGTGGTTAAAAGACGGGTTGAAGGCTGGTGGGTTTTCCCCGGGAAACGGGAAGGTCGCCTGGAGGTGCGGGAGGAGGCGGAGGACCGTGGCGGACGCCTGCCTCGCCGCTCGGGCTGCTGCTTGTGCGACGCCGTCCTCTGGGCACGCGTTAGTCTGTGTCACCCTGCCCTAACCCCCGGGAGGGTCTGCGCGGTGTCCGAAGGGCTGGGAGCTGCCAGGCTCTGCTGGCGTGTTAGCCAGGACCCGCTCCCTTAATTAGAAGTAATAACGACCTTGTCGTCACTGGCGAGGACGCTGCTGCCTTGGCTTCCAGCGAGGCTGGGAGTAGCTGGAGCCGCCCCTGTGACTGCACCGTCCCCCCTCGCCTCGCTGACGTGCGGGTGGCCCCGGCGGGCGCGGGAGGGGGCGATGCGCGGGCGGCGGAGCCCTGTCACTTCAAATTACTCTTATTAACTCTCAAAGGACTCGTGGCACGTTATGGGCTATTGCGGGAGCAATTTCATTTCAAACAGCAAAGCTATCTGTGAGTTACAGTAGTACAAAAAAGCTCTCAAATTCTTCCCTCTCCCTTAGCTTTTTAGAAAATAGCTTTCTAACTGCATTTCTCTCCCAGCAGTTTTATGTTTGGGTCCTCGGCAGGTTGTTGGGCTCTTCCGTATTGGGAGCGAAACAAACTTTTAAAAAAAAAAAACCAACATAAAATCATTCCCTCTTGATAATTTAAGTGACGTAGTGCACTGAAGCCTGCTTGAAAGAATAACTCTAAAAGGGATAGAATTTTTAATAAATGTTCTGTCTAGCACAAACTGTAAAATATTCATTTAAGTCAGTTATTTCACATTATCAAGTAAGTGCAAGAAGAATCAACTTTCTGAACAGGTACAATTCAGTAATAACCTGAGCCGTTTAATGAATGAAATATTTAACACAATTTGCATACATTAAGTGATGAGATACAGAGTATAACAAATGTAGCTCCGAGTCAGAGGGGAAAAACGGGGAGGAACAAACAGGAATTCCTCGGTGTGAACCCAGACAGCTTCCCTTGGCAGCAGCACTGGGACGGGGCGGGAGCTGAACTGGGAGGCTGTTGCGTTGGGCGGCCCTCGAAGGCAGAGGGACCACATCTCTGGTGGGTCTCACCACCTTGCTGCCGTCTGCCCGGGCAGCCCTCCCTGCACCAAAAACCTCCTTGGTGGGCGAGGAGGAGGAACCTCAACGCGTTTGACTTCCCTGGATGGCATTTTTCTACTTCTGTGTACTTCTGGTACATCTGCAAATAGCGTAGCCTTTCCTCATCACCTCTTCTTGCAGTGCTCGTCTCCAGGGTGGGGATTAAGGAAATGGCAGTTTTTCCTCCCCATCTTTGACTTTCCCGTGTGAACCAAGCAAACGGACACAACACTGAAGACAAGGGCGTGAGCAGACGTAGCCAAAGTGGTTTTGGTTAGGCAGCACAGGTCAGGGTCAGCATCGCTTCTGTTGCTTTTCCTGCTCCTGAAAACTCATCCAGTCGCACAAAACACAATTTTTTTTTTTTTAATTTTTTTTTTTAAATCAGATGGGATTCTGTGATTCTATGATTTAAGTGCACAGGAGAAGCTGGAAGATCTCCACATGCCAGAGACTCCTCTTGGCAGCATGATGCTTAGTGTGGCGGCGTGAAACGGCCCGGGCGCTCCCCTGTTCCGTGATACTCCAGGAGAGGTCCCGCCACGGGTGGGTGCGCGCCCGCACAAAGCCCGTCCTCGGGACGGGGCTGCCTGGCTCTCCCCGGGGACCTGCTCGCGGCCGCCGTCGCTCCGCGCCCGGCGCGCTGGGCATTGCCTGCGTGTCCAGGAGGCTCTCCCTGGCCCACGGGGGCTTTTAGCTGAGCTGCCCTCAGGGATGCTGAGGGTGCTCGCTGTGTCCCCGAGAGCGGGCACTGCCTTAGGATGGTCACAAGGTAAATCGGGGCCAATTAAGGCAGTGAAAACCCCAGAAAAGGAAAATAAGAGGTAAACCTTGATGCTTTCCCCCATAAAAATGGGGAGCTGTAACAGGCATTTGGTGACCAAGCAATTTGTTCTCAGCAGGTCGCTTCAGGAGGAGGTAGTTGCTAATTTACGTATGCCCAGAAATTGCAGTTCATAAGCAAAACAGTGGCAGGGTTGGATTCTCAATTATGCCCATTTAATATGGGACTTTCAGTTAGTTTTCCCTAACTTAAGTGCACTTTAATTCATTAAACCCTTCTTCTTCTCTGTAAGTGGCCGCCCTTCTGGAAACTGTATAGTGAAGTGTCCCAGGGAGAGTGTGTCCGTCTGTCTGTCTCTATAGGTATCTCATGGGTGGGGCAGGGGTGGCTGCCCGGTGACTGGGCTCTGGGATGGACCCGAGGACGGCTGGTACGGCACGTGGTGAGCCAGGTACGGCAGCACCGTTGGCTCTGTAATCTTCTATTGCTTTATCCCACTCCCTTTGCAGCCTGGCTCTTCCCCCTCCTCTCTGCCACCCTGGCACGCTGAGCAGAGGTGTCTGTCATGCTGCATGCTCTGATGATCTCGGATCACCGGGAGGTGATGCCATTAACGCAGACCTTGTATTGAATAATGCATCTTTCTCTTCCAATCCCCATTACTTGACTTCCCCCCCCGCCCATGCTGTTTCTATCATGTTGATCATTCGCCTGGTTTGTTTAGGTCTCTCGGCTGGCTTTCCAGCCTGTCTGATCCTGATTTCTAAATGCCTTTTGTCATATTCACATGCTACCTTCTCACGGCTCACCTTCCAGGTCATTGGTAAATATTAAGCAATGAAGGATGTAGGCTGAAGACTAAATGTAAAAGGAGCTAGGCAGGGAATCCCCATCTGGCTGGGAATGCGGAGCTCCTTGATGTCAAAACTGACTCTTAAGAACTTTAAACGCTTAAAGAGAGAGGAACAGAGTAATTCTGAAACGCATCCCTTTATTCGTTAAACAAGAATTTTTTTTTTTTTTTGTTAAAGGTATGTGTTTTTAAATAACTTATGAAATGAGCCCCCCGCAGTGGGCATGAAACACAGACTTGGATGAGTATTTGAGGTCCCCTCTCGGTGGCTGGATTTGGACTACCTTAAGAGAGGGAGGGTTGTTTTCATCCATGCTGTCCATTTGCCTTGACAGCGCGTTAAAGTCAATATTACCCTAAAAACGTTCTGCTTTCATAACAGGCAATTTTGTGTTGAAAATGCTTTGTTTGATTTCTGGAGCCATTCATTACAGGATCAAGGCTTCAAATTGGAGCCAATTAGGTTTAAGAGTTGCTTTTAAAAAGCTTTTTCCAAACGCCAAGAGCTTGAAGGTTAAAATGCAGCGGACTAAGCGTCCAGCCCTGCCCGCGGGGAGCCGCTGCCGGGGCGGCTCTGTCGGGTACCACCCAGGGCTGGCATCCCCCTCGCTGGGGCTGCGCCCGCGCCGGGGGCTGCTGGCTGCAGTCACGCTGTGTGCAGTGGCTCACCCTTTTGCTATATTTAGCAAGAAATGCATCAGCATCCCTTTTCCTCCCTGAATTCCCTCTGGGAATGGAGCTAGTAAATAGCTGTCGCACTAAAAATAACACCTGCTCCAGCCTCTGGCAGCCTCTTTCCCTTCCCTGGCGGAACACGGACCCAAAGGGCTCCCAGCCCCACCCCAGGAGCAGATGTTTGGATTTATGATTATTTTTATTTAAAAAAAAAAAAAAAGCAGAAACCAACCACTTAAATGTAAAGACCATGAAACCGCCTTTAATGCTTAACCTTTGGAAAACATTATTAGTGCTCTCAGCCGTCTCCTCTCTATTTAATAAAACACGAGGCAGCCCGGCACAGCCTGCAGTGATTTTCCAGCCGTTGCTGGCAGCTGAAAGGTGACCCGGGATCCCGCTGGCAGCCGTGCCAGGCAGCGCGGCCGGACCGCGCTGGGAGCACCCGTCCCTCGTGCTCTGCCCTGGGCAATACAGCATCGTCCCTGGTTTTACACCAACCTTCTGGTCAACTCCTTTCTGAGGATAAACGCAAGAAATCCTGGGCAATTTGCTGCCCTGGCACTGCTCAGAATTGTAAATGGCTTTTATCACACAATTAATGCCCTTTTTCCCCCTGTCATTTTTTTTTCCTTGTCCTTTTTTTCTGAAATGTTTTCTTGAAAGTGAGGAATGAGTGGAGTCTCAGAATTCTGAAAATAACTTGCAAAGAATTTACAGTTCCCTGATGCTGCTCTGGACTTAGGTTGCTTACTTTCTGTTCCAACATATCAAATAATTCCGGGTTGGAGGGCAAGTTTCCAGAAGATGAAAACCAGCTGGTGACAGCAGGTCCCTCTCAGGGTTCAGATCTGCTGTGACGCCCCAGACTAATGGCCCTGGATTAATAGTCATGGCCAGATGCCTACCCAGAGCAGAAATATTTCCACGTTCATGCCCCGTGCAGAAGGGAGGACGGTTGCATTGCAGCCATGAGCGTAACAAGTTGCACAAGAGCTGATCCCATCCGTTAATCAGCATTCGTGAGCTGCTTCCAGAAACGTGACTTGTCATTCCCATTTCTGTGAAGAATCCACCGACTTACTAGGGCGATCCAGGAAAAAAACCAACCAAACAAAAACCCCACCAAAAAAAACCAACCCAGCAGCACCAGCTGGGAATTGGAAATTGCAGCTGGGTACCAATACTCATTTTTCATATTTTTTTTTTTCTTTCTAAAGCAGTAACAGTTAAAAGGAGGACGAAGAACTTAATGAGCCATGAATGCTTAAAATGAGGAAAGAGAACCCAGCACTTAGATTTACAACACAAATGGCTTGGGTCTGAACTTAACCTGGGAACAAAACTCTACTTTTTAAGGTGTTTTGGTTTTTCTCTTTTCTTTTGTTGTTGCGGTTGCTTCCTGGTGCGGGGGGGGGCTGCTGCTGCTTGGTCCGTAGCTGCTCTGTCCTGCCCAGTGGAAGGAAGACGTATTTCTTAATTGGTTGTGTAATGGGAGCATTTATAATGTTTTAGGTAATAATACCAACAATTTCGAAAGGTCTTTTTTATCCCATTGACACCCTAGATTTTGTTTGAGGTTTATGTGGATTAATTGGGCGGATGTTTGGGGAAGAGAACAAATACCTGCTGGTATTTGATTTTGCTCGCACAGCTGTGTGATGAAGAGAAATGGCAGCAGAAGACCTTAAAATCCATTATATTGCTCTGGGAAGATTTGTGAGAGATAGTTGGGTCCTAGAGATAGAATTTCAGAGCCTCATCACTGCAGTTAAATGGAGCATTTTTGGGTCTGAGCATTGAGGTGACCCAAAGAGGCTTTAATGAACGAACAGGCACCGCATTTTGCATCTCTGAAGGCTGCATGGCAGGGAGCTCTCGGTTCCTGTTAATAGCTCTGTGGCCTACCAGTAATGAGTAATTAATTTGTATTAATACTTGAATAACATTTTTTCTGACCACCTCTAGTTGTTTACTCCTATATTTGACATCGGTCCTTCCTCCATTTAGATTATCTTATTTTAATGGAGCAGTACAAGATGGTGGACTCTGCAACAGATTGGCATCTGGCGATGCAGTGGATGCGCCTCTAGGAAGGACAGCCGAAAGCCATTAGTCTCTCATAGGCCCCTGTTCTTTCGGGATCTTGAATACTTAATAAAACGCTTGGGAATCATATCGGTGCATGGCACGGCTTCATTTCAAATGCTTTTCGTAAACTTTCATCGGCCTCGCCGTGCTCAGGTATGGGGCTGCAAATGCTGTGATACTCAAGACTCGATCGGTACAATTTTATCTGTTCGCAAGGACGAAACATCAAAAATTATTACAGGAATAATAATAATGAGTAGCATTGGTAATTTTTTTTAAGATTAAATGTTGTTTGCACAATGATACAGGGGCACTTGTGCGATATTTACAGAGCACCTTGGAGAGCTGGGAGAGTCTTCCATGTAAACAATGCAAAAGGAATACAACCGTTAAATAATCATTTAAGGTAAAGCGACTCCTTTATTTAGCTAGAACTTCGGGAGAAGAGAGATCCTTGCACCTGGGGGGTGGGAGGAGGATATATGAAGCGTGAAAGCAGCACCTTCCAGGGCACCATTTTACACTAATTAAGATATGGGGGACCGAGTTCATCGCAGGACTGCGCCGCTTGAGCTGAGAAAGTGAAGTGTACCAGTTCCTGCTTTTTCCAGGTTTCCATGCTTTGTGGCTCTCGGTCTGACCAGCATCGTCATTTGAACACAGCTTTTATCATGATTTAATATGTATCTTTTAAGAAGGATTTTAATTCCCTGTTTGAAATAAGAAAACACTATAAATCAGAGACAGAATCTTTTAACATTTACAGTTTTAAATGAATTCCTGTTGAGAGTCTCTTAAGCCAGATTTATATCTGATTCTGCATTGAACTGTGTCGTTATGTGGGACTGAAAAACTCTTACAAAATTAGGCATAATGCAGAAACATGCTGAAAAGACAGTTCTGCAGGAATGTGGAACATTATTATGCTAGAGAATATTGGAGTGAGGAATATGCAGAAAGGGACAATTACCGGGGATACTTTCCCTTTAATGAACCTTGCACAATTCTTTGGTGGAAGGGTTGCTGCTGCCTCCTTGCAGGAAGAGGCAAATTGAGAAAGCCCTGGCGTTTTCACCTCATCTGGCGTTTCGGCCTCGCCGCAAGGAGCAGGACTTCGTGTCGCCCGCGGAGGGGCAGGAGGAGGAGCCGGGCCGGAGGGTGATGCCCGCGGCCGGGGCAGGGCCGGCTGCTCCCCAGGGGGCTGGAAGCAAAGGTCACCCAGGTTTGGGGGGACACGCGTGCCGGCTCGTTAGCGAGCCGTGTTCCTAATCCTCGGAGGAACGTGCGATGGGTTTCTGGTCTCAGCTCGGAACGAGAGCTGGGGCCAGCCGGGGCGGAGATCTCCCGGTGTCTGCACAGCGTCCTTGTCGCGTCCTCGTGGCCAGCGACTGCCATTTCAGACTATGCGTTTGGCAAGTTAGGAAAGATAATTGCGAGTATCAAGCACAGTATCCTGCTCTGATCAGTGCTGTTCATTTCCTGTCCGTGTTTTACTCTTTGAAACCCAAAAGGAGGAAATCTCTGTAGGCTCCCAGCCAAATGATCGTAGCAGCAGGTTGCAAATAAACAAAACCCAACGTTTTCCCCCAAAATGCGTTCCTAAAACCAGCAGTCCAGATTCTTACAGCTTAAAATCCACCAGCATCCTTCAGCCCCCTTGTTTACCGGGGCTGGAGATGTTGGACTCGGCCAGTCTTGACTGGAGATACGGAATTGCCTGTCGCAGGAGAGCGTGCCCGTGGCGTGGAGGGAAGGCGATGGGAATAGCTCCACGGGTTTTTCTCTCCGGATCTCCTCCGGTGTCTGCCATGGGCTCCCTTGGTGGGGGTTCACCTCAAGGCACTTCCTTGCCTGCAATGAGCTCCTGCTTTCCCTTAAAAAATGGAAAGCGAGTGGGTTTGAACTCTTCCAATTTGGACAGAAAATAAAAAGTTAAACTTAGTGCATTTGCCGATGATGTCGTACTTAAACCTGAATAAAGTAGGAAAAAAAGATTAATAACGCAATACTGCCTAAGTACTACTTTAGCCACTGTTCTTCCAACTAAAATTAACTTGCCTGTTTTATTGAAACAAGCCAAAAGAGCTGAATAGTCTCAATTTGTCTTCCTCAATTGAAGAAGACAATAAAAATATGAGGTACTGTCTGGAAGATGTTTAATTCTAAGGCCCACATGCCTTAGCTGGGAAAGAATTAGAGAGCTGAAGGGGAAAAAAAACTATATACAGCATTACGGTGCTATGTTTTATATAGAGATCCCTTGTGTTTCTCCCTCACGTGTGATGGTTTGGCTGGGCTCGGTGGGAGACTGCCAGAATAAACACGAAGTGGTTCAGTGGCAAAGTCATCTGGGGCCTCTTCTCTCCCAAATCTGCATTTTTGCTAAATTCTTTAGGTAAAGAGGGCCCTTTTATTTTGCATTCGGCAGGACTCAAAGGCTTGCGTTGCCCACACAGGTAGGTTAACAGAAGGTCTGTCCCGCCTTGATGCACCGAAGCACGGTTGGGGTTTGCCGGTCAGTGGAGGAGAGCTGCAGAAAATCAAATATTCCTCTGCGTTTCTGCAGGAGTCGAGAGCAGGGTAGCATCTCCCATGGTGCGTGCCTGCTCCGGAGCATGGGGACACTTCAGCATCTTCAAACCGTTTGACTGTTCAAATTCTGTAAAATAATTGAGGTTTTTACTATTACACAGTAATTATTGCATCATAGATACATGTATCTTACAGAATTTTCTTTTTTTATCCCACTGCATATTTGACTCTTTGAGGCTACAGAAGAGAAGTCCCATTTGTGGTACTAAAGCTAACAGCGACAGCAAGATGACAGTTCACGTTTCTTTAAATCACAAGGTTTAGTCCAAGGTCATTTAAAAGAAAGAATTAGAATAATAAAATAATTATGTAATGATCTGTGGGTATTTTCTAGTAACTAAAGATTGGGCATTATTTAATATCACTCTGTTTTATCTGACTATCCCTCAGGTTGGGACTTATATGGAAGATAAAACCTATCCTAATCCCATTAGGCACCGGCTGATTCAAGGTCTGACTTTGCTAATACTTGCGACTAACAGTACTTCTGAGCCGAGTGGTTCAGGACAACCATTTTCCATGTGTATCTGGCAGGTGAAATTGCTGAGTAGATCTCGTTTTACTATGGTGTCTGTTAACCACTGCTGGTTCGCTTGATTGGTTTTTTTCCTTCTCCTTTTCATGTGTTTTAGAGAAAATTATTTCTCGTCTTAATCCAGTTTCTTCATACAAGGCTTGGCCTTAAAAATAAAGCACTTAAGTTGTCCACTTGCTACTTTATAGAAGTTTAAGAGTGACAGGGGCTAGCTGCTTTGAGCTCTGGTCATGCTGACCTGGAAGAAATGCCTTGGTTTAACTGAGCTGAGCCTTACTAGTCCGTACAGCTCCATCGGTGTTCTCCTTCTAGTAATAAACAATCTCCAGCAACTTCTCAAATTAAAATTCTAATGAAAAGTATAGCAGAGTGGGCTGAAGTCTTATGTGTGCTGGAAAAAGATCTATGAATGTGGTCTAAATGGGATCGTGAAAAATAATCATTAAATATCATCCAAGAGCATCTGAATTGGCTGGGATGCTGGAAAGCGATTGTTAAGAGGGCATCTTTATCTGGATAGATCAAGGTCTCTGTTTCCATGAAATCTCCCTGGAAGTGTTTAGACATAGGTGTAAAACCTGTTGTGGCTCGGTCTTGGATGATGTTGGCTGCACTTTTTTTTTTCTTTTTTTTTTTTTCCGTTGTGCACCCCTGTCTCTCTCTGTAAGTTTTCTTTGGGAATATGTCCAAGCCTGTTTGAAGCTGTTTTTTCTGTTGTGCTGAGGCTGCCGTTGGTTTCGCCCTTTCGCTACTTTAACTTTAGGAGTTAAACCAGCTGCTCGAGTGTTAGAAGTCGAGGGGCAGCCCGCTCAGCGGCGCCCTGGGCGCAAAACGCCTTCACAGCCAGAAGACTTGATCAGCTATCGGAGCTCAGGATTCCTAAATGGCATCCTATAATGTCTAATTAAGGTTGCAGTTTGAAGACATCGTATGTTAATTGAAAACTGTAAGAGTAATCTATTCCATTTTTTTCTGTTAAATTAATAGTGTGGACCTTTAGCAGATGGTTAGCGAGACGCTGTTATTAATGAAAACATCCCACCGCCTGCAATCCAGCCGCTTGTCGCCATGCGCAACGCAGAGAAACAAGGCGAACATCTCCCCAACCAAATGCGCTTTCCACTCCGTGGCTTTATTCTCCTGCGGTGCCGGTTAGTGGTCCCAGGGCTGCCATTGCGCCTCTTTTGCAAGATTTAAACTCTGCAGAGGTGTTTTCTGCCAGGCGAGGCTGGGTGAAGGAGCTGGCAGCAGCCAGCGGGCTGCAGGTCGTCATCTGCTCTCTGGCAAAGCAAGGGAAAGCAAGAAACACTTTGGGCCCCCAAAATTGTGTTTTTTCATCCATTAGGGTAGAAGACCAAGTGGTCTGGCTTAAGCTATTTAATGATATTTTCACAGGTGTAAGTAAGTGCCTCCGCTGTGTGCGAGCATGCACTGCGTTAACAGGAGTGAGCTCTGCCCCTCCATCCCGCATCCTCGTGGGTGAACGTCACTGGGTCGTGTTTGCCGGTCCCAGGTTTGGATAACGAGTCTTTTGCACCGCCCTTTATGCTTCCTCTCTCCCTCTCCTGTTGCTTTGCCACTTCCCAGGGGGACAAGCAGCAGCAGCAGAAACTGGGGAAAGCTGGAATATTTATCACTCTCCTACGCAGAGGCTCTAAAACGGCTTCTGCAAAATAAATCTCCTTTAAGACCCTTCTGGAGCGGGGTTTGGGTTATTGCTCCAGGAAAAAAGAAAAGCCTTTTCTTCCCCAGGCGACTTGCTGGGACCCCCAGCGGTGATGGCTCGGGAAGCCACCACGTCCTGGCAAGTTGTTTTTTTTCTGTCTGCCAGAAAGTAGGCATTTAAAAAACAGCTGTTTGCTGGGGGAGCTGTGATGGAGCAGAGGGCGAAGCAGAGCATCCTTGCCTAGGTGCCATCAGGCAGCTGATGGAGAAGGGCATTCCCAGGGCGAGAGCATCGCTCCGGGATGGAGGGGGCTCGGAGGGAGGAGCATCAGGGATGCAGGGATCCACTTTCCCAACAGCGCCTCGTCTTTGCGGAGGAGGAATTTGCATCGGCTCCGAGGAGGTGAAGTGTGAGTCCCGACGAGGCAGGGCCCTCGTTACAATGCGGATCTCTCTCCCCCGAGGGTGCTGAGGAAACGGGGACTGATGCCGGTTTTGCATGCGGGGGGCAGAGGCGTAGCGGAGGTTTTGTGCTCGGCAGCCCCCGGTGCCGCCTCCCCTCCCAGGGCAGGGAGCCCCTCGGCGCAGCGGTGACTGTAAATGATTCAATTAGTTAGCTGCAGATATTGATAATAAAACCCGGCTTTCATCTAATTAGATGGAACGTTAGTTGGTATACCCTTACTCAATTAGAAAAATACATTTTAAATGAAGTTTTAATTTATTTTTGTCTTTAGTTCCATTGCGATGGAAGAGGCAGTGTAGTAACTGGAAAGATTGCTGTCAGGTACCTCGCATCAGACACCAAACGAGGTAACGCCGCGCCGCCCGACTTCTCCCCCTGGCGTTTTTGGGGGCAATTAGAGCGAGTCCCACCAAAGCGCGGCTGCTGCTGTGAGGCTGGCGGGGTTTTGGAAAAAAATTCATGGCATGCTTTGGAAAAGCAAAGCCACGCAAGTCCAGCCTGACAGACTACTCTGGCTTGTCTTGGCAAAATGCAACACTAGGAAACCTCTATCCTGTCGGCCTCCGGCTTGTGTCGCTAGTGCAGGTTGTCAGTAAAATCACAGTAATATTTGGGTTTATTCCCCTTCTCAGCTTCAGAGTGCGCAGACCAACATTTTTGCTTTAGAAAGCTGCAGATAGGTAACACTTCAAGACCAGAAAAAAAAGCACTACCTGCAAAAGGAAATAAAACCTTTTGGCTTAAAAGTTTTTTGTTGTTGACAGGTATTTGTCAACCCAATGGCAGCCTGACTGGCGTTTCTCTGCTGGTTATTCAAAAGCTTTCTTTGCTTTTCTCTTGCTTCTGATTTCTCCCCAGCTCACCGAGTGACATTCCTTTTGATGCTGCATTGCTATTTTAGGCCAAACAACTGGACGAATGAAATGGTATTGCAATTTTTGTTCCAGTGATGCTAAACAAGGTAGTGAGAACTTGCTCTGTGTGGCTTTCAGATCAGTTTGTACTTGTGATATTCAGAATATTAATGGCTTTGAGAGTGGGGATGGCTAGAAAATGAAAACGGCTTGATCCCAGCTGAGAAGATGCTACATAATCAACACGAATTTGTATTTTCATTTCAGAGTGGAAGGACAATAAGGAAGCGATGGGCTGGAATTTGTCTTTATAGCAGCGAGGACATGGAGATTTCCTAAGAGAATAAACGTGCTTGCTTAAGAGATAGCAACTTTATTAGCTCTGTGGTACAAATCCAGAGATGTGTACAAGCTCTCCTGCTTTCTCTTAAAACATGCATATATTTCAGGCTTATTAATTTGGATGCATATAATTCATACAAAGTAATAGCTTGAAATTCAGACTTTTTTTTTTATAAAAACCCCTAATGATTTATTACTTTGAGAGAAGATAGGTGGCCTAAGCTACCTGGCACAGGAATCCTGTTTGGGTTCCAATTTCTCTTTTCAGAGGTCAGGTGGGAATTGCTGATACCCTCGCAACGATGCGGAGATGACCTGGAGCAGGGTCGAGCTGGGAGAGAGCTCCTGCTCCGATCCATGGCTTTAGACCGCCCCTTGGTACGTCCCTGGGACAATAATCCCAATTAGCTTGTGCTAAGGAGTGCCTGTGCTCGGGGCTATGGGACTGCTGCCTGCCGGCTCTGTCAGCGCTGCCTCTGCGCCTGCAGCCCTGCTGTCTCCAGAGCTTCTGTCTCCGTCAGCGAAGCCGAGCCGGCGCACGGGGCGCTCGCAGGGCGCTGCCTGCTCTCCCCGCGCCTTCGCTGCGGCACGGGATGCTCCATCCAGCAGCGTCGGCGGGAGGCGCGACCGCAGCTGCATCCTAAACGCATACGTCCCATGCAGTGACGTTTCCTTGCATCCCCTCTGGTGCTCAGATTCAGAGACCGACTTCTGCTAGGCAGGGGTATTCGTTGCAGATTTCAGAGCTTTTTATAACTTTTTCTTCAAACAATGCGTGTGTTCCGCTGCAGTCCTTCAGCTCAGAGCAGAACAGAGTCCGCAGCTTTCCCGCGTGTGCGATGGGCAACGGGCCTCTCCGACACTGCCGGTGTGCTGGATCCCTGCCCATCGGTCCATTCCCTGCGCAGTGATGATCTCCTCTTTAGTTCCTGCAGATAAGGAGAGGCACGCTTTACAGAAGCTGCTGTGCAGCACGCAACGACGAGTGCTCCGCAGCGAGCTGCTCCCGGCGGCTCCTTGTCCCAGGCTGCAGCGCTGCAGCTCGTCCTCTGCAGCAGCTGCGACGCGGGAGGTGAGATCAGGTCGCCCGCCCTGCTGCAGCTCCGGGTGCTTATGTGCCGTCGTTAAATATTGAAGCTGCCGAGAAGCTGCAGTCACGTAGCGTTGGGTGGGAAGCGTGGTGCTGGCTCTCCTGCCACCGCCGCCCCTTGGCACCCTGCGCGGTGACGCCTGCTCACGTCTCGGCTCACGCGAGGCTCCAGCCCAGGGCTGCTGGGGCGAAGCTGGAGGGAGAGCGATGGGAAGGGCTGGGGCGGCAGTCGTCTAGAGACGCTATAGCCCACGTGCCTGGGCTAATGTTATTAGCTTGGCTTTACAGCTGATGGCTCTTTGGTGCATTTGAACTAATAAGCTTAATAAATAGGGGAATGCAAAACAAAAGTAAATGTTCATTTATATAAAATGCTTTCAGCCCAAGCAACAAAGTATAAATTAAACCACTGAATTATATGACCACGTTTAGGATAAAACATAGCTCATGTGATTTTAATGTTAAATTATCTAATTGCTTTACGGGGTGCTTCCATTAGCTGATCAAATTAAATGTTTTTTCTTCACCAGTGTCTTATAAGCTGTGAACGTAGGGCTCAGTCCTGCAGGCTCTTGCTTAGGTGGGAAAGCCACGCTGTGGGCGTTGCTGTGAAATCGGCAGGCATGGTCAGAAACAGATCTGGATCTGCACAGCTTCCAGTATTTCGACTCCCTCAGCAATGCTCGCTCAGTTTCTTGCTGACGTTGTTTCCAAAGCTGGGCTTAGAAGGGATGCGGGGCCGGGTGGGACATCCTGGCCAAGGGGCTGCTGCGCTTGGCGTGCAGTACCTGCACCCACAGCGATGCTCTTGGGTGGCCTTGGGGTCCACCCAGTGCCACGTACCCTGACCGGTGCCTCGGGGGGACTTGCCAGCGGCGATGAGTCGGGCGTTTACGGCGAGCGTGCGTGTCCTTTTATTTCCTTCACTCGCTTTATAATTAAACAGCATCACTGAGGATAGAGGGCTGGGTTTCAAAGCCTGGCTCTGTCTCGTCTGACCTTGCTGGTGCCACGCTGCCTTTTGTTTGTAATCTCGGGCAAGATGCAATGGAAAAAGGGTTTGATAGGAGACAAAAGCAAACAATAGCCTTGTTCCAAAGATACGATGAATGGGATGTAATTGAATTTTTTGGTGAAGACATTGATTTGACCCTGTAAGACACACAAAGTGAATCATTAGGGGAACTAATGCACATTAAAATGCAGGGGGCTTTTTTATCAGAGGGCTTTTATTGTGTCTATAGTTTTGGTTTTAATTATTTAATGACTTTGTGTCTTCTAGTGATAAATTCCGCCTTTTTTCAAAAGGAAAAGCAATGTTGGTGTGACAAAGGGGTACACGCCCCAAGCAGCTGATGAGCATGGGTTCTTCGTTAGCAGCCCTGCTTGTGCCCCGAAGTGCAGAGAGGCACACGCTTTAAAACATCTCTTGCAAACTGTTGATAAAACATCAGCGTTAGTCTGACCACTTTCTTCTGGGCCTTTCAGATTCATTTTTCCAATCTGCGTAGAGCAAAAACTCTGTAGGAATTAATTTATTGCAAGAAGCTGTATGGGATGTGATGTTTGGGAGGAAAATTTCCAGAGTTGGGCTGCTCAGGGCGGGTTTGACCCTGGGTCTTCGGAGTGCTGACTGCTCCCAGCTGCAGCTCCTTCTGTGCTGCCTGTGGCTTCAAGACTTCTTAGAAACCTCATCCTTGTATTTTGCATCTCACAGGTGGTGCTTTCCTCACCATGCCGACGGATTTGAAAAAAATAGCTATTTTATGACTTGAGCTGCTTGGGCTCGCCCTTAGCTTTGCTTGGAGGTTTGGCTTTGCTTGGAGAAGCTGCCTGGCTGCGGATTTGCGTGTGTGTGCTGCCTGCGTCGTCTCTTCCATGAAAAGCATCTCCTTTCGCTTCTGCCTCCAACCTCAGAGCATCCACCGCTGTGCGTGTGGTACCCGTCTGTCTGCTGCCAGCCCTGGGTTCTGCAGTTTGCTGGCACTTTCCTGGGCGATGGACACAAAGTCGTACAGTTACAGAAAGCAGAACATGTAAAGAATGGGACTTCAAGGGATTTGCTGCTGACAGCAGAGAAGCCCCCCAGCACGTCCTCCCCACCCTGGTCCCTTCCATCCCTGGGACAGGCCTTCTCCATCCAGGCTGCGGGGCTGATCCGAGGCGTCTCGCTGCTGAGCTCCTCTGCCTCTTGCGCCCGGTGCACGCAGCTCTCCTATCTCCTTCCCTTAGAAAACCAGCATTTCGCTGTGCAGCACCAGTTTAGTGTTCACTCAGGATGTGTCTTTTGCTGGAAACTTGCCTTTTTGCCTGGCTTTGTGTGTGCGTGTGAGGGTTCGCATCACTGAGTCATCTGTTTCTCGCAGTTCTGCTCCAGTCTGAGGTGGCAGACGAGGGATTTTCCTCCCAGAGTCTTGGTGCTTATGTGGTGACAGAAGCTGGCACAGAGGTGTCAAACCGTAAACCGGCATTTCTGCTCGCTTCTCCCCTGCGCGGCTGGGACGGCGTTCAGCCCCTGGGGCAGAAGCTGCCCCGACACCAAACCTCGTTCGGGCTCTGCGTGCCCGGTTTGGGCTCCCCCTGCGCCCGTGGCCACGCGCCGGGTGAGGCGCTGGCCACGCGGTCGCTCGCGGCGCTGGGCGCGCTGCCGGCGCCGAGGCTCCCGGTGAGGGGCACCGTGCTCCGGGCGACGGGGCGGCAGGCGGGCACGGGCAGGGTGAGCAGACGACGCAGGGGGTTTTTTGGGTTTTCTTTGGGCTTTTTGCCCCGTTTGCATGCCAGTCCTTGTAATTCTGAGTACTCAGGGCACGGAAGGCAGCGTGGAGGATTCGCTCTCTCTGCTGTACGTGCTAATTTATAGCGCTGTGAGCTAGATTGTCCTTGTTATCCAAGGTATTTCCTCTGGAGGAGGGAAATCAGGCTGTAATATATCATTAAGCAGAAAGCCTGGGGGAGCTCCTATCCTAGTTGATGTGGATCCTTCTTTTATCCTTTTAGAAGAGTTGAATTATACGTTTTGAGTTGTCTGAAGATCCAGCCTGGAGTCTGGTTGGAGCTGTGGCTTTCCGTACTACCGCAGCAGGGTCGGAGCTCTTGGTAACACGGGCCCGTGTTTCGGGGGGTCGCCCGCCCGCCTGCGGCGTCCATCTGCAGCTTAGTCTTTGGTCTGCCCAAATTTGCTGAGCAGGCCCAGGCCAGCAGCGTGGAAACAAATGTTCTGCCTCCAAGCAGGAGCGTCTCGTTGCTGCAGCTCCTCCCGTCGGTGACGGTTCTGGGATGAAGATTTCCAGCGTGCAGGGTGTAGGCTGGCTGGAAGGAAGAAAGTAAACAAGCCTTGGTAAGACTGACGTTCGTTTACCTGAAATACTTTGGTTTTCTGTGCTACAGCAATATGTTTATTCAGCCACGAAAGTTAAAAATTGCTTTATTCTCCTTACAGCAAGTTGATTTTTAGTAAGAATAGGCAAAAGCCCATGCTAATCTGAAACCCCCAAACCTGCCTATTTTTTCAGGATTTTGAGGGTGAATCAGCCAGATCCGCCTCTGCATTGAAGGGATTTGTTTCTGTAAATGCCAGCTCATACAAACCATCCACCACGAGTGTCCAGGGGACTCAGGTGTTAGAGAGGATGTATAGAGAGCTCCCTCTTCGGCATCCGCTGGTGCTTGTTCCTTGGTATCTCCAAAGCTCGTCTCACTGTAAGGTGCGAGGTGATGCGGATTTGTAACGTAGCGAGTCGAGGACATAACGTGGGACGGGTTGGGAATAAAACTCTGCAGACCGCAGCGCATTTGGTGGAAATACTGTACTGCCTTTAAAAAAAAAACAGCAGAGATCTTGTTTCATATTTTCTGAAGCATTTCAGTTGCAGAGTATTTTATGGGTTTTTATATATATATTTATATATGCATAAAATCAGTGGTTCGCTCCTACAACTCACACCCTGCGTCAAAGCCGTGAGTTAATGCTGTGTCGGTGGCTCTTGTGGGGAGCGATGGACGATTGGACGATGCCTCTTCGTAGCCCAATGGACTCCTGGGGCCAGACCTTTTTGGCCGTGCAGTGTCCAAATTTTAGCACTTGCATCTGATTCAACTGTGGCTCCTGTAAAAGTGCAAGGTTTGGCGTGTTCTCTGAGAAGGTCGCGACTGTAGATGCTGTGCCAGTGACCGGTGTCTTAGTGGAGGGCTGCACCGGGTTATTTTGATATTGAATTTTACGCGGCAATTAGCCAGAAATTAAAAAGAGGCGTTTTCGGAGCTTTGTGTCACTGTTCCTCCTCCTGGCTCACATAGAAGCGGTACGGCTCTCATCGTCTGCTGCTACAGTAATCATTTAAAAATGCAGAGTTGGGCTTCGGAAACGAGGGGTGCGGTGGTGGATTCTGGGAGAATTTATTTGCAGTGTAAACATGTTGGTTAGGAGTCATTAATATGACATTCACACAACTCTAATAAAGCACATAACACGGAGATCTGGCACCGCTGCAATACCCGGAGGACATTAAGTATGAGTCTTAAAACCAAGAGTATTGGAAACAAGATATTTTTACGTCTCGTTTGGGAGTAATATAATTGCATTTTGTGGCTCTAGCAGATGCTTGGGCCAGCTGGTTGGAGAGCATTGTGGATTTTTTTAGCTTTGGTACTATACAGCTACAACCCTTATATAGAACTGTCTTTTTTTTTTTTTTTAAAAAATCTCCTTGTCGAAAGACCCATTTCTCGCGTGTGCATTACCTTCATGATGGCGCAGCCTGTAGACACTTCTGTTGCAATAGCTCTGGAGATTAAACTGCACCTGATTTTGGGGTCTAATTTGAGGCAATTGAACATTGAAGGCAGCTTCATTGACCTTTCTGCATGGCTTTTGCTATTGCAAGTCTCTCTGAGAGGGAGACTCTGGACCCAGCTGGGAGGCAATTTCTGGAAGAGAACCATCAAAAAGCTACATATTTCTGAGTATATCTTCGAGTGGGAGGAGAAAAAGCTTGTTTCCAGCAGCCTGTGCACTGCAGCTCCAGAGGTCCTTGGCCATCTCTAGGTGTCGAGACATTGCTGATGTGGTGACAGCAGCCGTCGTGGTTAGGGACGGTCACTGGTCCTGCATCTCCTCCGGTGCGGGTCGCCCCGGTCTCTCCCAGGGCTGCTGACGATGCTCAGCCTGTCTGTGGTGTGGCCGCCTCACAACTGCTCTGGGTTTATACCAGGGAAATTGATGGGCGACCATCCCACGTTCGTCAGGCGTATGCACAAATACTGTCGTGAATTATCTCGTCGGTGCCGATAATTTCCTGCAAACAAATCGGTTCTGATCTGGAAGTAATCGCCCGTATCATTCCTGCAAGTGGGAGCGATGACTTATGTTGATGTCACCCGCTGGCTTTTTATGGCAACGATTAATAATTCAGTAATTCTCTCTGCAGTGATGCTGTTCTATTTATAAATATTTAATTTAGCTTCCCATGTCCGTGTTGTCGCCGCCTTCCCCTTTGCCTCCTGACGTAACTCCAGGCTGTCGGCGATGCTGCGGTCACCAAAGTTACCAGCAAATTGTCTGTGCTGGAAAATGTTAATGCCTTTCCTCATTTGCATCTCTTCGTTATGTTATTTAAGTCTGGCTTTGGTGGCATGAATATGAACGTTGACCAAGTGTGCTATTTCAGTCAAAACCTGATTTAAGCTGCAGACCTAACCTGGGGCTGGCGGCCCCTTGTCTCTGTTATAAAACTCCTCTGTTATAAAACTTTCCAGTTTCCAACACAGCCATGCAAATAACTTTTTTTTCTTTCTGCATTTCTCTTTCAGGAAATTGCAGCTTATTTAATAACGTTTGAAAAGCATGAAGAATGGCTAACAACTTCCCCTAAAACAAGGTAACGTTGCTCATGCTTCAGCACATTGACTCATTCTCACCAATGACTTGACTCGCTAATCAATGCCTTGGCCACTGAGTGAAAACTCCCAGTCATGCTTGATGGCTTGTGACACCAAACTCTCATTAATTGACTTAATGAGCATTTTATTGAATGAAATCAGATTGATTAAAAATGGAACAGCTGCAGTCTTGACAGGTTAAAGTTTTAACCTGATTGTTCAGGATTTAATTGTATCCCTTCAGATGAATGGCTTTGAAAGCCTTTGAGCGAGGTTGCAGGCTATTTATCTTGACAGTGCTCCCTACAGCCTCCAGCCTGAAATAACTAAAAAAGCGCAAAGCCCTCCCTCCCCCGTGCTCCGCCTGTTTAACATGCGGTCGCAGGGATTGTTTGCGTTTTGGTGTTTTTCTTGCTGGGGTTAAGTGTTTGATGGCGAGGAGATCCCAAAAAGCCGCATTAACAGACATGTTTGCGGTTTATTATTCAGTAAATGTCATGTCTTCTTCGTGCTGCCATAAATGTTTAACTTCTCCGCTCCCCTGGGAACTGATACGTGAAGTTTCGGCTGTGGATGTTTTCCTGCCGTTTCGGCTGTGTTCAGGCTTGCAAAGTTTCCGTACGTCTCACTAACACAAAAAATGACTCTTGCTTTCTAATGCTGCGGAGTTTTCTCTTTTTTTAATTCTTCCCAATCCACCTCTTTCCTATTGAAAAGGGCAGGGTTATTGGAGGGAGCCTGCTAGGACCAAGGTGGGAGAAAAGCCATTTTAGCATCCCACATCCCACCGCCATCCGCTGCAGAGACGCGGTGCCGGAGGTGTCCTGAGCAGCTTGTGCTGGGCTCGGCATCGCCTCCCTCTGTAATTAGCAGGGGCAGAAATTACAGCGAGATGCCAGGACTGGTGTTGAACCTACAAATAGTACAGATTAATTCCCTGCGTGTTTCATAGCTCCCAGACGAGGAGCGGACAGAGGTGGAGGAGGGCACAGAGAGGACCTGCTTTCCATGAAATACGGGGAAAAAAGAGCTGTGTCATTTTAGGGGGGCTGTGTGTCCCCAGTCTCTTCTGTCTCTTTTGTGACATCTTTAAGTAATGCATTTGCCCGTCGTATTAAAATGTGTCTGTAATACCTGGAAAGGGAGATGTTTGAAACCCAATTGCTTTCTCAAATGGTTCTCTGAGAGCCAAAGCTGCTGTGGTGGTGAAGGGCCCTTAGACAGACCTTTCCCACTGACGCAGCTGAGAGTCTCACCTTGGTGAGTGCGTGGATGCCTTGTGTCCCTCCCCTTCTTGGCTGCAGGACAGCAGGTAGTTCGATAATATTAGAGCAGGCTTTCTTCTAACCTGGTAATCCAAGTTTCAGGATTAATACAAAACAATTTCTTGCTGAACCTTTGCCAGATAAGCCTATTAAGTGGTCAGAAAGCATATTAACTAGTCTGCCTACACATGGTGGTGTTAAAGATATGAGATTATAAATGTTTTTGTAGCAGCGTCTTATGATTTTAACAGTTTGGTTTGCTAAAGGCAAAGCATGAAAATAATTTTCTGATTAATATTACAATACCTTCCTCCTGTGTATTTACACTTGAAAGAAAGAATGTCCCAGGAGAAAAAAAATTGTGATGACTGCTCAAGGACCTTCTTAAATTGTTGAGTTAGTTTTCCTTTTTTTTTTTTTTTAATATAAAAATTAATTGGAAGAGTTAAATGCTGAGTTCATACAATCAGGGCTCTCGGTATTACGGAATTAATGACATTGATCTGATGCTGAACTGGAACACTCCCCGTTCTTTGTTTGCTGCTGTGGGTGCCACTAATTTCATCTCAGAAAATTAATAAAAATGAATCGCACCACTGACACTTACGGACTTTCTCAATAAGATGATGTATAGCGTGATTTGAGGAGTCGGTCGCTGCCGTGGGCGCGGTGGGACGATGCACTTCGGGAGCCGGCGGCTGCGGGAGCTGGCGGCTGGCGGATGTGGGCGACGGGTGGTCGTTGCGATCCCACTCGGCGTCCTACGACGGCGCGGCCGCGGCGCTGGCTCGGCCTGGTGTGAGCCGCCGGCGGCAGGCTGGAAGACCTCTCGGTTATTGAGCTAAGGCAGAAGGCGGCAAAAGGGGAAGAGTTTGTTTCAAGACACGCCTGCCATTTCCGAACATCTTCATCTCTTTCTCATGAAGAGGTTCCCATGTTTACGACACTGCCAGTCAGGTGTTGCTTTGGTCATGAATGAGGGGGAACCCTCTTACGATGCCGTTGTGGTGGCATCAGAGGAGCTATGAGAGAGCTTTTAAGGGTCTCTAAAATTGCTTTTTTATGAAACTTCATGTTGAATGACTCTTATTTGATAAAATGTGCGTATATAAATATACTGGAATGTTATTACAACAGTCTTTTGAGCGCTTCAGTTTATCAGCATAAATTAACAAGTACACCTCGCAAGGCATCGACCTTGATGTTTCCTTGAAATGGTGTTTGGTTACTTGATAATGTGCCAGATAATCCGCAGCGGGTATTCCAGTCAGCAGGGGGAACTGGGGGAGTTTTCTGCTAATGCAGCGAGGCTGAAGCCTCTGACATTTCCAAGTTTAAATGCAAATCGTGACGACAAAAAAAAAATTACTTGACATTTGTGTATCAAATGGAATTTAATTGTGATTTACACTGGAATTTCAATGACAAAGCCAACTTTCTTAGTCTAAAAACGTTCTGCTAGATGAAGATACTTTGGTTATCTGTTTCCAAGTGCCTTCTGTAATTTTCACTTTTAGAGTATTTTAAAAATATGCTTAAGCAATCTGATGTAGCTTCACCTGTGTTTCACAAGTGAGGCTCAGGCAACCGAAAAGACTTGGCCATGCCCAGAAGCTGCAAGGTTAGTTTTCCAGCTTGGAATGCAATTCGGACGTGTTTATGCCCCTTACTGCATTGCACTTACGTTTCTGCTGCCTGTACAGCAAAACCAGAGGTTTTGGGGCAGGCGGGCAGCAAGTACCAAGCTCTTGTTTCCTTCCTTGCAAAGCCCAAACGATGAACATTTCTCGGGAGATGTTTCAGCAAGCTGATGCCGTGATAAACCATCACTCGTACTAATACGCAAAGTGGCGGGGGAAATTCCCAGTTGCAGGTTTTTCAGCCCGGAAAGAGCCCAAATGCCGTTTTTAGGCAGTGAGACTTGCCAGTGATTAATATTGCTGCAACTAAAAAAAGTTGGGCGGCAGCCTGCTCCTACAAATCAATAGTGATTTACATGCACTGTCAGTATACATTCGGGATAATTCAGTTTTACTTCTGCTACCTACTGGGTTATTCTTAGCATTTTAATTCCCCTCTCCTGGCTTCAGGAAAACAAGTGTTGCTTTTGGTGTAATAGGCAGGGACAGTAGGCTGGGCGGCATTTCCCACTGATAAATCCCAACCTAATAAATCACCAAGTGATTGGGACCCGGTTCACAACAGCGGCAACAACCGCAGAAACCGGCCGAGCTCCGTTTGCGCGTCTGGGTGGGAGTGGGAAGGGCTCGTGCCGCCCGCAGGGCTCTTCCTTCGCTCGGGAGCCGGCGCCGGCTGCGGAGGGGCGATGCTTCGGTGAGCCGAGACTTCAGGGAAGCTGGACCCTGCTCAAGTCCTAAGGACGAGCCAAGGTAGTGAAAAGCAGAGAAATAAGTAACCCAGCTTTCTTTCGTCATAGAAGTCGTGCCTCGGAGAGGACTATTCTACCATTTATTCACCTCAACTTTTGCTGGTCGCTAAAACAGGGGATGCAGATTACATTAGACTGGTTAGAAATCACTTTTCCCAATGGAAACTGCACTCACAACAATCGTTGTTTTCCTCTGTTACTTTTTTAGCAATTTTTGCTGGCTCCAGAGTTTTGAAATTTCCTGAGAAATTCAATTTGTTATGTTAAATGTGGGCTCGTGCCTAGGCTGGAGCGGAGGGTACCACTCTGCAATGAGATTTAGAGGGAGCATGGCAGGAAAACCTAATACAATTATTGTTTCAGCAAAACTGCCTGGGGGGATGTAAAAGCGAGAAGAAACGTGCCCGTCTCCCCTGGAGAGCATCGCCCCGTGCGGTGATCCTGCTCCGAGCCCGGCCCTCCCTGCTGCCGCTGCCGGGGCAGGAGGGGGCTGGAGCCGGGGCAGGCAGGGCTGGTCCCGCTGGCGTGGGGGGGTTGCTGGGGAGGACCGGCCCCGCTCAGCGGCGAGGGGCAGGATGAGTGCTGTCCCTGGAGCCTCGCCTCCCCCGTCCCGCTGCCCGTCGCCCAAGGAGCACGCACCGTTCCTTACCTCTCCGTCGGTCCAGCTTATGGAACGCATTTTATCTTGGATATCTTTACCAGGGGCTTCTTAAAGATAAGTTAGGATCTTGCAGTATATTAATTTTGTATTAAATAATTAATAGTAAAATTAATTGAATTACTCAATTTTCAGATAAAAAATAGGGTAATAAATATTCATAACTTATTTTATTAAGGGAATTTCCATTTCCTGTGTCATTAAAGTGAGATTAACTAAGGTTGGGTTTAAATGAAGATTGAAAACAATTGTGCTTTGGAATGAATTTACTGCATTAGGTCATTACCTTGCGAGGCGGCTCTCCGACGCGCTGCGTGCGGGAGCCGTCCTGCTGCGTTGGGTGGATGCTGCTGCCAGGACGTCCTGGCGCTTGTGAAATGAGCTGGAGGCTCCGTGTTGAGGAGAAGCTCGTGTGAGCTGGAGGTTGTGGGAAGGTGACCACCATGAACTTGTGATCGATGGCAAGAGTTCTGTCCATCTCCCCTTGTGCTTGTTGCAAATAAAAATACTCTTGAGACCCTGTTTAGACTTTCAAGGCACGTTTTAAAGGTCCTTGCTTTCTCGCATAGCTCGTACCCTCCACAGTATCCAGGACCATCAACCTCACCCATGCGCCGTGCTGAAATTTTGGGTTTTCTGCTTGTGCTGCTGGAAACTCTGTTTACATGTTTGGGGTCACGTATGACCTATTTTTCCTTCATCAAAGGCAATGTGTGTGCTGTCAGCTCTTTCGGGCTTGGGATGCTGCTTGACATAATCCCTGCTAAATGTGGCGCATCTCTCTTTACACTTTAGAGATTTCATGACTCTCAACACTTTCTTCTCACTGCTCTCAGTATTTCCTACTCTTTTTTTTTTTCCCCTGAAAAGGATAAACAGTACAGAGATGGTTTTAAGAGGCATTGATTCATATAGATTTTTAGCCACTGTGGTCCAGGGGTGTTGAGACGCCAATAATTAATTCCTTTAACACCTCACCCCGTTTGTTTTAACGCGACCTAATGGCAGAATCGCTGGGAGCCATCAGAATGCCTGGCCCAGATCAGTCGACGGTCTTCAAGTATTTCGTGCAAACCCTTCCTATGAGTGATCCAGCCTGGGCAGCGGGTGCTCCTGGAGAGCTGGTTTCCCTTTGTATTTAACCGGCGGCTCGGGAGGGCTGCATCACTGTGGAAGACAGCACCAGCCAACTTGGACAACTAAGGCGAGACGTCCGTATACCCGTTACGCATGGGGTTCACCTGGCACGGATGCTGAAGGTTGGCTTCTCCAGCCTGCAGGTCACTCTGCAGCCGCCGTCCGTGCTCACCAGGCTCCGACTTTGCCACGCATCAGCCGGGTACGGTTTCAAAGATGCCGGCTCCACAGCCGGTCCATGCACAGGGACATCTCCTGTCCCTGCTGCCCAGCTTTGCGGGGACGGTGGTGCTGGGGTGCGAAGGCTCCCGCTCCTCTTTACGCAGTCAGGGGAGGGTCCTGCAGCATCGCCTCTTTGTGATGCAGAGAACCCTAGGAAACATGGAATCATCAGAAAAAGCAATTATCTGATAATAAAGCGATTAAATTATTCAGCAAACTACTGTTACCAAGCCTGCTTCAGTAAGGCTTGGTAAGCTTTTTCCATCAATAGATATGGCCAAGGAAAATACGTGGCGTTCCTTTTTGGACAAAACTGACATTCAGAATTTGGGCAGGCTCTGAGTATTTCTAGATCAAACCTTACAGTGTGGGAGGATGCTCAGGGTTTCAGAGGCTGCTCGGCACAAGTGAGCCCCCCCACCCCATGTCGACCGCACGATCTGGGTTTAACAGCCTGCGAGCCAAATGAGAGAGGAGCTGCCTTTGTCCTGTTAGAGCAGATGAAAGGTAAAAATGTGCAAGGAGGGATTTTGGGTTGGGGCTCCTGATGGCTGGAACCAGCCCCACCAGACCATCCAGTATTTTCACACAGTTTATGCTGCCAGTCGAAGGGTACTGAGAAGGATGGAGGGTTTAATTGCCGTTGCGGGACCACTTTGGAGATGCCCTTTTCTACATAATGCATAGAGGCTGCAGAAGGGCTAGGAAACTGGTATTTGTTCACACGGTTTTAAACAGCAACAAAATTACAGTCTTTGTCGCATTTTAAAGGCTTTGCAACTTAATTTATATTCTGGTATGGTAATGAAGAAGCATCTTTTGTCCAGGAGGTGAGATATGCAAAAATAACCTTTAAGTTGCTCATAATTAACCTTTAATAATATTCTTTCATTTTTTTCCAGTACATTTCTGCATCAGAAACAACATACAGAAAGAGTGCTTGAGACTGCTTGTTGCATCTTAATGGCCTGCAAATACCAGCTGATTAAAAATAAACTATTTATTTGGATTATGTATTGACAAAGTTTTTTCCCTCCAGGAAATCTGACACTGAAGTTGGAGCGCGGGGCTGGAGCCCGGCATCGCGGCCCTCCCCACTCTCCCGTCCTTGACCAGCAGAGATCAGGACGCCCAAGGTCCGATGGAAGGGAGGGGGTGCGTTGTGTCCGGAGGGTGGATGCTTCGCTTTCCAGACAGGGACAGTGTAATATTTATAGCAAACATAGCACGGTTTAGATTGCACAGCCGTGTGTTAGCAAGCGTGTGCTAGAAATCTGGAATTGGAGGAGGATTTTTGTCCCCCTTGTGTGTGAAGAGCAGCCAGGAGCTGTGCGTCACGGAGGACCTGCTATTCAGATTGGAAGAATACAAATTGGTTTGTGTAACAAACAGTTTGTCAGAAGATGAGGAGCTGACTACAGAGGCTGACTTGTTTTTTTGGGGGTTGTTTTTTTTTTTTTTGGTGCTGAATAACAGTGTTTGTAGGTAATGAGCAGGCTTTCATCCTGATGTGGCATGAGGAATAATTTGCTTGGCAGGTGGATGTGCTGTTCGCGTGCACGCTGCTGGGCTTGTAGTGCCCTTTGATTTCTCTAAAGGAGTTGTGGTCTTCCTGGATGTTTACAGAAATGTGAACTTACTCCTTTTTTCCCCTCCCAAAAGGTTTTGTCCTTTGCACTAGGAGTATCTACTGTCATTTCTAGTGTACCTAAACAGCAGAAGGCTTCCTTTCTCCTGGTGCGAGGTGCTAACTTCAGCCTCCAGCTGTGCTTTTCCTTTTCGTCCCCTTCCCTCCGAGCCTTTTGAAGCAGGTCCTTTCGCAGTCGATGTGGACTGGTGCAATTGAGAGGTGTTTGTCACCGGCGGCGCAAGTGGCACTGCAGGCTTTAATTATGGGGCTATCGGGCAATGCCTGACGCGCCCGGGGCCCATCCGTGCGCACCGGGGGGATGCTGGTGCCGCGGGGGGATGCTGGTGCCAGGCTGCTGCTCGCGGCTGCCTGCTCTCGTTCCAACTCGGACGGCTCTTTCTCCGGGTCGCCTTCCCGGCCCCTTGCTCGCTGCTCCACAAGCTGCTATAAAAACCCGAGGCTGATAATTTGGACTTGGTTTCCTGCCATTCGCCCTCCCCTTTTCTAAGGCGTCGATTTCGAAGCCCCACACTCTTGCTGGGGTTCTGCAACATCAACATTAGGACAAAGCTAATTTTGACTGTCCTTCTCGTACGGTCACCGTCGGGTACTGAGGGAAGTGTTTTTCCATTTCGCTGCTGCTACTTTTCTGGGCTTCACCCACGGACTGCTACACCTATGGTATTCCATTTCCACGTGGCTTTACGTGTTTCTCTGTGGGTATGTGGTTGGTTGTCCAGGATCTGTACATCCCCGTGCCTGCGTTTAGAGGAGAGTCTTGTGGGAGTCTCTTTGTGCGTAATGTAGCAACCGGGAGCGCGGCTCCGGCTCCCTGCGTCCGGTTGCGCGGAGGCTGCTATGAGAATACGCTGCCGTTTCGCCCGCCCGCGGCTCTGCAGGCGATGGCGAGAAGTGGTGGGCAAGTGCGTGAACCTGCTCGGTCCAAAAGTGGAGGAGTTGGTGGGTGAGCAATAAATACAAAGGCTGAGAGCACAGATACAGGGGCTAAGATTTTCTTTTTTTCTCTTTTTTTTCTTCCTAGTCCCAAGAAACACAGATTTACAAAAATCTGGCAAAGATTCTCCTGGAGTTACACTTGGTTGGCATTCTTGCTCCACGCACTGTAACAATACTTTAATATAATTAAATTCTAAATTCCGTGTAGAATCTGGTGGGTAGGCAGATGTACCGGTATGTTAAACTTTATGTCACTTAAAAATGGTTTTTGAGTACATCAGAGGGAGACCATCCAGCTGTAAAATTATCTGGTTTATGACGCTGCATCGCAGCTTTGGTCTTTTTTGTTTTAATTAAAAATGTACCTTAAATCTCACACCCTCAGATAATTTCCACCATGCCTTTTTGTTTCCTGTAATTTACTGGCAATGTAAAATGACACGATTCTTCTGCCAGTTTTTGGTACAGTTTACGGGGTGGGGAAAGTTTGTTAATTAGGATAAACGCTTTCCTGTTTTCCTTAGCCGATTCGGTGCTGGATTTCCTTCTGTCGGGCCGCGCGGATGCCTGGGGCTGCTGACTGCTCTCAGGAGGAACAGCCCCTTCCCCGGGCTGTGCTGTGTCCCGGGTGGGAGCGGAGCTGCTCTTGGCCGGGCGCGGGAGTGTTTCGTTTCCCACTCGTGATGCAGCTGCTTTACCTACCGTTACTTTCCACGTTAACAGGTAGCGCAACCTGGTAAAGCTCTCCTGGTCTGGCGGTGGTGCAGCCCAAAGGGGTATTTCCAGTACGACAAGTAGTAAGGGGGGTTTTAGGAGCTGCCCTGCAGCCTGCAGGCAGGGTGGGCGCGTGTCGGGATGGGCGCAGCCCCCGGGGGCTTTGCCCGCGGGCGCGGGGAGCTGCTCCCGGGCGCTTGCACCCCCTGGCACGCACAAGGCTGAAACGAGCTTTGCACGCGTTTGCTCCGCCAATAAACCTCAACTGCTTGGCCAACGGCAGCCGTGCTCGATGTGGGATGGAGATCTCCAGCGCTGCGAAATAGGAGTCTGCTAAATGATTAACGGTGCCGTTTCTGGAATTAAATGAAAGGCCTTGTCCCGAGGCGTCCCATATGATGATTCGCCGAGTTTTGCAATGTGATTTATGTTTGGCTGTGGGATTATTGTTTTCTATTGATTCTGAGGGAAATAAAGCAGCAGTAAAAGCCCATCGCGAGCCTCCTGGTGCAATGTGAGAACTGGAAACTTTCCTGCCAGAAATCCTGTTGTCTTGGTGGTGACTCTTAGACCGCCAGCCCAGCTGGTCTCAAAGCGAGCATCGCCTCGCGCTCCTCCTCCTCCTTGTCGTAGCGTCGCCCGGCTCGGCGCGGCTCGGGTGCGCCGGGTGCTGCTGTGGCCGCCTCGCGGGCCCCGGTGCCGGGCTGGGGCGAGGCGCCTGATTCGGGTCCGGCCGTGCTGGAGGCTTCCCAGGATCTTCCCTACCAGGTAGCTGCCGGAGGTGATCCCTCCCCGCCCTCTCCTGCCCCACCTCTGTCGTGGTGTGAAATTAAAACTTTCTCTCGCACGGTTCAGGAATTCTTTTTAATTCTGAGAAACAAAGTTTTGCTTAAAAATTACTCCACTTACCTGGAAATCACTGTTTTTTTCCATCTTCTCCAGTGTGCTGTCGTCCCGGGGCACCTTGTTTGCTTGCTCCTAGATGCCTGGCACTTTTACAAAATGAGCAGTAAAATCTATCGGCTCTGGCAAGACTGTCATGCCTTTTCACTGTAGAGCTAAAATGTGCTGGTGTGTACCATTTGAGTGTTTTTTTCCAGCCTAATTTAACAACGCTACGTGCAGCGTGAAGTTTCTGAAAAACGTGGCTATATTTTTAAAACAATCAAGCGATGATCGTTTCTTGAGCACTGGTCAAGATAGTGATAGCAGGAGCTCCTCCCAGGAGGGCTAGGTAACAGCTGGGTGCCGGTGCATGCCCTGAACGGACTGTGTACGACTCCAGAGGTGTGTCTATGGCTTCTTGTCATCAAAAATACCGAATTGGTGGATGTGATGAATCACATATTCCTCCTCTGACGGAGCCAGGGACCGCTGGACTGTTGCACCTGAACCTTGGAGTGCTGCAGGCTGTTAACTTCCATCTCCATCGACGAACCCCCACATCAAGGCGTGCCCGCTGCAGGATTTCAAGCAGCAGGGAAGTGTTTAGGGGAGAGGCACCAGTGGATCCCTCGGGGACCAGCTGGCACTGTCCGGCTCCTCCCGTGGCAGGCAGGCAGCAGCATCCCTCCCCGTACTTCATCGGAGCGTGTGTGACTCCTGCTGCTGCCAGTGAGAGTGAATTGTGCCCCTGTATTATTTATGTATTTATTTTATAAATGTCAATGATTAACTAAATTAAGATAAATAAGGCTGTTCCCTCTCGCTGTTTAATTTACAAAATTTTAATGAGACTAATAACATCTGTACTTATTCCATCTTTCGGCTGGCTGGAAGACGGTTAGTGAGTCTGACAGCTCTCTGCTCAGCTTGTCTTCCAATACGTTCAAAACCAGAGGATTTTACAAATGTGATATTAAGCCATTTGGTTTTGTCTATACTTGATCTTACATCAGTGGAGAAGTTGAGGGAGTGATGCAGATGACAGAGGAACACTGTGTTGACAGGTGAAATTGTTGTATTGTTTTAAGTGCTATTGTGAAATGCAAGCAAGGGGCAAATGCATCGCTTTGAATTGCAGCGATGGAGACGGGCAGAGGTGGTGTAAAGCCTTACGTATGGGGTCTTATCTGCAGCCTTCTCTTCTCCATCTTTGTGGAGATGCTTGTCCTGGAAAGGGGAGCCGTGGTCTCCCGTGGTTTCCCTTGCAGAAACAGGGAGCTGGTGCTCACCCTGCCCACGAGGCTCCAGCAGGTTATTCCCACTTTCCTCTCCCTCCGTAGTCTGCGTGGTTGGTTGTGGGTTTGAGGACCAAAGCGGTGCACGGAGCATCGGTTCGGTGCCCTCTGGAAGGTGACCATTCGTTTCCCATCAGTTGAGTCTCTTGCACAGCAAATGGGTCGTGCAGGGGAGATCTTCTTGCTGGATAAGCAATTAGCTAAAATAAACTACTCGAAGGACAAATTATGCAGGACTCTCGCTCTGTAATGAATGAATTAATTGACTTTCCTTGGTATTTGTGGGATGTTCCCTCTATTTTACCTAACTCTATCTAAAAGGTTCCTGCGTTTCCTCCTGCTCTTTGCTGCCGCAGTGAGCAAACAGGGTATTAAGAGTTGATTTACACGGTTACAAGTAAAGGCAGTGAAGTGATAATTAAGAGAACCTTTGTACATTTTCTTAAGAGAGACAAAAGTTCTCTCGTTAGCGTGTCCAGGAGCCTCTGTTTGATCTGTTTATCTGGGGTGTCATCAGTTTTCTCTGCAGCCTCCAAAGCTTGTCCAAAGCAGCCTTCGCTAAAAACAAGCGCGGCAGCAAGGCGTGGGCTGGGGTCGTGATCCACACGCCTTCGCAAAGGCAAGAGCACGCCGGCGGAGCTGCCCCCGGTCAGGAGTCGGCTCCCGGGGACAGGGACGGCCATCTCCGCATCGCTCCACAGTGACACTAACCGAAAATGTTTTAAAGGCTTTGTCTGGATCTTTTGAAATGGCAGGATGCTATGGGCAGTGCATTACCTGGGCTTGTAACACGGAGCTGCACTGCATGCTGCTGGAACCAGGATTACAATTCTCCAGGCCCTCGCATGTACTGGTGACTCACGAAACGATCTGGCCAAGTTGCCCGATTTATTTACAGTAAGTAAGTTAAAGCCCTGGTACAAATCTTCGCTGTGTAACAGGATTTGTGAGCAGCTAAGAAAGGTTGAAACTTTTGGACCAGTTACAAAGAAAATATTTTGCGCATAAGGGCGGTTTGGTTCACTGCATAACGTGTTGTCCCAGCCGCCAACGCTAAGGTGAAATGTGGGTGAGAGTCAGATTTTTTTCATTGTTCTGCTTCTTATTTCTACTTTGCAATATTCAGAGGGAAACTTCTAAATCCAGCCATGGTGACATCGTGGGGGAGAGAGAAATGGCCTGGGCGGCGAGCTGCCAACTTGTTAGTCATAATTTATCTGGCTGCTGAGTTCTCGCTTTCTGCTTTACTGGTGTGTTTGTTTCTCACCGTACTGGTGCTGCGGGCTAGAAGGTGTTCGCTGGGCGCTCAACAAGCGCAGGGCAGATGTGACGGCTCCTGAGCAGCCGCCACCAAGACATCGCTTCTTCCCAGCTACCCACCAAGACCTTTGCTCTGGCATCTGAATCCACGTGTTCCCATCGTAATCCGCTCAGTGTTCGGAAACACAGAAGAGCTGTGTTCATACAAAAGTTGCTGTCCTAAGTGTTCCAAATTCGGTTATTCTGGGACCCTGCGGGCCTGATTTGGAAAAATCCTCGGGAGGACAGCGTCCAGCACAGCATCCTCAGACATCAAGGGCACCCACAGAGTCTTGAGAGACGCCTACGATTTGTGGCTTTGGGGTTTTCCTTTGGGATTTTTGGGTTTGGAGGGTTTTTTTTGAGAAAACAGTGTAGTTCTTACTTCTTACTTGTCCTGAGCTCTCCGGGGGCTGCCTCGGCCGTCGGCGTTTGTGGCAATGCCGCGGTGCCGCACTAACAGCCATGGGCAGCCTTTTCCACCGGCTGGGACTTTCATCCATTTTTCATCCCAGCCTTCCCCCCCGGCCCCGACCTTCCTCGTGTACGAGCAACTCGAAATGCCAGCACCGGGGTGAGCTGCACGAGGTGCGTGCGGGGTGCGTCGCCCTGCGCAGCGGCCTTTGTAATCCCAGGCTGCGTCAGAAGGTCTAACTAGCTCTAAATTGTTTGGCAAACAATTTTTTGATAAATTGTGCCCTTTGATAACAGTAACAATGAACAGTGGTTCATTGCTTTGTGTTCCACTTTAAATTTAGGATATTAAAGATTTGGAGGATTTTATAACGCAGCTCTGCTTGCTTGCCCTGCCCCCTCCTCTCCCTCCAGTTTTACTCCCAGGCTCTTCTAAATGCTGCTCTGTTCGTTTTCTTCTTCTCTTCAGTCCGCCCTCTCATCTCCTTGACTCCTGAAACTTAAAAAAAGTCACTTCTGAAGCCTGCAGTGCTGTTGCACAGATCCCAGGTCTGAAGGGACCGTTATATCTAATACAACTTCCTTTATTCTGTCCACCTGCCTCTACCAAAACCCCAACATTGGATGAGATTTCATAACCGGAGGCTTGTGAAGATTGCTCACCTCTGCGGGCTGGCGTGAGCGAAGTCAGGCTGTGATTACTGCTGCCTCGGGACGGGAGTGATGGAGAAATACAAGTGTCAGCCCCGGGGTTGCCGTGGGGTCCCGCCGGGGGATTGTACCGGTGCGGGAGGACTTGCTCCTCCCCAGCCATGCCAGTCACTGTTTTAAGCACTGGAAGAATTGTTGGAATTGGAAAAAAAAATCCCAATGCTCATATTCTGGCCCTATTCCGTGTTGTGTAACTTAAAAGAAACCGCGCTGCGACCTCTGCCTGCTCCTCTGACCCTGCGATTTGGGGAAGCCTCCTCTAAGAGTGCGGAATGAAACACGATAGAGTTGTCCTGGATCGCTATTTGACCTGCTCGTCATTTGCTTGAGCTTTGTGCGCACACAGGAAAAACGTATATGTTCTTTAAAAGAGAGAGGGCCCAATTTCTTCAGCAGCGCTTTGCAGGGCTTTGGGAATCGGATACGAAAGCTGTCGGCTGCTCATCCCGGGACCCGGGAGATGCAGGCGATGGACCTGGAGATGTATGTGGCACAGAGCAGGATTTTGTCAGTCAGGCTTTCCTACCCTCACCCTCGCTGAATTCTTTTTTAATTATTTTTTTAATTTTGTGGCTGTTGGGTTGAGATCCTCCAGAGGTTTATGGTGCCAGACTGGTCCTGTGGCCACAGCCCGGCTGGGTCCCAGCAAACTGGGGGCACAACTGGCTTTGGGCTCCAGGCTTCGCAGTGCCCTTCCCCTCTCTGATTTTTTTTTTTTTAATATTTTTTCTTAAATCCTCATGTTTTCCTCTTGCAAGAAGATTTTTGCAAAGAGAAGCACTCTGGAAAAGATCAAGGCCTGACCACCTCTTTTATGGGTTTTTTTGTTGTTGTTCCCGTGGGAGCTCCGTAGGGTTAGAGAAGTGGTGGTTGGTTTTGTTGTGCTGCTCTTGGTGCTGCTTCCCTGTTACGTTTCTGCTGAACGGCCTCGTGACACTCAAACTAACAAGCAAACGGTGCATTTTAGATTTTTTTTTTTTAATCTATTTTTAATGATTAATCCTGCTTCCTACTGTTTAGGAGCCACTAATGGCAATACAGTCTTTTGACAGCTTCAAAAGAAGTCTCATCTGCATCTGAAGTGGGGGGGGGGGGAAGAAAACACACCATCCCCACCTCCCACCCCCCCCAAAAAAACCCCCAAAACAAAACAAAAAAAGCCACTTGCTCTCAGGACTTTCTGAAGTATTACCAAGTTTACTTGAAGCAGTTTGGTCTCTCCACCTGCTCGGATGAAAGTAAAACTGTGACATACAAAGTATTATTACTTTTTAAATTGTTGTTGTTGTTATCTATCAAGTTAGCTCTTTCCTCAGCCGTGCTTCATCAGAGTTAAATCTCTCTCTTATTTCATCTCTGTTGTCTGATTCTGCGTGGATTATTGTTTCTCGCACAGTGGAGCATTTTTGCTCCAAACCAAATCTCTCCTCGTGCAGCAGATTGCCATCTGATAATACGGGAATTATTTCTCAGCGCCTGTAAAAGTCCTGCTTCATTAGCTCGGTGACTGGCTAATAATTTGCAAAGTCACTTTCACAAGTTTTAATACTCTCTGGCTGAGAGTCCTGCTAATAAATGTATTAGATCTTAATAGTGTTATCATTCCATCAGAAGGGGGGGGAATTAGAGTGGGTAATTAGCGCCAGGTGAGAGACCACGGAGGTGGCGGGTGGGAAGCCTGCACCGTGGTGGGGGCATTTCGGCTACCATGTCGCATCTGGACGTGGCTCCCTGCGAGCCAGCGCTGGGATGCCCGGGCTGCCGGTGATCACCGCGCAGGGAAAAACCACAAGGATTTTGCTGCGGCTGGCCTGGCGCCTGCATATCTATCTGAATTAAAAAGGATCGGGGTCCTTTCCTGCCTCCACCGTCTCAGGTAGAAGCGTGAGATGCTCCAGTAGTGGTTGAACAAGGGACACTTTCAGAAGTACCCTCTCATCTCCTCTGGGTCATTAAAACCCTGTTAAACAGCGCGGGCTGCAGGATTATTGTCTTTGGCTTCTTTATTGCTTTTCTCTTGTGAACACCAGCTTCTTCCCAAAAGTTTGCACACGTGTCCGAGGCGAAGCTCAGGACGGGAGATGCTGACGTTTTGATAGGAATCGGTTGCTGTTACTGGGCATTGCTAGTGTTTGATTCTGGGCGGTCGGCAGGGCGGCCGGGCTCCCATCTCGTTTGCCATCGTCAGCGGTAGAAGTTGGGTGAAGCCGGAGGCCGGTGACTTCGCAGGCGCTTGGGCCACCTTTGGGTGACTGTGGGAGCGCTCAGCGGAGCCGTTTATCCGAGCGCTGCCGGTGTGGCTGTTGGGATGGATGCTCAATGAGTATCTTGAACTTTTTGGTCTCTGCGACATCTGGAACGTAAAAGCGTGGACCTTTAATGGAAATAAATTATATTCATGAAGGCATGGGAGAAATTCCCATTGCACAGGCAATGGCTCTTGGAAGAGACAGAAGATGCCTGGCGAGCATTCAGTAATACAGGCTCGGGATTCATGCGGTTTATACTCAGGATTTCTGTGTTCTAGATTGGAAAAATGTGTTGGGTTATTTGCTGTGTAGGAGTGCACTGAGAATCCCGGGGTTCCGCCTGGGGCAACGTCCCAGGGGTGTGAACGGGGGGATCACGGTGACAATTGTGTCCTTGAACTTGGAGAGTCTTCAAGTATTTAATACTGCTCATCTCAGCAATTAAAAACCCAACCAAACCAGCTGATAAGCAGGCATGGTCTCACAGTTGTAACATTAATGTGCTGAAGTGGGCATCTGTTAGAAAGGGGTTTCTGCCCTTTTAGAGGATGTTAGTGCACTTTCAGTAATGTATATGGAAGATGAAATAAGTGTGTTTTTTTTTTTCCTTCAGATTATATAGTTTATATGGAAGCTAATGTTTAATCTTAGTTTTTCGCTGATGTTAATCATAGTTTGGTGAAGGTTTAGAAAGTGAAACTCTGGTACAGCACTAGCACAATTACAGCTTATAACTCTGTTACAATAATTAGATTGAGTCTCTAAGCTTGGCACATTAAGAAAGCAGATTTTGAATACGCTTAGGATTTGACGGTTGTGCCAGATAACAACTTGTGGGAGGCAGGTGAGAGGAAAACTGCCGTGTCCGTGGTTGGATTAAAGCAGTTGGGGGCGGCTGGGTTTCCTTGCGTGGGTGGGCAGCGCTGTGCCGGGCGATCCCGCAGGAATCGCGAGCCGTCCGGCAGGAAAAGCGTCACGTCCAGTGGGGTCCGACTGAGCGGAGCGGGACTTCAAACGGCTGCTTTGGAGGGGAGCTCAGTGTCAGGCGTGTTTTAAGCCTGTGTCCTCATCTCATACTTCTCCTTTGATTACAGACCTGAAATATAATTACAGGAACATCGCCCTTTGATTTGCTAAAATAAATCTTGTTTCCGTTGTAAGCCTAGTGGTTGTTAGTGAACTTGGGGAAATGTGAAACGTCTGGATCGCCCTCTACGTCAGTAAAGATGACAAATCCTGATAAACCCATCTTTCCTCCTGAGTGCTGCAAACCCGGAGCATTTGGGCACAACAGACGGGGCGAATGCACGTCCCAGACCGCGGCGCAGGGGCAGCTGCTGCCCCTGGGCGGCTGAGGCCGAGCACGGGCTCCTGCTCGCGCCGGCACCGGGACAGCGCGGCTGAAGCTGGCGAGCATCGTCCCATCGGCTCCACCGCATCCCGCACTGGGGAGGGGAGGCCTTAGGTTCCTAAGGCATGGCTGCTGTAAAGGGTTTCCTGGAATGCAGGGAAAAAATCTAGTTATCATCATAAAACCTGGTATTAACCAGTGGAAATGCCATAGTAAGTTTTTATATAAACTGCAGGGGACAAGTACCAATCCCTGGAACACTTCTGAGTGCATCTGGATTGTCCGTCTTCTGGCAGACAGTTACATGGATTATGAAAATAACAGGCACATGGACTCATTGCTGCTGAGCTAAAATGATAGTAAAATTCCTCAGCTGCAAAGACAGCAAAGAACCCCAATCAAGTGAGAAAACATATGCTTTTAAAGTGAAAATATTCTGGATTATATCAATTCAGTTTAAGAAAGTATTCATGAGAGGATTGTTTAGGGTTTTTTTTTCCCAAGTAAACAGCCGGAATGAAATTGTAATTAAATGTTTTAATTCTTTCCGGAAATCTTGTGTATGTAAACATATACAAGGTTCTTATTTATTTATTTATTTATAGTGCTTTTTTAAACAAACGGGAAAGGTCCTGCCTTTCTTAGCAGCATTTCTGGTGCCAGTGTGCAGGGAACAGTCACTGTCTGAGTCTTCTCTGTTGGCCTGGGCTCGGAAAATAACAGAGGAAAGAGCAAAACAGGAGGGTTTTCATCAAAGGAAATTGGGCAAACATTTACCCTTCGATGCCTGGTGTGCCATGCTGGGTTTGGAGATGGCAAGTGTGGCTTTTCTGGGGGGGTGTGACACGAGGTTTGAGAGAGTGATTTGTGCTAACTTAGATGTCTCCAATTAGGGCATGACAGAAGAAGGATTTTCTGTTATCACAAGTTAGTTCAGGCCAAGTTAATCTAAAAATGTGTAATTTCATCTCAACTAAAAATACTGTAATGTAATTAAATTTAAAAGTAGGATGAGCTGAGAGGATGTAAGAAAAGATAAGCATCAGAATAAGACAATAATTGAGTTTGTATTGTAAACACATTCCTATAGGAATTTGGGAATTTTTTTAAGCTGCTTCATTATAAATTCAAGTCAAGAGTGCTTAACAGCTTTTAGCATATTTTGGAGAAGTGGTTGACTACCTTTATATTTATTTGTGTTCTTTGCAGGATTTTCTATATTTGGGTTTAATTCTCTGTTATCGTCTACCAGTTTATTAATAAGTTTGAAGGCGAATAAGGCTTAAAATTGGAAAACATGTGTTTCCATGTGAAACTGGTTATTTTGTGGATTCGTGTAAGCTTTTCATTTGATTTTTCTAATAATTGGATCTTTAATATATAAAACTGACAAATTAGATTAGTATGATTAAAATACTCAATGTATTAATTCTGAAGTGTGTCACATTAAGTATTGGAGCAAATAAGTCACCTTTTTTCTATGCACAAGTCATTTGCTCAGTTCTTTGAGCCGGTGGCGTAGGAAAGGAGTTGGGGTCAGGCATCCTTCCGTTGTGATAGTCGTGAGCCCCGCGTGAAGGAGAGCTGTTGACCAGGATGAGCGGTGTATTAAGTCATCACTTGAATAAAATTGCGGAGCTCTGATCTGAACACTTTCAGCCCAAAAACGGATTATCAGGGTGTTTGAGGACTACTATGGTGAGCAGTTTGAGATTTGTTTTCCTGGTGCTGGCATCTGTATCTTTGCGCAGCGAGTGTTGGACAAGGGATGGAGAAAATCGATGCTGTCTTGCTCTTGGCTTGATCCAGAAACCAACCAGCATGGGAAGGGAGATGCTTAGGAAGCTGCCTTGCGTCTCGTTGTAGTGATAATGGCTAATTTAATGCCTCTTTTGTGATATTGCACAATCTGCTCGGTACTGGGATGTTACGTTATGGCACTCTTTTGGTTTTTGCAAAGGTTTGCAGGAAAAATGCAAAAATGTTTCCTCTCCATTTGCTAAAAATACTTTACCCTTAATTCTGAAAAATTACTTTGCGGATCTCCATATTTCACAGACCATAACTAGATTACTACCTTTTACTGGAATACTTTGTGTTAATGAAGACCGATTGGGATTACATAATAGATTTCCTCTAAAGAAGGCATTATGTGGTTATTTTTTACTGTCTGGCATTCCAGTTAATTGCCTTGTCATCATTAATTGATGGGAGTAAATTCATATAAATAAATAGATTATATTCCTGAGGTTAATTTGAAAGAGAGGAGGGGCTTAAAACAGGTTGCTGCAGGGTGTTTAAGCACATGCCTCGAATGCAGTGTGCGATTAGTGACCGTCGAAGATTGCTCGTGCGCTGAAGGTCACGTTTGTGCTCAGTCGCTGCCACCGCTCGTAAATCCTGCCCTCCTGGGGAGGAGAGGGTAGCTTGCATTGCCCCATCTTCTTAAAACTAGCCTCAACTGTTGGCTCGGCTCAGTCCTAAGCTTCAGCCCTGCAAACAGCCGATGGTCCTGGCTGAGGACTGAGAACAGCCAACCCTGGCAGCCCAGCTTATTTGACAGTTTGAGCGCCTCCGCTTTCCAGGTTAATCCAGATTTATGTATATAATTACTACTAATCAGCAATCAACTGAGTCCACGGGTAAATTGACATTTTTTAAATTAGATTGCAATATTGCATAAAATACTTTTGCCTGGAAAGAGAGAGCCGGTGGTGGTTGATGAGCAGCACGGTGTCTCCTCTACCAGCCCTTCCCGTAGTGCTCTACACATCTTCTGCTGTGCCTTGCTTTGGTGATGGGGGACGGCTTTCTGCATTTACATCTTGACAGCGCTCCCAGGCTGGAGCTTAAGTGCTCCAGTTTAAGGTGCAAACCGCTGCTCTGGAAGAGTGTTCCCCGGGGCTCTGTGGGAAGCTCCCTCGCACGTCCCTTGCAAGCATGCCAAGAAGAAGAGAATGAACCCCCGATCCCTCCCAGGCGCCAGGAAGGAGCCGCGGGGGGCAGGCGGGACGCCGGGGCGGCAAGGACCGAGGCATCCTGCCCTGCTGGCATGGCGTAACGGAGGAGCTGCCTCGTCACCACCAGGAAGAGGACACCTCGCTGGCTTCTTCCTCCTCTCTCTTCAACGCCGTCAGCCTAAACACCTTCATGCCTTTTTTTGACAGCTGCTGCGTTGTTTTGTGCGCGGCGCGTGCAGGATGCAGCGCTTCTCCGTGGTGTTGCTGTTGATGGAGGATGCTCGATACCCGGCGGTGCCCGGGGTTTGCTGCTTCTTCAGGTTCATTTTCAGGGGTTGCATTTGCTCTGAAAGCTGGTAGATACCAATTCGTAAGGCTTCAAAAACATGGGAGAGCGCAAGCAAACAGTTCCTTACATACTTACACGCTTAATATGCTTAGTATGCCTTATACACTTAATGCGCTTAGCGTCTTTCCTGAAGTCCCTCCCCACTGCCCTCGCCTGTACGTTGTCTGTAGCGGTCAGTCCTCACCCTGCGCTGGAGCAAACTGTGGGAGCTGACTCCCTCCCATCAGAGCGTCGCCGGCTCTTCCAGCCAGACCTCGCCAGCCCCTGGCTCCCCCAGCTCCTTGGTTAGTTTTGGTGCTGCCCAACGTCTGAGGTCTCTCCGCGTGCCCGGAGGACAGGGAGGTCTTTTTTGCCAGCCCTTTTACTGGCTGCGGTGTTGGAAGTTCATCGACTGTTGAACTGCAATTCCGTTTTGAAGTGGTTCTCAATTAAAATTTGTAATTAACGAGTTACTATTCAATTTTCATATATTTATGGATTTTTGTAGCGTCTGAAGTCATGAGCCAAGTTCCGTGCTGCTAGCGGAGGAAGAACCAGAAACCTTTTTCCTCCCTCTCGGCACTTTCTGAGCGTGGCACAGAGCTCCTCTCTCCTCCCATCCCCTCCGAGGTTTTCCCCATCCCTGGCAAACCCTGCGCCAGCCGCTGCAGGGGGAGGCAGCGCCGGGCAGAGTCCAAGGAAATGGACGTCGATGGCGTCCGGGCAGCTCCCCTAAGGATACAGTATTTTGGACAAAACCGAGGTACGGCCCCGCTTTGGCACGGTTGGGGAAAGCCTTGTAAGCCTTGAGCCAGTGGTTGCAACAAGCGGGAAATTTGAACTGGGAGTAAGTTAACTAAATAAATAGACTTTTCCTTCCATTTTCTCCCTCCCTATGAGAATACGGCAGCCGGCGCGGGTATCACCGCTGCACTGGGAAGTGGCCTTGCTTTAAAGCTGACATCTGCCTTAGGTAGAGCCATAACCAAAATAATGCCTGCACAACGAGGCCATCTCAAAAGAAGTTTTTTAAAAGTTAATTGGAGCCCCGGGTCCTTGCCATAAGGACCCGTTTCCATGGAGAGAACAATCAATAGCGCAAAACGGCTGCTGGCACACAGAGGGTTGGGAGCCCTTCAGGTGTATGTGAACATATAGACTGAAGGGGAGCTCTCCTCGGTACACTAACAGATATTGGGATGATTAATCTGGAAACAGTTTAAAGCATTCATGAGTTGTAAGAACTAATTCCCAATAAATCAAGCGGCATCCCCGTGGGAGTAAGGAAGAGAAATAAATGAGGGCTAAAGAAATTGATAAAGATCCTTGAGCAATAAAGAGATGAACGCTAGTTCTTTTAAAATTATATTTAAATGAACAAAGTTGATTTAACTGTCTTTTTTCATGCCTTGTACTAAGATTTAGGTCTATTGCATGTCATTATATCAAGAAATAATTTGCCAAAAGACTTTTTAGCATTTTGTGTGCGTTCCACTTAATGACAATTTTAATATTCTAGCTTTGGTCCTATATCGTTATGAGGAGGTTTCAATTGCTCAGCATACTGAGGAGTTCATAAAGATTGTTTCTAATTTCTTTTTCAAATCTGGTATAGAGTTCAGAACCATCAACACATGAATGATCATGTTATTCAGTAAAATTGTTGGGAATAGTATTGTTAGCTGCTTGAACTACATATAAATATACAGCTTTGGGACAGCACAGTTTCCAGAAGGATGTTCCTGCTCAGTATGCCTCTAGACAAGGAGCTAAAACCAAGTTCTGACTTACTACGTCGCTGGAAAGAGAAGAGCTCGCCTGCTTGGTCCTAGTAGGAAAACCACACGTGCAAGTTATAGCTGGCTTTCTGGTCTCGACAGAAAATGCCAGGCGTGATCTTACCCGTAAGTGTATTAAAGGGATGCTTCAGAAAAGTTTGTGTTCTCTTGGTGATCAGAGAGCGTAAGAAGCTGTCTGCTGGCTGAGCTTTCCCTTAGATTCGTTTGCAGTAAGTTCATCTCTGAATGTGGCTTTCCGCCTCTAGGACCTCGGTGAGGTTTTTTCCTGTGTTTCCTGACTCTCTTCTGTCCCCAAAATAAGAAGGGTTGGGTTTAGCTTTTCTTTTTCCCTTGGTCAAATAACTCTTTCGTGCTGCGTTATCCCAAGAATAGAGGGACAGGGTAGCTGCCCTCGGGCAGTGCCTAACAGCATCCGAATTTACCCGGGCAGCGCTCAGGGCCAAAGGCTCTGCTCAGACTCCAGATGCCCCAAAGCTCAGGGGAGTTCTTCCCTGACATCAAGGGTTTGAACGAGGCTGCTCTGCTGAAGAGCAAATTTGGAAGGCATAGACCCTTCAATATGGCATATATTTATACCAGTAAAGTACATCAAGCTACCCGGTGCGCAAAAGTGATTTAAAATAACGTGTGACCTATAAACTCTCTGGAAATTCCTCCGACCTCAGTAATGAAACATTTCTTTAGCAGATGTTTATTTTCTTTTTGTAGATTTGGATATGGTCTCGAGATACAAATATTTGAGTCGAGAAGCAGATCTGATAAATGGAGGCATAGAAACGAGCCAGGGTGATCCGGGATGCCTTGTGGCTTTGCCAATGCGAGGTCTGGCAGTGGAGCTGCCTGACTTTTGCATTTCCGTCCTTTGGGAGGTTTTTAATTTGGGGCCGCTCAAAATCATAATGGCGCACAGAAATTATTTCCCACAGAAAAACCCCACTCCAACTCAGAGTTTGGCTGTTGGTACTTTCACAAGACTGCAGTTTCTAACTGTGATGTGCCCGAAGGTGTAAATCGGGGAAGGACGACATCCAGATGATGCTGTGGAGGAAGACACAGCGACGAGGGCTCCAGAAACCGAAGCAGGGATGGGGGGAAGATGGACATCTCTTGTGTCAGAAGCACTGACGATACAGACTTTTTTCCCTCTGATTGTTTTGATTGGCTCTAAAAGTAAGAGAATTGTTAATGGCTGAATTAATCAGGTTGAGTAACCCTGATACCAAAGATGCTGGATGAATCTTTCGTGGACTTCACTTTTTGGCAACAAAACGCGATACCATTGAGCGTAAATGACAGCAGAGTAAATGTTTACTGAGAAGTCAAATCCTATTATTAGTTGTATTACTATTATTAGTGCTGCTATCACTGTTCCCTATTTTCTAGTTGTATCAAGAACAAGTAAGGAGAGCAAAAACGTACAGGCTTTTCCAGCGCATTCATGAAAATAGGTCTTAGTCATGAAAATAGGTCTTAGCACAGGGAAAGTGGTACTGGTCGGAGTTTTTGGTATCACACCAAAAAATGCTCAGCGCTTTTATAGTGGTTTGTAGCTTGTGTTTCAGTCTTCATAATTTATCGTGATCTTATAAAATGCTTTACTGGGCAGCCCATGAACAGTGCTGTGATATGGTACAAAAGCCAGCTTCATCCTGGCACACACTTGTTCAGTCCTGTTTGTTGGAGCTGTAGGTAATTACTCCCATACTTAATGAATAGCATTACTTTTACTGATGAACACGGAGACTACATGCTGGAAGGAAGAGGTAAGGATTAAGTTTTATGGCCTACTGCTGCTATGAAAAGGAGCATCTAGACACCAATTAATGTCCCCTTGATGGGATTAGCCATTGTGTTAACTGCAACTCTGGATAAAATTGCTAAGCCTGTTACTTTAGACTTTAACTTCTTAAATATTGTAGATACAAAATAAATTCACTTGCATCTTAAATGCAAATGACATTTAATTCTAGAGACAAAAAAAAATCCAGTGTATTTATGTTTTCTTGTGATTTATATCTCTTCCTACACGGATAAGAAGACTTCTTCTGAAGTCTTTGTGTCATGTCTGTGGAGTTCAAAGATCAGGTAAATTTCACGTGTGATCTGGGATTCCTTCGGTTGCCGCACTAATAATCTCCACTTCAAGTGAGGACAACGGGGACTTTAAAGGCAGCGGCCTCTCCCTGCAAGGTGACACGTTGCTGGGTCCTCGGCAGACACGGTGACATCTGAACATCTGTATTAAGTTCTTATGAGGGGCCTTTATTTGTGTGTGTCCCGCTGAGAAAGGCTGAACATACGCTGGGATTTCTTTTCTTCCAGGGCGAGTGTGTGTCATTGCCTGAGGGTAAAAGCCAAGCGTTTACTTGGGAGGGGAAAAAAGGATTTATAAAACCAATTCCTGTGTGATCTGCCAGTGATACAGCTGTGATGGACAAGTTCCCCAAAGCCTGAAAACATTTGTCCGTGTAAATATTATTTTAAAACTCTGTCTGTGTGGAAGAAAGCTATCGTACCTGTCACAGCATCCTTCAGATCTGTTACCGGGTGGGGCATTGCCCTCCCACAGAGGCCTTACGGCAATGCCTCGCTGCTGGGTGACCCCTGCCTTGATGCTGTCCGAAACCAACACCGAGTGTCTGGCTGTCTGCTTGGCCAAGGACGGGCTTGCTCTGAAATAGGGTGAGACCTCCCGGTCTGTGGCTGCTCGAGATTCCTCTTTCCGTTTTCCAGTTGGGCTTTAATCTTCTGATAAGCCATTGGAGAGGAAATGTCAAGGTAAATGAAGACTTAGAGAGCAGCATTTCTCGGGGGAGAAATAACTTCTGTCATCAGATATTTTTTATTCTGTAAAAAGAAGAAATGAGAGACGAGGTATTTCTGAAATCTTGATGTCAGTCAGGAGCAATCCCAACTGAGAGTCCCCTGCCTCCCTCCCTGCCCTGCGAGTGCGAGCTGCAATGCAAGGGCTTTAAAGCTGCACACAGTGCAAAAAAACAAAAGGAGAAATTAGTGGATGGTTACTTGAAATCCGTCACCTGGAACGTTTGATAGCCCCGGGTGGAGCAGAGCTCTACAGGACAGAACGGTGCCTGCCCCGGACTGCTGCATGGCGAGGCGTTAGCCTGGACGGGAGGTGGCCGGGAGCTCTCGCTCCTGCCGCTTCTCCCCATTCCCAGACACAGCCGGCGCTTCGGCGTGGGTTTTCACTCCTGACGTCTTTTCATTTCTTCGTCCCCCTTCGGAGGAACGGGCAGCGAGGGGGGATCTCACAGGCGGTGGGTCTCTGCTGCCCGATGAGATCCAGAAGAGACCAATGCTGTCAGGTATGGCCGGGAACCGCCCAGACACGATTTCCAGCGAAGCAAAGCGAGTCAGTGACGTAAGCTGAATAGATGATGCTTTTAAGCAAATTGTCCGAGTATCAGAGGAGGGAACTACGGGCTTGCGTCAATCTTTCCAGATGTTATTATGTGTGCTCTGTGTTGTCTTAAAGTGTCCCATGTTGACCACGCACAATTTTTCTTGGTGTGTTCAAAGCGGTACATGATTTCCCATGAGTATCGTATTCTCAGTCCTCTCTCTTTAGTTTAATTAACTTTTGAAAAGAATATTTTGAGGCATGACTTTTTTTCCGATATCTGCAGAATATTTCATATGACAGTAACCCTTTCCAGAGCCACCTTCCCCTTCCACCTTGTCCCGAGCTTGTATTGCAGTCGTCGTCTTGCTGGAGCTGTAACAGTGTGCGTCGTGGTCAGTGGAGCCCACCGGTGGGCTTTGACCTGTCTCTCTGCTTCACGAGCTTCCCTACTTCTCCACCAAGACATGTGGTAAGGGAGGGCCACCTCGACTTTTTTGTAGAGTGGGATTCTTCGTTATAGTCATCTTGATAGGATTTCACTTCCTTGTCGGTAAGATGACAAGGTTTAGTGCTTGGATTAGCTGGGACGCAGTTATGAGCGATGTCAGCGTGTTGGACCATGACGTCGTCAGTTGGTCCCACCGTGCTCTGGCATGCAAACGCGGTGCAGTGTCGAGTTCTTACATGGCTTTGGTTTCCAGCAAGACAGCTTCTTGGAGAAAGGTGTCCTTGTGCTTGTTGCTGGCTTGCTTCACACAAGGAAGGAGTGGGGAAGGAGTTAGGGTTCTCGGGATTAAGGCAAATTCAAGGACTTCGTCCTCTTTGTGTTCATTGGGAAACATGGGCAACGATTCAGTGCAGTCATTTATTACAAGGCTCTGTCTCTTTTTCCAGGGCTTCCTCCAAGACTCCAGCTTTTCCCAGCCAGTTTCTGCATCAGTAGGTTGCTCCTTTGGGAGAGGGGAAGTTAATTTCTCATTATTATTGTGCATAGATTCAGAAGATGGAAGGTGGTCCCCTTTTGCTGTCCCCTGACTCCATGATGACTTCATAGCCAGAGAAAATAAAGCTAACAGTTAAGCAGGATAAAAAATCACGTAATCGAGACTGTTAGCAGGAGCCATTTCTCAGTGCAGCGTGTGGCAGGGGCGGGAGGGAGGGATGGAGGGGGCTTCATCACCTGCGCCGGGGGCGGCTGCCGCTCGCGCACCAGTGCGGTACAGAAAGTGTCTGGTGTTGATGCCCTTCTGCTTTGTTGCTTTATGAACTGTCGCTGCCCTCCGGCTCCGGGGGATGGTGTGCGCAGGCAGCGCGGGGTGAGAGGCAGCTGCCTGACCATCGTGTGAGGACCCGCCGGGAGAGGGTTCGGCCAGCGCTGCCGAGGCAGCCCTTCCCCGCGTTCCGCGACCTGCGGCTCGCTGGAGCGGTCTCGTTTCGCTGCCGTCGTGCGGTTTGCAAGCGCGCTCTGGGCTGGTGGCAGGCTCGGAGGCTGCTGATGCCCGCTGGCTTGGGCAGGGGCCCCGTGAGCAGCTTCACGCCTAGTTTTGTGCTTTTATTGTAAAGAACTGAGCTGCTTTAAATATCCGCCTTGGCAGGGAGTTGAAATAAATATAAGATGTTAAAACAAAAAATCCATTTTAGAGCCACGGACCTTCTTGAGGAAGGGTTCTGGCTGATCTTATCTGTTGTCCTGGGAAGAGAGTCACTTTTGGCTTTGCAGTCTTTATGATTCCCTTTCGGCAACCCAAGCTCCCTAGGCAGTAGACCAGAGTTTTCATTAAATGATACGTCTGACATTTACCAAATCTTGATGTGACAATTTAGAGAGAACTAGTTGCATCGAACAGCCTTATTAATGTTGCAGTAACGTGATTAGGGGAACATCTCAGTCGTTCAGGCCACAGGGACTTTAATTTATGAGCACAATGGAGAGGCAGATACAGAGCATCAGTTGACCAAAATATCCTAATCTTAACTTCTTTTCTGTTTACTTCTTCCTTGCATCTGGTTTGTGTTCACGATAAAATGAATTGGTTTAGATTCTTATTATCCAAGTAAGGGACTTTATATAAAAGAAACAAAAACCCCTCAGAACGGGACTCTGAGCTAGAGGCAGGTATGCGCAGCTGAATTTGGTGCCAAATCCAAAATGACATTTCTGGAAAATCTTCCCTGGAAACCCCTGTGTTTCCTGCCAATACAAGCACTCTGTTACCACCTCTCCCCGTGTTACCAAAACTCCGGTTTATCCGGTGGCCTGGACTGGTGCTTAGCTGGAGGCGAGCATCCACAGGAGCCCTGCGTAGCCCCAAGCAACCCAGCAGGTTCTGAGACCCATCAGTCACAGGGTATGATTGTTCACTTTGAAAATAAGTCTGAAAATGGAATTTAGTATCTCTTTCCCAGTTGCAGCAGGAACAATTTGGGCAAAAGTAGCTCTTATGGTGTTGTGGCAATTTATGTGAGAGCCGTGGTGGTAAATAACTCGGGGAGAGGGAGGGAAGCATCTCAAATCTCATCAATACTTAAGACAAAAGTCTTTCTGCTCTGCAATTACTCTTCCTGTCCTTTCCCCTCCTTCTCCCAGGCTGCAAGCAAGAAACCTAAACAGAGATCAGGCAGCTTTTAAATACCACAGGCTCATAAAAGAGAGGAAATTCAGAGTTGTAACTTTGCTGTATGCTATTTGGGTCTGTAAGCAAGTAGACCATCCTGCAAGCTCCACACAGTGGGACCAGAAATAATTGCACCGTCTCTGCAAAGAGCTCGACTGCCCTCGTTTCAGGGCTCAGGCGTTCGCTCTTGCGCAGCTTTTGGGGAGATGGACAAGCGACGTGCTCGGCTGCTGGCGCCAAGGACAGGTCCCCGCCGTCACGCCGGGGCTCGCGGGGATTTTGGAGGGGGTTTTGTGAATGGGAGGATGGGGTGCACATCTCTGCTCATGGAGCAGCAGCAGCAGTGGCCATTGCGAAAGTTCGCTTTGTTAGTGTTCCCAGCCTAAATTAAATACAGTGATTTATTGTATGTGAACAAGGCAGGCACAGTGCTCGTCTCCTCCGCTGCCGGGGGGATCATGTTTTAGGATTGCTCCGTTTGCCTGTTCCCAGTCCTTTTCCTTTTGTTTGCTGCCTTTTTTTGTAAGAGCAACAAACCCTTTCTTGTCTCATTGCAAACAAATTTATTCTGAGTGGAGGGGGAAATGCTATTGACCTTTCTGTATTATCCTGGGGAATCAGCTGGAGTGAGTAAGTGGAGTAGCCTGGTGTTTGATGTAGAGCAAATACAGGTGAGGCGACCTGCTGTGAGATCGTGCTGCCATTTCATGGCCATGAGTCTGTTTTTTGTCATACGTGATGCAAAACTTGCAAAACTGGGCTGTGGCTGTCCCCACTGGGGAGGGACAGGGCGAGGGGGCACATGGCGGCCAGGCTCTGCGGGGGTTCGCTGACCCTCCAGCAGCCCCAGCACCTCACGCTGCAGGCGCAAACAGGCTTCTCTGGATTTAGATCGCTCTGGCTTGCTTGCTTTCAGCTGTACCGTAATATTAAAATACTATTTTATTATTTTCCATTTAGCCCTGCATTAATGAAAAGCGCGTTACGTAGCTGCAAAGTAGTAGCTAATCAAATCAAGTAAATTGCCGTTAATGTTCCAGTACTTGTTGTTATTGCCGTGGTTCCAGGTGGAGTTCAATACAGAGGAAGACGATTGCTTTCCATGTCTGGTGGCGCGCGGGCAAGCCAACCTTGCCTTGGCTGCAGGTTTCCTAAAAACGCGCCCACAGGAGCCGGTGGGGAATTGCAGTCCCAGGGCAGCCCGTGCTCAGGCGTGCGGTTTCGTCCCCTTTTCTGCAAAGGTACGAACGAAATCCCCGAATTCGGGTTGAGCAGCAAAACCGTCAGGGGAGATCTGGGTTGGAGTCGCACCCGTCGTGTGTGCTGGGAATCCCTGTGGGACCTCATCTGCTGAGTCTTCCCGCAGCCGTCGGTTCGGTGCTCGTGGCTGTGGTGGTGTGCCAGAGATACGCACGGGAGATCTGCCCTCTCTGTTCGTTCTTGCAGCAAGAGAAATACAATAACAATGTATATCAGCTTAAAATTGCCTCGCATTTTATGGAGATATCTTTAAAAACCAGTCACTTTCTATGAGCCTTAAAGCAACATAATACACTCTTATCAAAATCAACAACCGCTCCAGAGATCCTTAAGAGATTTTGTTTCATTATGCTTTATTTTGTATAAATCTCGTTAACTGTTTTCCAGTGACCTCTTACCGTGTTCTTTTTTTCATCACAGAAATAAACCGACAAACACCTGATTCCAGCCTCGCAGAACGGCAGCGAGGTTGCAGAGCTCAGCTCTGTGGTCCCTTCACGCGCACGCTCTCATGACGCAGAATGTGAGAAAAGCAGTGTTTCACTGGCATCAAAAAACTTCCAGGTCCTTCGAGTGTATGTTTTCCGAAAAGCCGCGTGTGCGAGTGCTGAGGCACTCGCCCTAAACACGCAGGTAACTTGTTGTGAGGCACAGGGCACGTCCCCGCGACGGCGACAAGGGGAAATCTTTGATGTTTTGAGAAGGGTTTGAGCTGACGTGTGCAGCGACTGGAGGTTTATAGAATAAACACCGAAACAAGATATGTGATTTCTCCACTGAATTAATCCCTGTCAGACAGGCGCCGTGGTTGCGCTGACGCCCAATGTGTGTTTTCGGGGCGATGCACGGGTGAGAGGAGGAGCAGCCTCGCTGAGCCCTTGGCTCCGGGCTGCTGGGACACGGGTGGCGGGAGGAGGAGGAGGGGGCATGGACTTGGGGGAACGGAGCTCGGGTTTCTGGTCGCAGGGAATAAACATTTGCGTGATGTGGAAGAAAAAAACCCTGTAATTTCTGTTTTAGTAAAAAAATGTGCTAGTAATCGCTTACTTGCAGTGGTATGTGGAAGTAGAAAGTCTGTTGTCATACTAAAAAAGACTTTGTGCAGTTTCCGTCCACATTCATTAAATTTGTGATGTGCACGTGCGTTCTGCAGGGCAAACGCTGAGCGTAGATCAGGCAGGGCATCCTTTTGCACGTACCTGCAGATGCGTACTTACATGCAGAGATAAGGGAAGAGGATGGGGTTTTGGTAGCAGATCCTGTGGTTGCTGATGTTTTGATGGAAGAAAGGCGTTGTATTGGTTGATCTAGGTGATTTCAGCTGGCCAATAGTGGTAGAAAACCATCATGAGCTTGTTTTCCTCAGCTGCAAGATGCCTTTATGTACTTAATGGAGCATTGGGATGAGTTACTCTATAATTAACAGCTTTTACATCAATGTTACTGCCCTATTATTATGTGATAAACATGGGTGAAGGCGGTTGTCTTCGAATGGAGTATTTTGTTAGAGAAAAATGAGAAGAGTGTACCTGCAGAAGTTTGTCCTTGTGCTTATTTCATGGCATCGTGCTGTTGGAGACGTAGAAGCGGGAGGGAAGAAGGATGCTTTTCCAGCTCGGCCAGGCACTGATTTTTGCACCTTTGGCATGGCTCTGAAATCACAAGCCAATATTGCATGAGCACAAACCACTTAATTTGGCGTAGTTATTTAAAAAGCTTCCTTGCATTGGCTGGCCTTGAAAATATTCAGTGGGTTTTTTAGCAGTTCCAGGTATCACTTTGCTCCGTCTGAAAACACCTGGCTGCTAATGTCCAGAAAGTCGAGGGGTACAAAGAGCGATGTGAAGTTTGGACTGGATGGGGCTGAGGGCATCCTCTCTCTAAAGGCTTCTTGCTGTTAATTTGGTTTGTTTATACAAGTTCAGGCGCTTCACTTTATCAAAAGGCTCCAGCCAAAGCTTTCCTGAAAGCTTTTTATTGAAAGTTGTTTATTGCTGCTGCTGCTAATGTTGTCGTTTTTCTTTCTGTTCTTGGTGTCCTAAAGCCAAATTACTGTGACTAATGCACCACTGTAAATGTCTGCAGCATCTACAGCACTGCTGCCTGCGTGGGGTGCATACTGTCTTTGCAGTGATGTGTTGGTTTGGGTTTTTTTTTTTTTTATTTTTTAGCATTACAGCAGAAATGCCCCTGTTGTGTACTGGCTTAGCGGATGGCAAAACATTTCTGTGAAATATTGTCATACACCAAAAAGATGTTGACTCCTGTCTGTTGGGCAGGCGTCAATGTGCCTTTATTGATACTCTAAAGCATCAGCGTGGTTTCTAAACGGAAAATGTTTTTATGTGTCTTTGGAGTCGAGGAGGTGCTCAAAAGAGAGAAAATGATTTCATGGCTAACACTGATCTACGCAGGAACAGCGAAACCAATGTATAAGCTAATGCTTTTTTTTCTTCCCTTTTTTACTTGTTTATTGCCTTTTTAAGCCAACATCCATATTCTGGTGCTGCGTTAGAGGTGGTTGTTATCTAATCCTGCTGATGAGTTAAAAAGAGAGAGATTGTCTATAATAAAATAATAACAATCCTTTTTTTTCTTAACCTTTCTTTCCTTCTAATTTTTAGCATGTAGCTGAGCCCAATCATAATTCAATCATAACATATACTGTGAAAATGCTGGCTATTTTATGATAAAATTTCCTTTTTTTTTTTTTGCTTTTGTTCTTTTAAAACCTCTCACTGGCACACTTACTTCATTAGGTACAAGATTCTCAAGTAAAATTTTGCAGATTGCACAACATCAGTTAATCCAGTTAACAGCAAAAGTGAAAATTTGTATTATGCCAAATACAGAATATTGCTTTTCTATAGAGACTTTCGCTGGTCTGTAGTACATTGCTTCATAAACTCTCTTAGGGTGTTGTTTTTTTTTTTCTTTATGTAATCCAAAACTCTTTCTTGTTTTCAGACCACAGAATGGTTCTATGATCCTGTACAATAGGAAGAAGGTGAAATACAGGAAAGATGGATATTGCTGGAAAAAAAGGAAAGATGGGAAAACCACCAGAGAGGATCACATGAAACTGAAAGTCCAAGGAGTGGAGGTAGGAGAACGGAGCGGGGTGGGTTTGGGTGATAGATGGACTGGGAAGCAACGGCTCCCCAAAATACGTTCAACATGAAGTTGTCCACACATTCAGAAAAATACTGTGTTTGCTGAATTCCAGCTTTCCCCCCCCAAAAAATACGCGTGTTCTTTTTTACTGCTTTGAGCAAAATTTGAATATAGTTTCACCGTCTGATTGTGTTACTGCTCTCTGGTTGTCGTGAGGTTATACAGCTGCAGTGCTGAAGAAAGACTGACATGTCTTCACACCGAGCATCTTTTGGTAGAATACATGCTTTTTGTAACAAGGTACTTCACAAGGGCGACCAAACATCTCAGGGTGGGTTGCTAAGCATTTTTTTTTCCTCTGTAAGCTTTGTATATATATGATTTGATCTCACAAAATACCAGCAATTGCCATAATTTTCCATATGCTTTTATTAAGTCTTGGTCTTACAGTATACAGCAGAATTTCTTTGAATTTAGGCCAGAATTGGACTCTGCTTCAAGGCATGTGTTGAAGGAGACCGTTGCTCTACTGATGGTATTTAGATTTTAAAAGAAATTCAGATGGATGACTTAAACTGACATAGTATTTCTGGAGTAAGCCCGTTTGTTCTAAAATATGTCGTTGTTTGACAGAACTTCTTCAACTTCGTCTGTGTGAGGAAAGAGCTACTTGATAGCACTGGTGAATTCTGATGTTAAAGGTCTGCACAGATGTGGATAAGAAATGTATTTATTTAACTTTTTCTTTTATATTTTATTAAATGGGAATTACACTTTCTGATAGTAGAAGTCCAACTGCAGAGCTTTGCCTAGCTTAGTTCCTAAGACAATAGGGCTGTATTCCCTGCGTTTTATCCTGAACTTCAGGCCAAAATGATAAAAGGGTGTTAAAACGTGTAACTGTAGCATTTAGCTGTGTCATCAAGAAATACTCTAATTTTGGCAGACGAATAGCAAAGCCGTAAGGGTATATATTTGTATAAGCTGTATTGATTTCTGGAGTTAATAGACTGCATGCATCACTACGGATAGGAAGCTGCACCCAGTTACGTGGGCATAACTCAGCACAGTTTGCAGCGTTTGGAATAATTGGCGTTGTTCAGTGACAGGCAAAGCTTGACCCCTTATCTCGAGGCGTGTCCGATAGCTTTCAGTCTGGACCTTGGGCTAAGCCCGGCTTTCCAGCCTCACCACCAGGCCCGTCTTGGCAGATGTTTCGCATGGAATTAACCCTTCTTGTGTCCGGGTGACGAGCGCCCTGCGCTCCCCAGCGCGGCTCTGGCAGTTGTGCTGGGGGTTTTTTAATACACCTGCATGGCGTTACCGAATGCAGCGCGGGGGATTCGAAGCGGCCGAGCGCCTGGAATACATCTCGTGCTCCAGCTTCCTTCTGGGTGATTTGTCATTCTTACGTTCTGTCTGCTTTAATATGAGGCTTTTGGGTTTAAAATAGTATTAAATGGATTGCATTATATTACACCAGAGAGGCATAACTCTGTTCCATAATTTTTGCATCCAATAACAATGTTTTATTATGACAAGCCAAAAAAAAAAGTCAGCATAATAGAAATTCTGCGTTGTTTTTGTATCAGGTTTGCAGGGCGTGATTTAATTAACTTCTGTGAACTTTAACAACGCAGAATACCAAAACCTGCACTGCAAAACTTACTTGTAGGAGGGTGGTGGTGACCACTGGCCACCACACGTGCACATGATTAAATAAATACTTCGACACCTTTTCAAAGACGAAGCGATCAACCCCTAGAGTGCCTGAGTGCGTGGATGTGCATGGCAATCGCGTTTAACTCAAATAGCCCTGCACTGAACCCAGTAAAAGTGTTGCTTGGGCAGAATTGTGTATTTTTAACTTTCTTAATTAATCACTCGTTCAGTACACCATGCTACTTCACGGATAGTGTTGTGGGTTTATGTTTCTCATCCCATCCTAATGGGAAGCGATGTTCTTTACTTGGACACATAGGCAACAGATTTAAAGTAATAAAAAAGGCTTTTTTCAAAGTTGGAGTGATACTGTAGTTAGCCACATTACGGTTTAACAGGGCATGAAATAACTGTCTGCCTTGTGGCACTGCCAGATCATCTCAGCGACTCTTGCAGCCAGAAGATAAATAGGTATCATCGTCGCACTGATGGAAAAATACTCACAAAGCCGACAGCCAAGAGCATCGATAGCATCCAAACAGAGCTTTGGAAACTGCAAGTGATAGGCAAGAAGGAGAAACATGTTGGCCCGTGAAACTACTGACCAGCCAATTCTGAAAAGGGATTTGTATTAGTCGATTTAATAATTAATTACTTCCTGAGGTGTCATCAGTATGACGGCTCCTGCATCTTTCCAAGTTTTGGGTAAGGAAAAAAAATGCAGTTCGAAGCAAAAGGTTTACACCAGATACTTGGGGATGTTGGTGTCTATCAGTACCATATAGAAGGATTTGGTGAGCATGGCCAATGCAGCTAAAGCAAATTTAGGACGTGAATAAGGGATAAACTAATTTAAATAGGAATACACCAATTTAAATAAATAAGGAATAAGAGGAATAAAGTAATTAACCAGGCAGATGTTAAATGATAGCTGCATGAAATCCTCAAGCTATTGTCTTGGTTAGCATCAGTGTGCATGAGGGTTTTGGATATTTCTTGGTTAATCTGATGCACAATCCTGTTAGAAATTGCTGGATAAACCAGAAAGGAGAAGTTAATTTGGCCTTTCCTTTAACATACCTCTTTGTGCAATTCTTTGTGGAATCCATTAAAAATCTCCAGTCCGTGATCCTTTTAAAAATTCTAATTAATTAGGATCCCTGGTGATGTGTTCCTAATCAATTCACATAATTAAAAATTTTAACTAATAAATAATAGCAAAGGGAGTGTTGGTATAGCTTTCACATCATTCTGGACTGGTGCTGCTCCGACTTTACAGACAGTTGGGTTGGCTGATGCGTTTCCCTATTCTTGTGCACAAACCTTTCCAGGTGCCTATAAATAGTTCATTCATGCGAATTCATAGTAAACTGCTGCTAAAATTAAAACGAGGTCATATTTTTATAGTAAATTTCCCTCTTGTCCTCTGCGTTTTGGAAGGTCGGTGCTCATTCTGTTGCTCTTTATCCTCTCTCGAGGATGTTTTGGTCTCTCCGAACGCCGGTGCCTGAAGAGAAGTTAGAGAAAAGGGTTCTCTCAAACTCGGGGCAAAGCTGTGCCCTGCAGAGTCCCTCTCTGAGCACGAGCAACGCTGCCCATGATGGGACTTTGCCAAATTACTGGCAGGAGCCTGACGCTCTAGGAAAACCCGGTGGTTGCAGCAGCAGCAGCATCCGTCGGCGGGGACGGTCCCGTTCCGGTGCTGGGGTGGTGGAGGGAGCGGCGGCGCCAGCTGAGCAGCGACCGTCACCGCCAGCAGCCCCGGCTCGTCAGGGAGGGTCGTTCATCAGCATTGATTTAGTCCAACACCACTAATTTCAGATCAGAGAGATCAGAGGACAAGATGAATGCGCCAGAGCTCATATGTTTGAAATATCTTGTTCTCTCATACATGGATGGATGGATGGATGTTATCTCAGTACAATATGATAATCATTATGAATTCCTTAAAAAAAAAAAAAAAAAAAAAAAAGGTAAAACTTGATTTAAGTCTTATTAAGAGAGAAACTCCCCTGTGGAGATGGAGATGCAGAGTATCAATTTTGTATGCAGGACTTGTATTTAATTATTATCATTACAGTCCCTTAACACTATTACAGATTAGTCCACGAGGACAGGAATAGAAATTTTAGATTATTCAATTACTGCGTAAACCCTGGGACATCACCATCAAAACTTTCCAAAAGGTTTCCTTAGCGTTTGGGTCTGCAAATGCGGCGTACCTAAACTCGGTATTGCGCAGGCTGTACCACCCGGGTGGTAATAGTGTCATTGACTCTTACAGCTTGTGAGCTGGGAATACCTGCTCAGAACAGATGACTTTTCCTTTTAGTAAATGACCAAATGGGCTTTTCTGTATTATGTAAAATAACCCATCATGGAATATTAAACTGCAAAATGTTTTTACATCTCTCAATTCCCTGCTATTGTCAGTGAAATTTACTTGTAAGTTATTACTGGAGGGTGAAAGCAACTTCGGAGATGGCACGCTCAAGCAGCACTAATCTGGAGAACTATTCCTAGGACAGTCTGATCCAATTCACTTTAATTTACATGGGCTTTGCTTGCCCTCAGAGGTGAGCTGTGTCGTTTGCAAACTAATTAGGATTGCATTGTTCAGTCGGGCTGCTTAATGTATTCCAGAGAAATACTGCGGAATGGCTTTGGAGGAGAAATGAGAGTTTAATGTGAAAGGCTTTCTGAAAATACGACACACACATGTGCATACGTTAACGCAAACAAGCGCAGCCCTGAAAGCAAAGGAGTGACAGTATACAAAATCTATTCTTTATCACTGCTACTAAGGGTATTTTCCTTATATCTCCCCTAATATTTGACTTTTACCATTTCTAACCAGCCTCTCCCATAATCTCCCATAACTCACTAGAGCGCAGAGTCCAAAAACATCTCCCCATCTTTGCTGCGGCGTGCACGTCTCTACAACGGACAGATGCTCGTGCAGAAATGCGGAAGGTGTTGACTCCTCATAAGCTGTGGTTGGATTTTATTCTGTCCCCTATTCTAGGTGGTGTTTACGGCATCCAGAACGTAGGGTTGTGATGGCATCTTAACGATTCATGCATCTGTGGCAGTCCTGGGGAAATCGGAGAGTTGGTTTACTGTTCCTGAAGGGGAACATGGATTATCATTAAATCGGGAATGGGTCTCCTGAGAGTCTCTTCTGAAGGGAACATACATATCAATAATTCGTTTTCTATATCGGGATCCTAATGTATTCACTTGCAGTAACATAAATTCACAGCAAATGGTCGTGGGTTTTGGCATCTTTTCCTAACACCCTATATGTGTCGAAGAGATTTTATTTTTCAACAGACCCGTAACATACCTAATTCTTTAATTGTTGCAGCTTATTTTGCGGCATATAACTTCAGCAATAAAAGCTTTCTTAATATCTGGCAGTCTCAAAATTCATCTGAGATGAGGGCCACTGGCTTGTGCGTGATGTTGGAGGAGATGTTCTGCCCAGGTCTGGTGCAGTCAGGATCGCATCCGCTTGGAGCCTTGCCTCGGCAAGAGAATGGATGCACTGGTTGGTGTTGTAGCAGGCGGGTGCATGCAGGAATTGTTTATTCAGAGCCATGCTATTAAATATTTGGCTTTATTTCCTGCATGGATGAACTCACACCAAGCCACTGGTGCGTTGCTGTGCCACGCTCTAGGAAAATGTGTCTTTGGGAGAGAACTTTTAGAGTTGAAATACTCCAAACTCGCCGCTCACAAAGCAGGTTAGTGACATTATTACTTCTGGGCCGCGCAGTGTGAGGGGAAGAGGGGTAACGGGTAGCAGGAAATGTCAGCAGAGTAAGGCAGCGGTCCTGGGGATGCTTCTGGTCCGACAGAATTAACTTGTGCGTGGGGCTCACAGAGATCGGGGACTGCTGGCTCGGCATGGTCCCGCGGGGGATGCCGGTATGGTCGGGTGGAAGAAAGAGGGTCCACGTTATTTCTTGTTACCCTGGCACACGCAAAACTGTCCTATTTGCAGCTCTTGCAAAGCAACTTGAGCCCGTGCTTGATTTTAAGTATTGTGTGCTGATATTTCTATTTCGTCAAAAGTCTGAAGTATTTTCTCGATTTAGCAGGAGGTAAATGGATGGAAGTGCAGCTGCAGGTTGGTTTTACTCTGGTGCTTTTCCCCGTTCTTAAATGAAGCACCTGTGTAAGGGCCGCGCTGGGTTGGATGCCTCCCTGTTGGGGAATCCCTGTCCCCCGTCTCGTTCCTGAACGCGTGCCATGCAGTGAGCTCCAGAGAAGGGCTTTCCGTAACAGGGGAGTGAATATTTGTGGGAAAACTATCAAATCTTGAGATGCTGTAATACGGCTTTTACGCTGCATTTTCTTCACCCTCTCAGCCTGGCAGCATCAGTCCAGAATAACTAAATACTGTCTACCAGATGAAAGTGTCTCACTTACGGATCGTCACTTCATCTATAAAGTTGGGTTACTGGGAGGCTTCCAGATGGAGACACTTGGTAAACGGGGGGAGCCTTAGACTGAAAGAAATTAAAATAAATTCACAGAGAAATAAAGGGTCTGTTTCTTATTCCTCCTTTTGCGAATAGTCTTTCCAGTGACATATTGGGAATGGACTGAATTATAGCAAAAGCAGGAATGGCGAGAGCTGCGGGGCAGAAAGAACAGTCGTTACATTTACTCTAACTGATGTAACGCCAAGGAACTGTTTTTACACTCAATTAGTTCACGTGCCGTTTTGGACATGAACCAGAATGGAAAACGTTTTTTGGTTTGGTTTTGTACAATTAAGGAAGAAAAGGTGGAATAAAAGGATTAAATTGCTTTCTCAGGCTTTTTCCCCTTGTATTTGATTCCTTCCACCATTAGCTTTATGTGATTTCAGTGGGGTAAAGGATCTTTACCGTTCCTATCTGCTTTTAACAAAAGACAGCTTTCAAAACTTAACAGATTGAGCTTCCTTTTTTGAAAACAATTTGCTTCATGGCAGCAACTGAGGGTTTTGCATAAATGTTATAAAGCAAAGCTAAGAGCAAGAGCTTTTGGGATTGTGGCTCAGCTTGAGCAGGTTTGTGTTGAATTTTGGTGAAAGAGAAATGGTGTGGTGGGTTCAATATTTGCAAGCGCTGGAGCAACAAAGGGTACTTGTAGGGCAGGCTTGGCTTGTTTGCCTTAATTATCCTTGTGGTTTGAATGCTGTTGCAGTAACGTTAAGCCGTGTGCGGAGTTACTGCTTGTATACCAGCTAGTATATTTTGAACACAGTGGAAAAAATAATCTGTGGGCTTTTTAATATAGTTTAGCAAACAAAAATCTTTGTTGCAGTAAATTAAAAAAATAAGTGATCTTTTGACTTCACAAGTCATCTTAAGGTACATTGGAGAAGCACAGCAAAGGCATTTAGAACAGTTACGTGGCTTGTGAAGTTTCTGAAATAAGATGCCAAATGGCTACACCCAGTTGTAGTAGATGGTATTGCTTTATCCAGTAACTGAAGGTTGGTGAAAATAGCAGAAAGGCTGAGAAATGGGGGCTATATGATGTAGAATATGGATGGGGTGTAGTACCGGCTGAGGAGCCTTCAAAGCCAGCCAGACACAATGCGGGGAGTGGGCTTCTTTTAAGCGTACATGGGGGTCAGGATCCCTTTTTGGGTGATGGGCAGGTAGCCCGTAGGCAAGTAATGCCCAAGTCAAAGGCAACCGTCCCTTCAATGCAAGGCAACAGGTTTGCAGTAGTGGTTCAGGTAATTGCTTTGTAATTGACTGCATCGCCTTTTTTTCCCCTGTTTAATAAATAGCATGAATAAAGCTGAGCCACATGTGGTGGGATTGTAATTCAAATCCCATTCAGTAAAGTCTGAACATTTTTCATTTAGCATGTAAAGGCAGTTTCAATGTAAATTATTCCAAAAGGATCTCTGTGGACTAATGACATTAGCGTCTAGATAGATTGAAATTGTTTGAGTAATTGATGCTGCAACTGCACCACGTACTGGGGGAGGAAAGAGGAGGAACCCGGTGACGTGAGTTTGCACGCTCCTCTGTTGAGGGGGAATTGGGAGGCTGAACTTTTGGATGGGGCTAAAAGAAATGGGGTGGCAAGCATCACCCCCTGCATCGGGCTCCACGCCTTGGCATGGGCGTTATTCCAATTTCTCCATCTTCCTCTTGATTTGCCTGCAAAGCAGCGGTCTGCAAAGCATTATACTTCTTTCTGCCCCCCACCCCCCAAAACAAAACAAGCAAAAAAATTTCATATATATTTATTATGTATTATTTAGCTATCTCTATTAAATAAAATGTTAGTTTGTTTTGTGTCTGCAAGCCTGTTCTAACGGGCACCCTTGTACCCCCCTCTGAAATGTGGGGTTTGTGTCACTGCAAAGGCTGTACAGCACAAATACACATTGACATTTATATTGACTATTTCAGTTTAGAGAAATTCGAAATTAAATATATTTTCTGCCAGCTCTGTGGGAAAATCCATTTACGAAAACAAAATCCGATAGGAGATCTAAAGATTGGTGGCCAGAAATGAAATATTTTGAGAATAAAATATATGGAGATTGGATTGCTGGATCCATGGTCTCGGTTTAATGTGCTGGGGACTGGAGACGGGAGCGGAGGTTTATTGGTCTGAACTTTATCCAAGTGCTTACAATTTAGATGAGAAAGTTTACAGCAAAACAAAATAAATGTAAGTACGTTTTGGACCAGAGTCTGCATTTACTTTTTTCACCATGTAGTTGTCTTTCTGTGCATACGTAGAGAAAGACTAACTCCAAAGACTCAAGTCCTTAACTGCAGGTCGCTCATCACAAAGCTCCTAGAGCGTTTTAAATGGGGTGCAGCGCAGCGAGGTAAAATCGTTGCCATTCCTTGCAAGATTAAGAGGTTTCCTTTTTCTGTAGGGATCTCTGTGATTGCACGGAGGATCCAGATGCTGAAGCAGCGTGTGCCTTGTAATCTTGTAATTGCATTTTGGGCTGTGACGGAGATAAGGGCTTCCACTGGAAACGAGGAGCCTCAGTGTCTCTGCATTACGCGCCTGGGTTTTAATGTGCTCTTATTTATTTATTTATTTCACAGCGTGTTGGAAAGGAAAGCAAATCTCATTTGCTGTATTGCTGCTAATTTTGTATGCATCAGAGATGCATTAAGCATTTTAATTTCCTGAGTTGCTTTTGGAAAGATGGATATCGCTCACCAAAGTGTATGTGGGGAGAGGAAGCAGTAAGAGCAGGGTCGTGTCAAGGGTTTGAAGGCGCTGGAGTTCCTAAACAAAATCTGGTATTGTCCCCAAAAGGCAGCACAGACACAAAAGCTAGCAAAACAGGATTTCAGAGTGTGGCCCTGTCCTGCATACGTACATGTTTTAATGGCCACCACTTTGTAGGTATATTAGTTGCTGACCCTTTTTGTAGCCAAGAGATGAGAATTAATTAGCCAGTGTTTGTACAACTCTTCGGAAATATAAAGCATTAATTGCACACTAATTACCCTGTTGTCAGAGACGAAAGGGAAATGCCCTGCAGAGGAGTGGGGCTGCGGCGGCCTGGGAACGCCGCGGCAGGGGGTTCGCCTGCCCTCGCCTGGGACCCGGTCGGTGTCTCCACCCCGTGCGTAAAGCCGTTCCCTTTATAGAGCCGGACACAGCGGGCGCAGGCTGGCAGGAACGGTCGTGGTGGTTCGCTTGTGCACGCCAATGCCCCTTTCACACGTTCTGAGCTGTAGTTGTAGTCTCCAGGAAATGCATGTACTTGCTCTTAATGACAGAGTCGTGTGAACGAAGTCTGGGGAACTGAAATCCTCCGGGATCCAGGCGGGATGCTGTAACCGTGCTTGGATGCCGTGTGTCTGCGAGCAGCAGACGGCGAGAGTTGTACTTACCGGTTCAGCTTGATGCTTTGTCAGGGTTTTATAGACAGTCTCGCTTTGGGTGCCAACTGTTTGCAAAATAAGAATGTGCCTCAAGAAGCTCCTAGAAAATAACCTTGTCGAAAGCATAAAAAAAAAAAAAAAAAAAAAAAAAAAAAAAAAAAAAAAAAAAAAAAAAAAAAAAAAAAAAAAAAAAAAAAAAAAAAAAAAAAAAAAAAAAAAAAAAAAAAAAAAAAAAAAAAAAAAAAAAAAAAAAAAAAAAAAAAAAAAAAAAAAAAAAAAAAAAAAAAAAAAAAAAAAAAAAAAAAAAAAAAAAAAAAAAAAAAAAAAAAAAAAAAAAAAAAAAAAAAAAAAAAAAAAAAAAAAAAAAAAAAAAAAAAAAAAAAAAAAAAAAAAAAAAAAAAAAAAAAAAAAAAAAAAAAAAAAAAAAAAAAAAAAAAAAAAAAAAAAAAAAAAAAAAAAAAAAAAAAAAAAAAAAAAAAAAAAAAAAAAAAAAAAAAAAAAAAAAAAAAAAAAAAAAAAAAAAAAAAAAAAAAAAAAAAAAAAAAAAAAAAAAAAAAAAAAAAAAAAAAAAAAAAAAAAAAAAAAAAAAAAAAAAAAAAAAAAAAAAAAAAAAAAAAAAAAAAAAAAAAAAAAAAAAAAAAAAAAAAAAAAAAAAAAAAAAAAAAAAAAAAAAAAAAAAAAAAAAAAAAAAAAAAAAAAAAAGGACAAAAAGCAGGCAAGCATGTTAAACAAAAGGGTGCTAATGAGTTGTCAGCCCCTGCTGACATAGTTGAGGTGATGGCTGGTGATGGGATGGAACTGACGGGAACAAGATCGTTGGTGTTTTCCATTCGCTGGATAAAAAAAAAAAAAAAAAATGGTGCGGCCAGCCATTGAACAAACCAAATCCTCTATTTCTTAGAATAAATTAACTGATGTTCTCATGGGGACTTGGGTGAACTCAGGTTTTTCAGCACTTTCCAGGAGACACGCAGCACTGTAGGGAGAGAGGGCTGTGTTGTATCAATGCTACAACAAGAAAGCACAAGTGACCCTATCGGCAATTAAAGTAACGTAGCAAATGTAAATTACTGTATTTCAGAGGGAAAAACTATTTTTCTACTCCCTGCTTGCCTTAAAAGTGTCACGGCCATTGGGTTACGTTTAGCAATTGCCTCATCTTTGCAAAATAGCTTTTCAGTATAATCGTATGGTAATGTATTCGTCCATTCCGGCGTTTCCATATTTCTGCTGCCATCGCGTGGCTGCTGGGCATTCACAGTGCGCGCAGCTGCCGCCTGACCCCCCGGACCCTCCGCTGGCCGTGCAGCCGGGCGTCCCCGGCCGTCCCTGCCCTGTCGGAGCCTCCCGCGGTCCCTTCGTGCAGCTGCCCTGGCCGGCATCACCTTTGCTCCCCGGGCCCCGCCGCCTGCGAGGCGTGCCGGGCTCTCGGGCCGTTCCCCTTCTCCACAGGCGCCGTGCAGCTTCAGCCTCCCCGGTGACTGTTTTACACCTCCGGCTTTACCGCCTACGCTTTGCATTAGAAGGCGGCAGGATGCAATAAATTCCTGTGCGAGCCTTGAGACGGAGACCTCCGTAACGAGCTTTGAGCTCTGCTGCAGCCGCTCCCCGGGAGCAGGAGTGCCCCGAGGGAGCTGCCTGCCTCGGGGGTCGGCCGGGGATTTGCTAGGCGGTGCATCCCCCCGCGGTTCCCGGCGCTCCCCACCTCTCAAGCGTTTACACCAGGAATTGGGAGTACTGCTTTTAAAATTACTTTCAAAGAATAAATACTAAAAACCTGGTAATGACACAAAAATTCTGCAGATTAGAACAAGGGAAGACTTGAAGTTTTTCTGTGGTTGAAAAGCTTTGCAAAGCTATGCTTTGTTTCATATTTTGGTGAGTTCTCAAAATAAGGTAAAATAACCCCGAACTTCTATAAGATAACCGGGTTTCACAAAGTTAACGACTCAGCTCTCCGAATTAATTAATAAACTAAGGTTGGGCTCTGCAGATGCGCAGCCCGAGGGCTGGTGCTGGCACGTCTCGGCGTGCGGTGGCTGCGTGGCGGCAGGGTCAGGGCTGTGCCGGGCGCCCACCCCCAGCTCCGCGGCTCCAGCGGCGTCGCCGGCCACCGCGGGCCCTGCGCTGGCCTTCCCACCCCGCGCCTCTCCAGGACACTCTTCCGTGCCTGCCTGCCGCTGCTTCTTGCCACTTACCACAACAAATATGTTGTATTTTTCCATTAAAAGGCCCCACGCTGCTGAGGTCTGCAACGTTTTGGAGCACTATAAATATGTTTTGAAGATTATGTCCTCTGTCTGATGCAAGTATATTCTATAATACTGCATGGGTGTTTCTGTTGATGGTTGCACTTCGCCTGCAGTTTTTATATGCCTGTTGCCATGAACAAATTTTGAATAAAATGAGAATGAGGAAATATTTTTATGCTCAAGCACTGGAAGTTGGTTATACAAATGCCGTTGGTTTTGCTGCACTGGCTAGTATTCCTGCCGCTTTTACTTTTTAGCGTGTGTGATGTTAAGCACCAGCTTTGCCCCTTCCTTTTCCTTTTGTCGGTCAGGCTCACTGTTGTCCTGGGGGACAGGTTTCCATTCGGTACGTAATGTCTTACCTGCTGTGGCCAGAACAATTCATTTTAGCTTTTTCCTACTAAAGGGAAGCACGTTCTTGAGCTTAAAAAATGAAGTACCTTGTCCATTCCTGCCGCCCATGTACTTCCCCCTTCACGCGCATCCTTCCTTAGACAGAAGGCCGTGTCCCACACTTGGACGTAGTTTTGAACAAGGGTTTCCCTTTGTCCAGGTTTTTGCAGGCTGTGTGTAGCTCTCTGAAGGCAGAGTTGCAGACTCTTTGGGGAACAAATGAGTAGTATCAAACGTAACAACACTTCTACAAACTGGTTGCAGTCTAGGAAATGGCATTTACCTCCACCATGACACCAGGCATGGACGATGCTTCTGCTGAGCTGCCCTGTGCTCTGCACCGAGCAACGCGCCGCGGCTGTTATGCACAGTGCAAAACGGTTAGGAAAACAAATATGTGTCTCTTAACTAATGATTAAAATACCCATTTATAACATACCTGTTAGATTTAGACATCTCCCTGTCTGACGTTCAGCCTGTTCCTTCGGGTATTGGGCTTGGCTTGTGTTTTTTCCGGGTGAGCCTGAGATGCTGGCGGACGAGCTCTGCATGCTGCGACCTTGTGTACTCGGGGACCGGCGTCTGGAGCCCGGGAGAATGGTGTAGATTTTGGTCACTAATGATGATGCTTTTTTGGTTCATTGCTTTATTATCCATCTATCATAACAGAGAGTTTCATGCGGCTAAATACGTGAGAAGGTTGTTGTATGTTGTGTAAACGAGTTCCCTGCGCTGGCATCCCCAGCCCCAGCAGTGGCTCATAAGCATCAGTGAGAGGCAGGCAAAACCGCGTTACACGCTGCTTTTGGTAGGAGTTTGGCGATAAGATATGTGGTGGATAAAAATAAATTTTGAGCATTGACAGCGGTATATTAAGTTGAAATATCTGAGAAATATCTATCTGAAAATTATCACGTTTTTTCCCGTTATTTTTGTGTTAAGAGACATGTTTAGACTTCAGTGTCTTTTTAATCTCTCCTCATTGGAATAATAAAAATATATTTGTAATTACAAAAACATGATCAATTTTTATGTGTTAAATCATTAACTTTCTTGTGAATGCTTGCTAAGATTTCTGCCCCTGGCTCCAAGCCCTGTGGTCCAAAACCATGTTCCTGCCCCGTCTCCATCGTTACGGTAGGCAGAGTGGGCAGAGAAAGTTCCCAAACCCCAGAGGCCTGTCAGTGTCCAGTTTGTCACACTTCTGAATTAACACTTTTTGAACTGCAGTAATTGTATAAAATATATGGAAGGGTTTCAATTACAAATCTAAAATCTGAAGGTTAATTAATGGCTGGAGGGCACTGGAATTTAATACTTGCGTGTCGTCTTGTCAATTCACAGCATTTAAAAAACCAGCAGCGGTTGAGATGATTCTATATATAGCAACTTTATTTGAATAGTCTGCATAACTTTCCAAGTAAATATTAATTCCATTATGCTATAAACTGTTATTTATCATGACAGAAAGCCATAAAGTTATTTTGCTAGAATATAGCCAGTAAATTGCATATCCTAGATGAGATACAGCACACATTGAATTCCAGCGGCAATTACCCAACATACTTTACGCATGTCGGTATTAAACACACTTAAACATGAGTCGCAGCCAAAGCTTATGCGGAAAACCCTCTTTAGCCGTTACCCAGCCGGGGCGATGCATCAGCAGAAGACGGCACTTGCGTCGCAGCAAGCACCGGCCAGGGTTGGAGGGCAAAGTTCCATGGAGCAGTAACTCACTGATATGGCTTCTTGCGTATTATATGTTTGACTTCTTCAATTACCTAAATTACTCATTAAAAGTGCCTCATAATTGCCTGACTCTGAGGTATGGCAAGAAGTCTAGGTTTTAATTATGCTCTTTTTTTTTTTTTAAGACAGTAGTGTGTTTAGACTTGTACAAGGTGATTATCTAAAAAGATGGATTTTCGCTAATTATTGTTCTAAATGAAGGTAGGTGTCCCTACCAGCGGTGTGGGCTGCTGGTGAAAGCGGTCAGTACGCTATACTTCATAAAGTGTGCATGGGGTTAAACTGGCTGTGCCGGCAGCTTCCACGGGCTCCGCTTTGATCCGTGGATCAATTATTTCTCATGCACAAGCAGCAGGGCAGAAGGAGGGGTGCTTCCAGCTCTGCAGCATCCTGGGTAGAGGACATATCAATAGAGCCGCTGTTGTGACAGTCCAGAGGATGTTGCACGATATTACAAATTTCAGTCGGTTTCATGAATGCTGTCACTGATCGCAGCCTTCAGTGTGGACTGACCTTCAACGTAGATTAGTTCTTCCATTTTATAGCAGAAAACAATATCAGGGAAACATTAAGGTTCATCAGCAGTTGGATGCGCTTGTGCTAGCAGAACAGTGAAGGCTATTTGCCAAAAATTCTTGACTTCTTGTGGACTTCTGTCTGCAAAAATAACTCTTTTTATATATAACCTATGAAAGCTGTGCAGTGACTGGTGTTAGAGGAAAACCACAACAGAGTATTGAATAAAATAATTAGTTTTAAAAAATTTTAGGTTTAGTTTCTTTATCTTTAATGACCAATAAAAATATCAGCCACCTGTGTCACAAAGTGTTGCCCTGAGCAGAAGAACATAACGTTCATTGTATCATATTTGTAAATATTTTATATATTTGTGTGAAAACTGGGAAGAGAAAAAGGTTCATTTCATCAGAAGTGTCTGTGAGATTAACTAGATTGCCTTCAATACCAGAAAGACTAAAACCGTGAGATTATCATCAGAGGACTGTTCAGATATCAAAGGATCTTCTCAGCGTGCAACCACCCAATTTTTACAATTTGAATTGTAAAAACACCTTTGAAATTGCTCAACTCTTCATTAAACAAACAAAATCTGAAGTGGATTGGGGATAGTTCATGTATTTAATGTTAGATTACCAAAATCAAAGAAAAATGTATAATGATTGTTGGAAGTCCATTATAGGAGGAAGAACCCCAAGCAGAAGATTGTTAGCTGTAATGTTTGTTGATATCCTATAGCCAGAAGGTAAAATATAGATTGCAAGGTCAAGAGATACGACTGTGATCGTCTGACCTGCGTACCACACGTCGGAAAATTCCACCTACAGATGCCTGAATTTAGTCCGTGGCTTCTCGTTGAGCCTTTCTCTTTCAAAACAATGTTGGTCATGATTTAAAGGTAGGAAAAGATGGAGAATCTGCTGCATGCTTAGGAATGATGCTTCAAGGGGCTAATTGTTTGTACTCTTCAAAAGCTTCGTTTATTGCTATGCTAGCTCTGTCCCCTATCTTCTAGAGCCTGCAGCTGGATCTCTTCCACCTGGCAGGGCTGATAGTGCCGCGATTCGGGGAGCTGAAGTGCTGATCGTGGAGGCTCGCGGGCTTGCGGCAGCTCCGTGCCTCGGTGAGCCCCTCTCGGAGGCAGGGGAGCGAAGCAGGGGCTGCTCGACGGGGTGGCTCTGGGAGGACGTCAGCCGTAGGGACCCTAAGTTGTCTCTGGGAAGAGTGCCTGTCCTTTGACTGTGGAAAGGACCCACGGAAATAAGCTGTCCTACAACTCGCTAGGCTAGAGAACCTTTCTAAATACCTGCAGCTTTTCTATTCCCCTTATTTTTCACTTGGGTAGATGAGGCTTACTGAAATTACACCGAGGCCAGTTTGACAGACTACCTGTATGCTTTTGTGAGTCTTATGCAAACCTTGCCGCTTTTTCCAATTCCATCTGCTTGATATTTCTGTCCTGGGACTTTGAGAGAGCTTCTTACCCTGTGCATGGCACGTACTGCCCAAGTCCTGCTACTTATCAACTGCTTATCCCTTGTCTCTGGGATTCTGGGCTTCTGTAAAAAGTTTCTCCCACTTATTCCCAAGGTCTGTCTCCCTCGCTGCCAGACTGCGTGGGGCTTTGGCTGCGTTGCAAGGCGTGTTCTTCAAAGGGTCATGTTTTCTCAAATAAAAGCAAAGTTCTGTTCTCGTTCAGAAAACCACAGGTTTTTTTTCTTACATTTTTTTTTTGATGTTTGATTTTTAGGTTTCAAGAAATAGCTTTATTTAAAATTTGCTGGGGTTTTTCCTACGAAAGCACAGGCAAACCTGTGGTTCTTAGCTGATACTGCTGCGCAGCCAGAGCCCTTGGTGATGCAGTGATGCACATGGGAAAAAGGTGTTCTAAACTTGGTCTGCGTAGTGTGGAGAAAAAACCGAAGTGCTGGCAAGAATGCAAAGCTGGAGGGAGAGTCTATCAAATAAAGCTTAATTATAGCAGGTTGTAAAAATATCACAATGGAAAATCTGCAAGGTAGGACAGCGTGCGCTTTGAGCAGTTTCGGTGGAGCTGAAGAAGCTGCCCGCCAAAGGTCAGGCTGGTGGGTTTGCATGGGGAGAGGCTAAACGATTGGGAAGCTGTCGATCTAGGGGAGCAGAGCCTGAGGCAGGCGGCTTGTCCCTCTCTGCCGGGCGGCAGAGAAGCGGGAGGGAACGTGGTCTAATCATTGAGCCAGTTCCCAGCCCCGATGACAGGCTGTGCGTCGACATGAGCGTGGTTGGTACAAACAAGCCCAGATGCCCTGGACATTGGGACAACACAAGAGGGAAAATTCGGGTGTCAAAGGCCGCTCACAGATTGCCTTCGTCAGCAGCGCGTATCCGAGTCGGCGCAGCCGGGGACCTCGGCGCCGGCCAGGAGACGAGTCAAGGCCATGCCCTCTCCAGTCCCCTCAGCAAGAAGCACAAAACCGACCCGGGAGAGACGCTCAGAAACAGAACTGGAATTTCAGTGCAGATTTATAAAATGCGTCTGGTGATGTTGTATGACAGGTGGATCAGTTCTCCACTTTCCACTGTGCCACGTTACTTTTTACGTGTTATTTCTGATCCAAGCAGTCCTGCAAGTTGTTTTAAAATGATGTTTTTATTGCTCTTTCCAAAAGACTACTGACGTTTCCCCATTCCCCCCAGCTGCTGTTGCTAAAAGTCTTCCCGCACACTCCGATACCCTCCTTGTCCTTCCAGCGGCTCCCCTCGAGCCACTGACGCCTGGTCAACACCATCCTTGCCTGCCATCCCAATTCTGTCACTTTTTCTTTGGATCCCATTAGTGGCATCCTGGCTCTTTCTGCATCTGTTTCAAGGCCCTCTTCTTCACCTTTAATGTTTTTTATAGTTTTGCCCCGTTGACGTGTTCTTGTCCTGGTCTCCCACTTGGTTCTGTAATTCCCTTCACCCCTTCCGATTCTGTCCCCTGTCCATCATCTCTTACCTCTCCAACCCTGTCCATCTCAGGTTGTATACAACATCTTTTCTTCCTCTGCCCTTGTTTGCCTTCCCTGTACTACCCTGCGTGTTCTTTGGGGCATGCAATGTGCCTTCATCTTTTTCAGAGAGTACTGCGTACATCTGCAGGGCTCTATAAATGATTAACCGTGCTGATGATAAAATACAGGGCGTGGTGTGTTTTTGGATAGGAGCTACATCGCCACTGAGGATACATTTTGCTTCGAGTGATGTAAATGCCTTTCACCAAGTAAAAGGAGCATCTAGGACCTTCACCAAAGTCCTGTTTTATTGCACGAGGCTCAGGGTAACAAGCAAGACCTTGAAATGCTTCACCTGTACGGGCAAGGGTTTTTTATTATTGTACGTAAACAGAAGTAGCTCCAGCTCTGGATTTCGGGTTTTTCCTTCCCGAGCCCCTTGACGAACGTGTTCAAGAAACGTGCTCTCAGGAGTGTACAGGCCTCTTCTGATCTTCACTTTTTGGGGGTCACCATTTGAACTATTCAACATCTTTTTTACGATGGAGGAATTTCAGTAGCGGTTTGCTTTTTCACTAAACGTAACGGGTTTCAAGATGTACAACTTCTCCATGCCGGACTGTGGCTTTCCATGCGGGACTCGAGTGAGCAGGGAAGGGCATGGCCGGGAAGTGGTGAGAAGCAGCAGGTGAGCTCGGTGTTGGCACTTCCCCGTGTAATCTGGGAAACAAAGGAAGCAGCCCTCGGGCAAGCTGGTGGGAAGCTGCAAGTCGAGGTGTAAACCGAACACGGGGTAATGAAAGGAGGCGGCGCTTCTCCCTCCCACGCGGCGCATCCAGCAAGATGCTGCCCGGCGGGTCTGGAGGTCATCGCTGGGAGATCCGGGGAACAAAAGCGGACCGCCTCGCTGCTTCCCTGCACCTTCCCTACGTAATTAATCAACAGTTACGGCCTGTCAGTTAGGCTAAGTGGGGAACAACGTGTTTCTGTCATTTCAGCAACTTCAGTTGAAATGTGTTCCCCCGGGTCAGGCTGGCAAGTGTAATCTGGTTTTGTTTCCATTTTATAGCTTCTGCCCACTGATTGCAAGTGAGGGAATCGGGTAAAACGGACAGAAGTCGCACGCGCTGTGGGTAGGCAGGAGTGACCCTCTGCTTTTGGAGCTGGTGAAGTTCTCAGGAAACGCTGGGAAATGTCTTAAAAGAAGTGACAAGTGTCTGAATGGTAAAGGTTAATCTTAATAAGGTCAAGATAAAATTTTTGAAGTCCCTCTAACAACATTCACAAAGTGCTACTTTTGATCGTTACCAGAGTTGAGGGAAAACGTCAACGTAGCATCTCTTGCAGCTTTGCACGGGAGTTACTGCAAGGTGTCTGCACCAGAAAGCGCGAGAGCTTTGGCTGCGTTTTCACGTCACTTGCTGCTTTCGTGCCAGAGAAGCGGGGGTGTCCTGGTCACTGGCGTTACCCCGCTGTGGCGGGATGTGTCCCTCCGTAAGGGAATTCCGCACCAGCACCGGTGTCGCTTTGTAGCACGCGGTGCCTGGGAGCAGGACGCCCTACGGGATCGTGCAAGGGGTCCACGTTGACTTTGGGTGATTTATGGTCATTTTTTGAGCCCGGCGTAATCAAATCATCTTGAAAAACATGGAGGTGTCCTGATAAAGTGTTTTTCTACCCGGGATCTTGAAGGAACATCCTTATTTTATGAATGACTTTAGGTAGAGGAGCAATCCCCACCAGGAAACCATCAGGGAGGGTGGATTTTATTATATTTTGCCAGTAAACAAAAATTGGTACATTTAATACTTCCCAAGTCCTGTGGGATCTCTCTGACTAATGCAAAATGACAGTTGTCACAATATTCCGTATAAATACCCATCTATTTGCAGGTGTCTGTTCTATTTTTAATGTGATCCCACCTTTCTTGCTGTGAGGCAGAAAGGGATGATCGATGGACTCTGCACCTATGTCTACCATTTATATTGTTTTGTTGTTGATAAGAATTCAAGGATTTTAATACACTTGCTAGCTTAACACGGTAATTGTTATTCCTGTAATTTAGCCGCAGAGCGTGGATTGACAAGGTGATGTTGAACTGATTGCTCGGGAGCTCTGCGTAGTGACGCAAACGGCAGGTGATGGCACAACAGCAACCTGCGCTCCTAGCAGAGCCGGCAGCTCGGATCAGACCAAGGTGTGATAGGTCGGGTTAGTGTGAGTAAAACATGAAGTGGGGAAAAAAAAAAATTTTAAAAAATTAGGAGGATTTGTAATGTCACAAGTGCGCATGGTACGAGGACCACTTTACGCCATATTTTGATAAATTTACAGGCTGTTTCTTTAGTTACAGTTTTACGTATTTGATCCAGTATTCAGCAGACATTCTTGTGTGGCTGGTATTTTTCCTTGTGGATAACTTGAGCCCTTAATGTATTAATGTGCATATATACGTATCTATTTATATACATATATATATTTACACGGCTATAATTTACTTGCTCGCATTCAGTGCATTATTCATGAGGGACATTTTGAATTTTAATTCATCAGCATCTTGCTTAATGCAGACTAAATGTATTTCTGACCTCAGAGATGGGGAAACGCACCACGACATTGGACACGTATGCTTCCCCACAGCTGTTGGAGGGCTTCATTCGAGCCTGGGGAGGGGGAAGCCTCCTGATGTGGTCACTCTTGCTCCAGCCCAGCAGCACGCTGGTTGCTCTTGCACCCATCAAACCTACGTCCCGCTCACCGTGGTGACTCCTGATTTCAGGAATCTGAGTACTAAGAGCCCCAGAAGCAGCGCTCCCTAGTTTAACACCTGTATAACCGAAATATGACCTCTAGTGGAACACGCAAGCTGATGTATTTACATACTGTGCTAGGTTTAAGCAGCCTCAGACAGCCTTTTGCTTTAACTATTGAATAAAGCATTTTTGTAGCCTGCTCAAAATCTTCTAGCCGTGTTTACATTTTAATAGGCACTGCTGTAGAACAGAACATATTTTTATTGCTTACATTTATCAGTAAGAGCAAAAACCAAGTGCCTGGTTGCAGCTTTGCAGAGAATATGCTCTTCTAAGTAATCAGTACATGAAACTATTTAGGGGAAAATACCATAGAATTTTTAACTTGTCAGATAACCATGTTGTGCCTGCATTTGATTGCTGATATACATTATCAGAAAGAAATTCTATTTAAAAATAAAATTTTCAACAATGTCACTGTGGAATAAAATGAGCAGGAAGTGGAAAGTCACATCTCTCTGTTTCATGCTGAAAGGGGGACCTCTGTGACCTTCATTTTAAAAAAAAAAGTAAAATTAAGCAAAGTATGTAAGCTTTTGAAATTGCTTGTTCAAAATATGTTGCAACTGAAGGATGGTTTGCTTTCATAATAGCACCTGAGGCATTTTGTCTGATGCTGAAGGAAGTCTGCAGGGAAGGCAGAGGTGTCCCAGCGAAGGGTTTTTTGGTGGCACTCCTCCCTTTTCGGTGGGAAGATCCTGCCTGATTGGCGCGGACGAAGGACCAGTTTGCGGCCTGTGGGCGATGCCTGCGTGGTGCCCCCGTGGTGGCGTTACGGGCCGGCAGGGCCTGCCCTGGGCTGCCCGTCCCCTTCCCGAGGGCCGGAGCGCGGCGCAGGGCTGGCGCTCCTGCGGTCCCGTCGGCAGCGCCTGCCGTCGCGGCACGGAGCGAGCGCCCGGATTCCCCGGGGAAGCCTCTCCGTCCCCTCCTGGCGTTCCCAGGAGGCAGCTCATTAAAACCACAGATGCAACTTAAAAATACGCTTGCCAGATGTTCTTTTCAAAGGACCTGTCGCTGGCAGCAGAAACAGAACAGGCCGAGGATGGGTGATCCATGCCATAACCGTTCTGCAGGCTGTCGCTCTGAGCGCTGATGGGGCGCAGCTGAATTTTGGAGCTGGCCCTGCCAGGCCATAAAGCGAACTGCTTAGAAAGCAACGACAGCGGCAGTTCTCATCACCTGGCATCTGGAGAGCCTGCGAAAGCCGGCTCTCTAACCAGAACGTGGCATGGCGTGATTTAGGAGGAAGCTCGGATTTTGCAATCTGCAGGCAATTTGGGCTGATGGATCTGCTCGCCAAAGCTAATATGGGTCTGCTCAGGACAAACAAAGCCTGTCCGCAAAGACTGGTCTGCAGAGCCCCTGCTTGGAAACATTTTGGCACTGGTTTGATGGGAAGCGCAGTGATGATGGATGGACAACATCCCACGAGACCTGTGTTGCTCTAAAAACTTAATTAGGTGCTTTAAAAAGTTAAACCAAAGTTTTGGGGTTGAATATTAAATTGTTATTCAGACCCTGTTTTCCGTTGGAAAAAATGAATGTTGATGAATCTAATTCTCTCGAATCAATTTCTTGTAAAGCGAATTGACTTTGTGTTTTGCTTAGCATGACGATTTGCAGGCAAAAAACACCTATCGACACATTTACCAAAGAAGTATGGATTAAATCATAGTTAAAATAGAAGCTAGTTTTCAATATACAACGATTTCAAACTATTTTGGTAGCCAGTGTTGGGCAGCTTTCAGCTTACACTCCTGTGAAGCATCAGCTCATTAGGCTGTGCCTTTTTTGAGCTGCTCTTTGACATGTAGTGCTGCGCCGTCTCTTGAGTTAAGGTGTGCTCTTCACCCCGGGGAAACATGCAAATTAGGGCATTAGGAAGAAATTACTGCCTTTTTCTGATATGAAAAAAGAATTTAGATTCAAGGAGAAGTTACCCAGATCCCTCCCGCTACGCGCAGCGGCAGCTCATGGACGACGTCCAGCACCAGCCCAGGAAGGCGGTGGCAGAGGAGCAGCTGCCAGAACCGACTCCCTGTAATCGCCTGGTGACCCTCCTGTGCCCACTCTCCCTCTTGGCCTCTTTTGCAGTTGTGCCTGGGCGCAGAACACGCTGTGTGAGCACCAGCAAAGGCCTGCAATGCGTTGCGTTTGTGTTGTTCTCCCCAGTAGTCACCTGTGGGAATGCTTTTACCGTTTCGGAGGCAGGTAAGGCCCCAGATCCTCCAGCAGAATTTTAACTTCAAAAGCCACGGCTGGCTGTGCTGAAGGGAAGGGAAGACGTCGCGGCGTGCAGCCCCCTCAGTGTCCCCTCACCAGACCCAAGCCCCCGCGTTTTCCCCGCCACAGCTCCAGCATCCCGGGCGGATGGCTCACCGGCTCTTCTCGGACCAGCGCGCTGCCTGTGGTGGCCTTGGCAATGCCTACTGGTTGCACTGGTTCCTCCCTAACGTCATCGTAACTGGAAAAATGTGGGATTAGAGACTGGTAGGAAAATAAAAATACAACTTAATGGGGCTTTAAAATAGCAGTACGTTTTGACTTTCTGGGTAAACTCAGCTAAAAGACCTTGAAATAAGCCATTCCCTTCCTGCAGACACAGTGACATTTTCGAGGCTGTAGAGCATTAAAGAGGGAGAGTTTTCCGGTTTTTTGTTGTTTTGTTTTTTTGTTTTTTGTTTTTTTTTTTTTTAAATTTGAAAAACAAGGGCATGACTCTAAGCGGGTTTCCATGTCCTGATGGCTGTAGGTTGCTCGCTGCCTGCGCTGCCCGGGAACAGCCGCTGCTGCCCTTGCCTTCTCTTGGCAGCTGGTTTTCTGGCTGGCCCAGGGCTTCCTCCCTCCGGGGCCTTCTCCTGCAGCGTTGTTTTGAAGCAGCTCAGGAGGGCGGCTGCGGGAGCTCCGGTTGCAGAGGCGGCTCCCGTCGCTGTTAGTCGAGCGTGCTCACCCAGTCTGGCTGGCCGGTAGCAGCACTGCACGGGACGGGCTCAAAACAGCTGCGTGATCGTTCTCCCTCCCCACGAGCATCGTCTGCCGGCGTTATCTGCAGGCAGCTCGGCGTGGCGGTTTGGTCGGCGTCCAGCGGCTCCTCCGCAGAGTGCTCCATCATGGCTGTCTCTGTCTGGGCGTCCTGCCCTCTCTGAGGAGTAAATAAGGCTCCAAATGTAGTGGCTCACACAGCAAAATGAAGTTAAAACGCAGTAATAATAATAGAAATGCTTATTCTAAATGGAGGGCTTTATAAAATAGGAAGGGGTGTTTGATTATTGAGATGAAGAACTCTATGTCAACTGCTAACAAGCGTGGCGTCGCAGGGATTCCTCCTTACTTCTTGCTTTAACTTTTTGAATGTTTCTTTCTTTTTTTTTAGTCTGCATTTCTGAGTGCTTTTCCTGTGCTCCATCTGCTTTGCAGCCTTTTGAATGGTATTTTCTCACTTTGGTAGGGATAATCTATCAAATTCCAGTGTCTGTGTTAAGGCTACATGGCGGCCCTTTGAGCCTAGTGACGCCGGCCTTGCTGTCTAAAAGATGCATCACATGGTGAGAGCCCTGTGGATCTTTTTATTCCGACCTCCCTCACCACTAAAATATTGTCCTGTGGATATCAAATGAAAAGGGTACAACCTTATTTCTTCAAAGATCAGCCGATCTAGCCCAGAGGCGTAATAAAATTCCAAACTTTGCTTTTAGGAATCATCTTTTATAAGTAATTTTTCAGAGTTAAGTGGTAGGTACACAGTTGAGAAATAAAATACCGAGGCTCGGTGCCTCGGAGCTGCGTAGGGTTTCCTGTTGTGGTGATGGCTCAGTTTCATTAGGAGAGTTACATGATGTAAAGATGGTCCCTTTTTCTGTGGAAGATGCTTCAGTACCGACTTAGTCCAGTCTTGCTCCTGGTCCTCTCATAACAAGAAGCGGTGTATGGGTCAGCGCTGGTGCTCCCCACAAAAACCTTCAAACGTTTGGTGTGAAGCTCTCTGTCTCAGGGTGGAGAAGCTTTCAAGTCGCTCACGTTAACCTCGAGAACCATAAATTCCTGGATTTGTTGTTAGAGTTGAAGCAAGGGCAGAGGCATTGGGAAGCCCTCCGTCAGCAGGACCCCAGCCTGGTCGTGCAGACCCTGGCCGCGAGCATCTCGGTCCACGAGCATCCCGGTCCGCGCTGGCCGCATGAACTTGCACGGTGTGAGTAGGGAGGGTACAGCTGCTGGGTGAGCCCGAGTCTGGTCAGTACAGTCTGTGCTCTGGCCATTATTGGGTAAATGGAGAAAGCCTTATTTCAGTCTGTGGCAGTAAGAGCGCTGCTGTTTTTCATGCACAAAATGGGTTGTCTGTTGCCAAAACAGACTCTTGCCGTCTGCCTGTGGGTCTTGTGCAATCAGCAGCTGCATTCTGGGGAGGTTTTACGGCCACGTGGTGTCAGACAGCAAATCCACACTGCCATAGGAACGTGGTCATTAGGATTCTGTGTTTTTGCCTGTTAATGGTACCACAGAATAGCGATAATTATACGAAGCATCATTTAACATCACTGCCAGAGTGCTCTACATTTATTTATACACATTTTCATTCGCAGTCAGCAGAACCCAGACTCTAAAAAGCGCCCGGTAAGTAGAATATCCCATGGCTGTTACTCCGTTACTAGTATTGTAATTCAGCTCGTTGTACCATAGGCCATTTTCTGAGTTATCCAAGGGGGCCCTCCATTTCATTTTATTTCTTGGTTCACCCTTGTGATATTGCAGGACCAGTTCCTGAAGAGAACGCCTGCCGCTGCTCGCTCCTTCTCAGGAATCCATTAAAAGTTCATTAAACTTCTTACAGACATAAATTCAAAGTGCTGAAAATTGCTGGAGTTTAGAAAATGTGGGGAGAACATGAAAGGCTTTTCCATTTCTTGTCGAGCATCTTACTTTGTTGCTGTAAAACAACTTGGATGGCCAAACTGGGGCTCCCATCCATTGGGGGCACTTGATTCGGAAAATGTACTTTGCCTTCCAGCTGCGTATCGTTGTTTTACAGATGGGTGTATCGCATCGTGGAGGCAGTGCTGGCAGCTAATCATGTATTTTTAGTGGAAACCTACCATGTCTTGTACATTCCGTTTGGTTCTGCGGAAAGCAGGAGGCCTTTGGTGGTTTCCCTACATGTGGTTAAAACTCTTTACCTGTTAAACAAGATATGACCTTGGAAGTAAATTTGTCTATTATCTGGAAGTCATGGAAGCAGATATTAAAAATGGACTTAATTTTATTTCACAAGGAGTCAGAGCATATCACGCTGCTTGTAATTAGTAATAAACTTATCTCTGCCTGACTACTTTTTATGATGTTTTTATTTTTTATTGATATAATCATCCTTATGCCGATCATTCCTTGGAGGCAATAGTGGGCTCACTGTAACAGAAATGTCTCTTATTTTGTCAGTGGGATACTCCAGGGTTTTTTTTAATTTGGCAGTCTTTAGCAATAACATTGCTATTGATTAAGCTTATCTTTCTGATTATATATTCTATAAGGAAGAAATTTTTTACAATGAAGGTGGTGAAACACTGGCACAGGTTGCCCAGAGAGGTGGTGGATGCCCCATCCCTGTAAACATTCAAGGTCAGGTTGGACGGGGCTTTGAGCAACCTGATCTGGTTGAAGATGTCAGTGCTCATTGCAGTGGGTTGGACTAGATGACCTTTAACGGTCCCTTCCAACCCAAACTATTCTATGATTCTATTCTATGATTACTCACACTTGAAGCTGGAAAAAACAGACTGTACTTTGTTTCCTCCAGTAAAGAGGAAGGACTTGTAATGCTCAAGCAGAGTGCATCTGCCGTTTCAGATTTTTAACTCATAACAAACTGAGATCTGCTGTGCTCATGTTTCTTTTTTTGAAAAGAATGATAGAAATATCCTCAAAATAAAGCAAAGAGAAAAAAAAGCGAACAAATGCAGATTTTACTCCGTGGGCTTCTGCCTCAGTGCTGCGTGTCGTGATGCTGATCTACTCAGTCTTAGTACTGTGGCCAAGGCTGTACCTCAGTGTTGAGCACCAGTACCTAATGCCTTGCAGAGATGCCAAATGATGTATTTGACTGTTATTTTTGGCAAGATCTGGAGATATTCCAGATATGCAGATTCCCATCTGCTTTTTGGCTTCTTGTCACCATCCTGAATCTCACCTGGGCTTATGAGGCACCTTCCCAAACACTCCTCGCCCGGTGGGGAGATGATCCCGTACGTAGGCACTGTGGTGCACGGGGCTGCCGGGTGCCCAGATGGAGTCTCGCTCTTTATCTCCTTCCACACTTGAATTCAACATTTGGAGATGAGCCTGTTGCCGCTTTTCCATCCTGCTAGCCTAAAAAAGAAAGTACAAAGATATTTTCCTGCTGTGACAGCACCAAAGGTTGCTGTCCTCTCCTGCCAGCTGCCCTCGCGGCGGGGAGCAGCTGCCCCAGTCTCGGGGCGTCCCCTAAGCCGTCTCAGCTGGGGTGATGCGGGAGGGTCGTACACGGGTGCCGGTTAACCCGGCTCAGGGTGACGCAGCCCAGCTCAGTAGCTGTCACGCAGGCTCTGCCGGCTGCTGCGAGGTAGCCAGCATCTGCCCGAGCCCCCGCCGAGGAGGATGTGCCCGGGTGTCCACGGTACAGCCAGGACGTCTGCATCGGGCATCATCCCTGTGACGGAGGAGCCAGCAGGGACGGCTGCAGGTGGGCACGTGGGATGAAAATATGTCAACAAACAAGAGTTGAACCAGACCTGAGCCAGGTTCTTTCTTCGTGCCGGTTTAAACTCCTGTTGCCAGCTGGGGAGGTGAGACTTCCTCTGGAAGCAGGCTTACTGCGGGGGGTGGCAGGGTCATCTTCTGTGTGACATAAGTCGGCAGGGAGCGACTGGCCTCTTGTTGATGGGACTGTCCTTGGCAAATATGAAACTCTCTTTTGGCGTGTTTATCGCATTACAAGAACAATTCCACAGTTACTGAACAGGGGAAGGTTTCTTCTGCTTTGCTGCATTGCTGTGTTTGCTGACTCCCTCTCCCTGCTGTTCTCATCGCTGCTTTGGAAGGAGCAATGCAGTCCCTGGTGCTAAAAGGTCCTCGGATGTAAGGAGGCTAAATAAGGAAGGTTTCCTGTTGGACTCTGGCAGATGAAACCCATGAGCTGTAATAGCCAGTGTAGATTGTAACAGACGTAACCTTGGCTGTCTTGTTCTGGGTGAGAGATGGGAAACCATGGTGAAAAAGTCTCAGCGGCAGGCCAGGCAGGTGAGCCATGAAACTTTTCCGTTTCATCTTCACTTTCACGTGCGAGCACGTGCATCCTCAAAAGTGCCATGCAACATGTTGAAATCACTTTGCAAACTTTTTGCTGTACCTGCAGGAGACCTTGAACTATAAAATAGCATTTTATTATCTGCATAATGCTGGGCTCGTGCTGTAATGCCAGTGTCAGAAAGATTGTTAATAAATAATGAACAGCAGAGTGAGCCAAGGGTTGACCTTTTGTAGAGCACCATCTGTCACCAGAGCTTCACTTGATCTTTACTTCCAGTGGTGATTTCTTTGCCCATCCCCCTTTGGGGATATTGTAGGTTTCACTCTTACTGATAGCTTTTGTCCGACTTGTAAAACTCTCTTAAAATTGAGAGGTTCCCAGCTTTCACGGGAGACAAATATTTGGGGAACTAAATCACAGATGTTTGTGGAACTGCCAGTGACTATAAACAACCCTCCTCGGACCAAATCCGTGTGGCGCAGGAAAGCTGCTGAAAACGTCCCCGGATCCCGTGAGTTAGGGAGAGTGTCTGAGAGCATCCTTGGGACACTGGATCATAACCTGAATTTACAGCTGCTGTGTTTTCCACTTTCTATATTGTCTAGCAATGGTAAGGTAAGAAGTAAGGCAAATCCGGGGAGTTTGCCAGTGTTTTAAGTTAGGGCCTGCTTGTGTGCTCTTAAGAAATTGATCCAGCACGCGTTAAGAGGTTACCTGCGGGTAAGCAAACGAGTTGCAATGAGCGTATGCTCCTGGTCCGCTGCAGCGTGAGCACCGTGTGTGTCTCGTCACGTAATTTGGGAGGATGTTACAGGAGAAGTGTCCCAGTTTTTCAAACTGTGCATAAATAAGTGCTTGTTAAAAGCATGCAAGTTCAGCCCCTCGGGTTTGGGGCATAAGTGGCCCATTTGGCAATATGGTTCAGGTTTGCTCCCCCCCGCTCTTTAGCCATAGTGCCATCAATTGAAGGACATCATAATCAAATATGATCTATACAAAATTTCCTTCCTTAATTTTTTGTAATTTCCAAAGCCTGGAATCACAGAAATCTGATGCAGGGAAAATCTATTAAGCAATTTCTGCTGCCTTTTGAGCCAAAGGTGGATGATGCCCTGCAGTGTGTTTTCTAACGTTGCGCAGAACCTAAATGTTCCAAATGATGAAACTTCCCTCACTGGGCCAGGAGGTGATTATAAAATGTAATAAATCATACTGCCACCAAGGTTTCCTTGATGTTCTGCCTGAGTTGAGGAAGAATGTCCTTGTTTCTACCTACTGTAAATTTCCTACCATCTCCAAAAGTACTTGTCTTGATGTCTGATGGTTTCTTCTCTGTGGGCTTTTCAACTGTGTCCTTCTTCCCTCGGTCTGAGCAGTGTGGTGGGCTGGGGTGAAGCTCCTTGGGTGGTGTTGGTTTCTTTTTTTTCTTTCTTCCTCAATGTTGGTTATTTTGAAGGTAACTTAGATTTAGCTCATTTTAGCCTCTGTATCCTGACTCAGCTTGAAGGAGGAATGTTTATAGTATGACTCCCTACATGTTATCTGTAACTTTAAATGGAAGGATTTTCTAGTTGAATGCCTTGCTGGGTCCTATTTCAGAAGCGTCTTCTGCTTTGACTTGGCTACAGTTCGGATGCAAATCATTCCCTTTCCCACACGTTAGCACAAGCTGATGGTTGTAATTATATTTGTAACGTTAGAGACACTGCAGAGATGGGTCTAACTGTGTGTGGATCACAAGAATCCTCTCTGCATGATGTCGCTTCGGTATTATTCACCTTTCGGGCAATGCAGCGCAGGCATTTGCTAATTTAGATATAAAAGCACTTGAAACCCAAACTACGGACAGTACACACAACGCCATTTTTACTGACGAAACGGGGCTGTGGGGTCCCACCACGTCAGCCGAGAGGTCTCTTACCTTGACCTGCAGATTCCCTTCCCTGCCATGCGTGTCCAGCGTCTCAGGCTGTGCTGGGGTCAGTATTTCCAGGAGTTAATTTTGGACCCGGCGATGCATCAGTAGCCCTCCAATTTACGTAAAAAGTGACCTTTGCTTGCATTTCCCCCTGTTCCTGTCCTCCCTTCGCAGTCTCTCTCTCCTAAAGAGTGCTGACAGGAACTCTCCTCCTTCCTTGTCATTTTGGAGATCGTCAGCGAACCCTGCGAAGGGGTGACCTCCATCAGGAGAACGCGACCGGCGCTGGACGCAGCCCAAGCCAGAGCCCTCCTCCGACGGGCAAGGTGACATTGGGCCTCACATCAGCATTCACGGCGGCTCCCTCTCCTTGGAGAGGAATGATTTCTTTCGGAGCGAAAGGTCCCGTGTGCTGTGAAGAGCAGAGCCCCCGGTAACAGGGAAAGAGCTTGGCCCTGAGTTCCCTGACCCGAGAGAGGCACAAAGCCCAGCTTTGCTTTGCAGTAGCTGTTCAATTTTATTTGCTACGGTTATTTTCACTGTCCTTCTGTCAGATGCTGGTGGCGCGTTGATGCTGCGGTTCGGCAGGCGAAAGCAGCTCAATGGCATGCACCGCCGTCGCTGCTGTCCTGACCCGCGCCGCTCGCGATGCGCCTTGCGTGATGCCCGTGCCTTTTCGTGCGGATTTCCAGGGGGTTTATTGCTCTGAACTGCACCTTAGCTGAACGTAACAGTCGCTCTGCAGCTTTCCTGCGGCGTTGGCATTGTGGCTGCAGTGCAAGCCTCGGGGGGAGGCAGCCCTGAGGGGGCCGGGGAGCAGAGAAACTCCGTTTTGAATTGAGATAAGGTGAAAATAGAGGGGTCTAGGTTTTTTGAAGCCAGGTGTCCTGTTAAAATTCATTTAAGACCCAGAATAAGTAAGTTCAGTAAGGTGATGCACTTGCTGGGGAAGTGCGCTGGTGAACCCCTTGCAAGCGGCTCGGGCTGCGGAGGGGGCCAGCAAGCGATATGTGCAAGGTCAGACCTGGTCCTCTGCACGTGTGGCCGGCACAGGAACGTCCTTTAAACAACACGCGCCTCGATGTCTGAGATGAGAGCTGGGTGTTGGGAGCAGAAGGGCAAGAGGCTCCCAGGCGAGCCCCGAGCGTGCTCCTGTGCAGCACCTTGCTTTCCGCTCACATCAATATTTTGTATTTAATTTTCTTGCCTTTTTTTTTTTTTTAACCTAACTGTAGCTGAAAAAGAAAATTTTAGAACTTTCCTACTTTGTCTCCTATGGCCACTGGCACTTTTAATTGAATATCTGGACTCTTGCTCATGGGGCTGCTTCTCATCAGAATGAGATACTCCACACTATCTTCCTCCTGAACTGCGGAAACAACTTTATTGGATTCAAAGAACGTGGAAAGATAAAACTTGAATGTCAATTGACTTAAATGTGGGAGAAAATGCAGCTTCGTTATTGTGGCGTATGCTAAATTTTAATAGCATTTAGAAAGTGTTTTGTGGGGTAGAAAGGAGAAGAAAACCCATCAAACCTCAGCTGTGTTCTGGTTTATAGTGCAGAACACTTTTCTGCTGCCATCCAAAGGCTTTAAAATGTAATAAGGCACAGTTGAACCCGAGGGTTTCAAGATATGTGTAAAAAGCATGCATATAAAGGAGTAGAATAAAAGGTTCCACTGCAGAGCAGGTAGGATTTAGGCAGAGATGCTTTTAGTGGAAAAGCCTCTTTGACTTGTTCTGTTTTGTAGATAATTATTTACTAACTTGTGCGACTACTTAAAGAATAAAATTTTGAAAAGTTTTGAAGGCTTGGAGTATCTCTAATGTATTATGGTTCTTCTGGTTTTTTAAAAAAAAAACCAAACCACCACAATTGCATTGATGTACTAATCTGTATTTTTAAATACATTGGAAAAATTCAATAAGAGAAGCTGCTGTTTTTTCATTTAAAAAGTAAACCTGAAGAGTGATATATTTCAACAGTTTGAAATATTGGTTGTTGTTTCTGTCTTGACAGCAAGCGCTGTCACAGCTGATACCTAGTTTTCATCTGTAATTTTATTTTTCATTGTATTCCTTTTTTAAAGATACTGTGCTTTTTTGCACAGATTTATAGTCCTTTCATCTTTATACGCTAATAAATATGTTCTTATGCGTTTTTTGCAAACTACTGCAGAGAATTAAGCACGTAAGTCTTTCCCTGATACTAGTTCGGGTGTTCTGTCCTGTTACTGAGTGCATTGCTTTTTAGCAATGCCACTGGAAAAAAAAGAAAACAACCTAAAAATGAAAAATAGAGTCCAGACTTAGCTGGATTTTGCTCTTACTTGTAGTGATGTAGCCAGCAGCTGGAATGGCTTTCCCAGTTCTCTCAGGTGAGTTATCCAAAATTTTTATTTGTGAAGTGGGAGCCATGAATTTGCTCAGATTCTTGGTATTTAAAAAAACTGATTCATGAGTATCTCCAGGCTGGTCTCTGTGCAGTTCGGTCCCTGCTCCATGGCTCAGGCTTTCCACTGACTTTGAGTGGCAGCTGGGACACCAAATTGAATACTTTCCTTCGAAAGTGCTGGTATAAATGTGTGTTTTAATGAAGGTTACACCGGTAATGCCTGAGAGCAGGAGAGTTGTTGCTGGGCCGGCTGCCTGAGAGCGTGGTGGAAGGATGGGCTGACCCAGCCTCGTAGCACCCGTTTGCGGTAGGGAAGCAGCCCTTTCTTCTCCCGGTTTACAGGTGATGGTGACTATCCTGACAGGCAGCTTTCGTAGCCTGTGTTTCTCTGTTTTGCTGCACTGAAGCTCCCACCATTTCTGCATAATAAAAAGTTACTGCATGTATATGCAGACTAGATAATTTTTTAAAAGCTTTCCCTTAACTGTAGCAGCACACCTCTGTCTGTTGGCAGTTTAATGGAGATGAGAGTTAAGTGCATTAAAACCCTCTTTCTATATACATCTGAAAAGGGGCTGCCTTTCGAGCAAGCGTTTTATCGGTTCAGAGCTATTTGAGACGCTAATCTGATGCTGGTGGACCCTGGGCACCGCTATGAGCCACAGGATCGGGCCCCGTGTAACTGGTCCCACCGGGTGGGTGGCAAGGGGAGGAGAAGGGACAACGAGCGAGGGAGAGCGACCTGTGCTCGATGCAGGACGAGCCGGATCCCTCTGTGTCGATGCAGCGGTTTCACTCGTGCTTCGGACAAGCAGAGGATGCCCTTCTGGGGCCGGGGCTGTCCGCCCTCGCTCACAGATGGAGTCGGCGGGAGCGGAACGGCGTCTCGATTTCCAACGCATGGAGGCTGCCAGCCGCTTGGGTGCTTTTTGTTTTTTCCTTTGGACATAAGTGCAGATGGCCTGCCTGGAGAATGGTGTAAACAGGTTACAAAGTCAGTGGTCCCGGGAGTTTCAAGTTAAAAATGGTAAGCGGTGGAACATGCTGACTGGCGTCAACAAAATTAGATGCCAGAGGTGAGATGCTTCGACGTGTTTGTTGCAGCATTATTTATTAAAATGTAAATTATAATCATATAGATAAATCATGTTTCTCATAGATCTCATTCTCTCTGCCAGTGGAGTAGCTACAGAGTGGAAGGTTGCTCAGGATTTAGAATAATGCTTTCAGGAGTTCCTGATGTCTCATGCGAAGGCCCTTCACCTTCCTCCAGTGCATCTCATGCTGGCAGTTGTCAGAAACGGGAGACTAAACAGGGGTGGATCTAGTATGATAATATCTCTGTTTCGTGTCTGCCAGTGGATAATCCCCCCTAGATTAAATTCTGAACGTGTTTCCATGAAGATTCGTTTACTGACATACCCTAATGATCCTCCCTGGTGCACCCACACACAGACGCACGTGAATCGCATGGCAGGAGGTGCGGCGGTCCCGTCAAAAATACAGCAACGTCTGAAGAGGGAGACACAAGCAAGAGCTGCTTGTCTTTAGACTTCTCTTGGGTCTAGCTGGGGAAGCCTGTACATTGTCTGAGGAGCAGTATTAATCCTCAGCCTCTGAACAGAGATGCTGCCTTTAATAGAGCTTGCTTTTGAAACATAACTCCTGGAGTTGTACAAATACCCCATCAATAGTGCAGCGGCTCATTGCATTGTCCCCAGTGCATGCAATCTTCATTATTTGCACTGTCGGTAAAAGGCGGCGTTTCTAGCAGATCTGCACTACTCCATTTAGCCGAGAACAATGATTTATTCCCCCCTTGCCATCGGACACCCTCTGTTTCCCCGGCTAATAACGAACTCTGGCTGCGAGGGAGGGGACGGGGAAGGATGGCTCTGCTGCAAGGAAAGGCAGCAAACCAGACGTTGGGAAGAAAAGCTCCCACTCCTTGTCGGATGGCATTAAAACACGTATATGTTGCTTACAAGCCCTGAGTTATGCACTGATGGAGACGTTACTCAAGCAGACTTTAATTCCGAGCAGTTTGGCACCCTGAAGAGGGCTGTGGATGGAATGTGCTGTCTTAATGCTGGTGGTTTGGGGCCATACATCCCCTTCCTCGTACCTCTGGGGCTGCTTCTTCCTTTCTTTCTTTCTGCCGACGTTGGGGCTCGAGAGGGTATAGCAAGTCTTGCTGTAGACCATCAGTCCACCTCTGGCTCCTCTCGTGGATACCCTGCCCTGCGCTTGCTCCCCGCCGGCTTTCTCAGGCTGCAAAGGTTCTTGGANCGTGTTCAGCCGCTGTCGACCAGCCCCCCCAGGTCCTTCTCCTCTGGGCACTTTCCAGCCACTCTTCCCCAAGCCTGGAGCGGTGCCTGGGGTTGTTGTGGCCCAAGGGCAGGACCCGGCACTTGGCCTTGTTGAACCTCCTCCATTGGCCTCGGCCCATCGATCCAGCCTGTAAGATGAGAGAGAGAGATAATGCATTGCTAACAGGTGAAAGCAGGGATGTTTTAGTGGTTTTGTTTGATTGTTGTTGAGGTGTGGAAATCACGTTGAGTTTCCAAGACTCAGCACTCTGGGCCTTTGGAATAACCTGCCAGAGAAGAAACGCAAGCTGCTGCCGTCAGAGGCATTAACAGGGGGTCGTTAGCTCCTCAGCCTGAGCCTATGTAGGGCAGGGCGCAGCTCGGTGCCGGGGCTGGACTGCAGGCAGAGAGGCAGCTCTTCCAGCTCTCGGGAATCCCTGAGCATCCACTGATGATGATGGAAAGAAGCAAACACGGAGGACCTCTGACTGCTGGGTGCTTCTGCCTTTTTGACTTCCCACCAGCGAGCTCGCATATGGGACGACGGATCAAGCGTCTGCATACGGTTTGTGGGTAAGGGCAGAGCGTGCCTTGAGTCTCACGTGGCTGGTCTGCACCTTCTGCTGCGATTTAACAGCTCGTGCATGCTGGATAGGTGCAAAGAGCATCCGCATCCCAGGAGAAGGACAGGGGAGGGCATCCTTGCTGTGCTGCTTTAGACATTGCCCTTCTTTAAACCTGTTCTAACTGGGCAAACTGGTACGTCAGAGCCGTGCAATTATCACTCAGGCAAAGGAACAGATCTGTTGGTATCTCTGTCCAGCTGTCATGCTGAAACCTTCACCAGCCACTTTTCTCCACTGTTAGTGCCAATCATGACAGCAGTTCGGTTTCACGGTTCCATACACATGTGGGCTGAGTCATTTGTCCACTCCAGAGCCTTAATTCTTCCAGAGTCATTGCTTTCCAGGGTACAGCCTCCTCTCTAAAGCTCACTATTCAATTATAATTCCCAGTTGACTACTGCTTTTGAGATCTGTCAGCTAGCCAGCTTTTAATCCATTAAATGTGTGTGTTACAGATAATGTATAGCAGTGTTTTTTTCATATTAGAATGCTGTTTGGTGCTAAGTCAAATGCCATACAAAATGTTAAGTGCCTTACAAATATGTTGCCTTTGTCAACCAGACTTCGAACTTCCTCAAAGAATGAAATCAGGTTTGCTTGACAAGAGCTATTTCCCACAAAACCAGGTTGGCGAGCATTAGTTGTAGTCACATCCTTTAATTCCTTATTAATTGAATCTCATATCAATTTTTCCTCTGCTTTGCCTGGGACTGATGTTAGACCAGTCAGCCCAACGTGAAAGAATGAGAGGTTCATTCTGCTTGACCTTTTCGGATATTGGTTAAGGGAGAAATTATTCAGAACATAAGTATTAGATGTGATTAAAAGTTAGTAGCCCTTCCCATGTTACAAGTGGCAAACAGGACAAGTAAAACTATTTAATTCCTCTCATTACATATTGCTACACATTGCATACAGATAGTCAATGTAGTTAATAATTAACGCCAGCCAAAAATTAGTGTTTCTGGTGACTTTATAAAAAGCAGAGCACCACGGTGTTAAGAACAGCAAAATCTCTTAACGTTCCTGCAGATGTTCAACATGTACATTGTTACCTCTGTGTCTGGGAGAAAAGTCGGTAAAATTGGGTAGGCAGCAAAAACAGGGCATGACTGAGCGCATGGCCAGAGCCAGCGTCTGGGGGTGCAAAGTGCTTGGGTGGCACAGGGGGAATTAAACAGGTTAGTAGTGAAAGAGCATTTGGGTTCTACCGAGTGGGAGATGTGTCGAATGAAGTACATCGGGTACATCAAGGCAGATAACACTATTACGATTTCATCCTGATTTTATTAGGGAAACAAAAAGATCGGTGACTAGATTAGATTTTTGGCTTCATCCGGTAATATATTAGAAGAAGCCAGCAGAGCAGCCTGCAAGTTTGCTTAATCCTAGGAAAAAACATGGTGCTTTTTTTTTATTTAAACATTCTTGCTTCAAGCTTAAGAGTGTTCTTACTTGGGAGTATGTTTCCAGTTATTTGCAATGTGCTAATTACCCGGTGGCAGAACCTAAGTGGGTGTAAATTGTCATCTCTCTGCTGACTTCAGTGGAACTGTGGCAATTTGCACTTCAGGAGGATCTGTCACCTAGATTCTTGCCAAATTTGAAATCCCTTCGCTCTAACTTGGCTGGGGAGCCTCAGGCTCGTGGGAATACAGAAGAAAGCAAGCGTTTTGCAGGGCTTAAAATTCTGCGCATTTCATTGATTTGTTAGCGTTTGTGTTTGTTGTTCAAGCCGCCACAGTAATGTGTAATGGATACTTGAGCCATCTCGACTGATGAGAAAGGAATCCTGCTTCAGATCGCGCCGTTGCCGTGGAAACCGCTGCGGCGGTACCCGCGCGGGCTCCCTGCGAGCTGGGAGGGGGCATCTGTGATAATTCAATATAGAGGAGGCAACAACACGCGCAGCCTTCAAAAGCCTCTGTGAAGTCAAAAACATATTAAAGGCTTGTGCCTTTTGTTGCATCTTTTGGCAGCAGAAATACCCTTCCTCCCCAAATGCCCTGAGTTTTACAAACAGCTAACCCTGTTTCAGAGCAGACTAAAGGAGACATGACTCAGGGTGATGGTAAATAGCAAGTGGGGAATTCCAGGCAGAAGGGCATAAATACAGATTTATTTGGCCATCTAGCATCCTGACGTTTCCTGCTGTAATGGCCTTTTAATTGATTAATCCTAATATAAAAGATTCATGTTGTCAGCTCGCTCCATAGCCTTTTCAGTCCAGTGTCAGCTCGGAAGCCAACAAAAATGTGTCTCACATTGATGAGAGCCGTCGAGAAAACGGTGGTGATGGCAGAGCCAGGCACGGGAGGCCCTGGTGCCTCTGCAGCAGCTCGGGGCGAGTCACCCGAGTGCGAAAGGCCGATCGTGCGCTGGCTGGAGCCGACAGAAGTTGTTCTGCCTGCGGACTGCGCCGGCGAGCCGTCCAGCGGTGAAGACCAGCGAGGACACCGAGCTGCAGCTGGTGAACCGCACTGCCCTCCCCGAGTCTCTTTCTTTGGGGCAGGTTCTCCTTGTCAGAGCTGTTGACAGGGCTCTTCATGGCTGCTCACCTTACCTTGGCACGTTGATCGTGAACCCTTCCCTAGAAATCCTGCGGTGCCTACCGACCTTCTGAGGGCTTTTCTCCTGGGACGTCAGAGGAGGTGGTCAGCTGGTTTTCTGTGTCTGCCAGGGCTATAAAAATGTTTCAGGCAGTCGATATCCAAGAGCCTCGTGAGACTCTGGCCCTGCATCTAGATGCATCGTGCAGCTTCGGCTGGAATTTGTCTATCGGAAGAAGCAGCAAGAGGAGAAAGCAATCCTTGTTTTTCCTTGCTCTGTTCATTCCTCAGTTGCATCAATGTTTTCTCAATGTTTTAAAAACAAATGAAGGACTTCCCTAAAAATCACAGTTATATGAGTGCTTCTGAGAAGACTTCCCATGCAAAGCCTTTCCATTTTTTTTAGATATTAACATCAAAATTCGCCTTTCCCTTTGTAAAACAAAGCACCTGCATCCCTGCCTGCCTCTTCTCCATTTTCCCCCTCATGTCTGACCTTACCGAGCATGCTACTTGCAGTTACCCTCTGCATGCCCTGCCCTGTGCTCCCATGCCGGGAGGAGGTGCTCATGCAAAGTCGGCTTTGCTCAGATGCTTCTCAGCGACCCTCTTCCCCCATGCTCCTTGCCTTGTCTCAAGCCTCTGACACCTCTGACAGCCTCTCCCCTCTGTGCATCCTTCCATTTGCAGCTCTTTTTTCTTTTTTTTTTTTCTTTTTGGCTTATTTGCCACAGGGTGCTGATCTCGTTCGGTGTTCAGAAGCTCATTTTTGCCTCCTGCTAGTCCCTGATGCCAAACGCCCCCGCGCTCGCTGGCTGGATTTGCTTTCCCTCGTGCCTTTCTCACGAGTGTCCGGTGAAGCGCATCCTTGCTCCTCCTTCCGACTGTCCTCCGCCAGGATGCCTGCAGAGAACTTGCAAGTGGTTTGTCCGATGAAGTGCTGTGATCGCTGCCTGTGAGGCGGAACATCGTTTTTTCCATCGCTCCTCCATATGTCTTGCAAGGTCTCTTACGTGACACAACAGAGTCCTGTCCCCATCCATTGTGTCTCATGTCCGCAGCAGTATTTTGATGTTATTTACGATCACAGCAAAGGACCTGGGGCCCCCTTGCTTTTCTGCGTAGCTTAAATAAAGGTGGGGTGAATAATGAGTTTCTCACTCCCTCTGAGCTTTAACTCTTGGTATTGTTAAATACCGTTGTTGGTTTTTTCACTTTGTCTGACACTGACTGTATTTATTCATGTTATGTATTGCTTTGAAGGCATTGGTATTTGGCATTTGTTTGAGTCAGTGGCTCAAATGATGCAGCCCTTTCTGCATTTCTCTTACTGCCTGCAGGTATGTGGAAGTGAGCATAATGATCCTCTAGCAAGTTGGGCACACTTTCTTAAAGAAGGTAAATCCACAGGCAGTGAGAGATTTTTCCAGAATCTTATTTATCGACCATCTGCTTGTATGTCTCATCCCCTTCCCATTCAGGGGAATTTAAAGCCTGTTAGACCCCATTTCCAGACAAAAGAGGGGCAAATATTGGGGTGGGGAGAGCAGGATGGGCTGCACAGGTGGCCTGTTGCCAACATCTTTGAATTTACCCTACCAGCATGTCCCTTGTTTATGAATCACTGAATGTTAAAATAAATATATACATTGATTTCATAAACAGGTGTAATGTACCAGGTAGCAGATTTTTATCTACTTTGGGCTTAATTCATTAACATTTTGCTTGTACAGGCATATCGTTATCTTTATGTGGCTTCTCTGGTTGGCCATATGGGTTTGTTGGCTGCATAGTGTTTTTCAGCAAGGATGCAGCAAACTTGCCATCTGGGTGATGTTTGCCCAACTACTTGAAATAGTTTGTTTTTTTTTTAAAATATGGACATAAGAAGTTTCTGTTATCCCCCATTTTACCATGGGTGGTGCATAGTTTGCTTTCCTCAGCATTGAAGCACTGGGCGGTGGTGGCCGGTGTTTAGAAGTTTGCTGTGTGGGGATATAATCAACCTCTCTGTACTGTGCAGCAGACGTCCCTGCTGGCTTACGTGCAAAGGTCTACAGGACTGAGGAAGCTGACTTGGGAGCTAATAGAAAAAACTATTTCATTGCAAACAAACGTTGATATTCCAATAATAAGGGTGTATGTTATTGCACCGTTCCTGGATTGGTACATTATGTAAAGTTGATTTACGGATGCAGAAACGACAGCAAGTGAACTGCAGGAGCCGTCAGTGTGGGGGGTGCGAAGGTACTGGAAGATGCCTCAGCTGCGGGAGCTGGGAGGATGCTCCTCGTGACGGGGAATTGCCGGCTGGGAGCTCATTTCCTTCCCTGGTGAACGCTGTGCCTGCTCTTGGTGACGGGACAGTGGCCCGCACCGCCGGGTAGCTGTGAGCATTGCAGCTCTGGTCTGTATTGCTCACCTCGCTTAGCTCGGTGGAAGAAGAGGGAATGCACAATACTGTGTTACTAAGCAGCATCTGGGAAATTGCCCTTAGGTCTTACATTCATGTTTGTAACCTTTGTAAAAATATTATTTCCCATTGCTGCCCGGTTTTTATAATGCCAATATACTAAGCTCTACCTCCCAGTATTACATCTTACACACCGCGCTGCCTTCTTCATACCCTAGAGCACATGTGTTTTCTAAGCTGGCTTTCAAAAATAGCTGGCTTTCAAAAATAGCTGGTTTTCAAAAAAAAGAATTCATGGGAGACTTTGCTCTTGGCAGGGAAGGAGGTTTTTATCGTGGTCTGGAGCGAAATGCGCAGCTGATCTTTAATTGAAGTTCACCTCTAGCATTCAGGGTTCTTCTGGCTCCCATTTGAAAGCCGTTGTGGTGGATCATTATCTGCAGAGATTAGCTTTCCTTTGGGACTTTATTCTGTGCTGCAACTCCAGTGCACAGAGCCAGAAAAACCACCCACGTACTGCGTGTCCCAGCGAGCACACCGTCTGCAAGCCCTGGGTCTATCGCCTGCGAATCACCGCGCGCTCGCTGCCGCGTGGCTGCCGCTGGCGCCGGAGAGCGCTGTGAGCGCGGCGCGCGTGTGGCTGGGAGCTAGAGGCGGCGGCGTGGGATGCCTGCGGCGCGGTAGTGGCTCCATCGCGGTCCAGTGCATGCGGTGCTCCTGCCTTCAAACCTTCCCCCTTCTCTGGAAAAACTAGCTTCCCTTCTGTTAGCTTTTCAAATTTTATCCCATCTAAAAACCTTATTATCGTCCCCTTTTCCCTCCGTGAAGTGCAGAATTAAGAAGCTGCATTTAGATTATGGAAAGGATTGCCCAAAAATATGCGTAGCCCAAAAGGACAGTTCCTAATCAGCAGTCATAACTTCAGCAAATGTAACAGTAATACAACTAGTTGTACAATGCCACTGGTAGTGATTGAATTCTGTGGAGTTGCACTGGAATTTAAGGAAATTAATGCAAATCATGTATAACACATTTAGTAAGAACACCAAATCCTAGCATCTTAACATTTTGACATGTCTATTATTTATATGCAAATTCAGTCTTTTCTGCAGAATTTCCTTGGAGATAAACATTTTATTAGGAAGTTCAGGAAGAGGACACAATACATGGATGGAAGATAATCAACACATAACTTGTGACTGGGAATATAACGATGAGAAAGAGGGAGATTAGCTTTTATGTCATTTTTATTCTTTGAGATGCATTCTTGTTTCCCTCTGCCCCACATATGTTCTGCTTGCAGGCTGTGTAAAACCACGCTTTGTTAAATTGCATGTATTCAGCCATACTTCACACACTGGAAGATCTTTGCAGCTAAAACTGATGTCTCCTATGTGTATATAGGGTGGCTTTCACACACAATTGCGTGTTAAATTCGGAGTTTGTTAGCCTCAGATAGCGTGTGCTAATTGCTATTATGGCATGTGCAATCCTAGGATGCTTCAAAGAAGGAAAATCGGTAGCCGTAGGGCTCAATGAGGCCACTGAGCAAGGTGGCATTACATTATTTACAATACTATATGCAACGGAGGAGAACAGCGTTCAGGAAACCTCAATGGAAAGCAGAACAGAGAAGGACAAGTTGAACTGATCAGGAAAATGGGTTGGTTTACGAGCAGAATAAAAAAGTTGTTTAGCTTGTTTAATCTGGCAAAACCAAGGCTGAGAGTGATACGGTTGCTCCATCTACAAACGTCAAAAGACTAAAGTGGGGAGGTGAAAAGCTGCATAAACTGAAGGGTGGCATCGGCACAAGAATTACCCAGAGCAAGAACAGCTGCAGGGAAATGCACATTGAAGACAAGAAGTCGGTTTCTGTTTATCTCAGAGCCTTGCATCCTTGTATGAGCCTTCTCGTAGGAGTCAGGGTGCAAGCCGCAGGGTTCGTGTGAGGGTGGAGCCAGGCAGGAGCCAAGGACTGAGGTCGCCTGCAGCATTGGCATGTGGGAGCAAAGGGCTCGATGGCCAGAAATCATCAGTGCTGGCGAAAGCTACAACATTGGATGCTCTGGACAGGAAGGTTCCTTTTTCCTTCTTTTTTCTTTCTTTTTTTTCCCTCTCCAGAATATAGTTAGATTTTTGTTGTGTGTTAGGATGTGCTGAAACGTTATTTGCTGGTTAAGATTCTTAGTGGCAGATTCATTGTAAAACACTGGAAAAGCCACACCTTTCTGGGGTGGCACAATCAATATTTAGAAGGCTCCTAAAACTGCAATTAGCCCTGTATTTTATAAATACCTGTCTACATTATTCACATTGCTGCTGCTATCGTTGTGATGAATCATTTCACGTACAACTTTGAGATGATGACTTCTAAATTTAGGGCTTGCCTTCATGAAACCTCCCTGAATGGCTGTGTCTGATAAAGAGCAATTCTGCTTGTAGGTGCCAACAGCTGAGCTGGATAGCCTGGCGCTTTCATGTGCTTGTCCTGCTCAAACAGTTGAGGTTCGGCTTTTGTTTTAAGTAAATAGTGTGTGGTTGTATAAACTGGTGGATAATATGTACTTTGCTAGCAAACCCAATCTTGCCAAGTCAGCACCTTCTGCAACTGAAAATGCCTCTTTCATATGTCAAGAGAAAAGAGAATAGAGTGAAGAAGATGATCACAACAAAACAGGTATACACACTACCTGCAGAAAAAAATATTTTTATAAAGATGCCTGTGCAGTTGTGCAAGGCAAGGTATTTATTTGTGCTAGTTGCATTTTGCTTGGAAAGTTTTGGTGGTCTGATGATCCTTCAACAATACTTTGTTTCCTTGCACCATTTATTGTGTGTCTTTTAAGTTACTTGAGGGGAGTTTTATATTTCAAACTGGGTTTGTGCCCTTGGCAGTAGTAGTAATAGAATTAATAATTACATTTTAATAGAATTTTCGTTTGCAAAGTGCATTACAACTGGTCTGTAATTAATTGCGTACCTGTAATGATACAGAACTGTATCAGAGACTCTACAGCAAGCGAATTACAGAAGCACTTTAATTTGTGGGGGGCTCTTTCCATTCTTTCTCACTGGGGCAGCTGGTTTCAGTGCAGACCCAACTTTGGGGTGCTGAGTCGGGTCAGGTGACTGCCATCGGCTGTTAATCGGGGGACTGGAGATGGGGAGGGCGCTGCCTGTGGAAACATTCCACATAACGCAACAAATCACGTCATGCAAATGCTGGGAAAACCTGGAATTGGCTTTTCATATCCAAGCAGTGAGGAGTTGGAGGCCACCTGGGCCACGATGATCAGTGGCTGTTGCTGCATGTTTTCTGTCTCAACGATGCTCATGGAGCCCCGATCTTCGTTTGCTCGTTGCACGCAGCAGCGTGCGCCGCCTCCAGCTCCGATGTGTGCCAAGGAATCCTGCTGCCTGCAGGAGACGATGCTCTCTACCCTTCCTGGCAGACTGCATCTCAGCTCTGCTTTTTTTTTTTAATGCATGTTCAGCTTTCTTGCCCGTATGGATGATATTGAAAGATAAAGCATCCTCTCTAGGAGATGGGGGTGTGTTTGGTCCTGGGACTGATAGGAGCATCCCTGGCTCCCTGTTGCCATTGCCCTGCATCTGTATTGCCGTGGCTCATTCCTTTTGTTTGTTGACTATTAATAGACTATTTAATCTTAGCTGGGCAACAGCAACCAATGTTTTTTGGAGAAATAAGCCTGCACAGATATTTGCTTTAGGCTTTTAACTTTCAGCTTTTTCAACTTTTTTGTTTGAGCATCCTGTCTGTAGGGATAGCTTGAATGTTTAAATTTCCTCATCACAAGCAAAGGCTGTTAAGTGAGGTGAGACAGACATCTTGGGGAACGGTTCATAAAGTCAATCCCCCTGTGAATGTCAGAAGGTAGCAAAACCAGCTACCCTGTAAAGAAACGTTGGACGCTCAGCAGAAATATTCACAAGCTAGAAAGGAAGAAGGTCTTTTCTACTCCATGAATAACACCATAATGACACTGACAAAGTAAATTTAGGTGAGTTATTTAAGCTTGATTTGTCATTCGTAATAGCAAATCCTGACAGCCAGGGAAGATATTTTATAGTGGAGGTAACTGGAGGGTGTTGGGGTCCCAGATCCCGGAGGCGGGTGCAGCCACAGGGAGATACTCAACCCACGTCTGCGCGTTCCCTGCTCGAGCTCATGTTCTCCATGCTGGTGTTTGGGGAAATATTCTTCTCCGCTTGCTTGCTGTGCTGGTGCACCTCTGACCCAGCTGCTTTTTCCCAGTTGCTGGTTTCCCTCGATGCTTTTTCTGCTTAACTTTTTCTCCTTAGTTCTGTTTCCTTGTCCACTTGCTGAGCGTATGTGTTATGCTGAGGATGGTTCTTCTGAGCTTGTGAGTTTATTAGTTTTTGAACTGGGTTCATTGTAGGTATATTTACTTAACAGGGTAAACAGCAAAGTAATGAAGCTCTAGCTGAGTGTACCTTTGTTTGTTTTAAATACTGGAACCTGAAGAAGATCTTTAAGTGGCAGAAGATAACGCCTGTGGTCCACGGAAGGTGCTGTGGGACCGTGCCACATGCTGAGCGCCGGAGGCTGCTCCCTTGGAGCCGGGGGGGTCGGTGCTGCGCAGCGTTAAGCCGAGGCTGAGCGACCCCGGGACCGCTCAGGGTTTAAATGCTTCGTGTCGTTAAACCCCCTGCTCTCTGCCCACAGCGATGGAGGGAGGAAGCCTGCGAGATGTTTTTCAACTTTAACTCGGATGTTTGGGAAATAGGACCAAAAAAAAAAGAAAATATTTTCAAATCATGTGTGAAAAAGTGACCAGGGCTATGTTTGGACCATCTACTTGCTAAAGCATGCAGTCCAAGACTGAGACCCTTTGCGGAAGGAAAATCCACATCTCAGTAAACATTTTGCTGGGAATTGCTTTAAGCAAAGAGTCCACAACCAGTCTTGGACTTCTGTAGGAATTAAGTTTTATCAAGAAAAGGAGTGTTACTTCATGTACTGTAACACAAAGACAGAAACAGGGTCACGTGTCCAATGGAAATACGTGAATGAACACAGAAAACAGATTTGTAAATATTTGTAGTACCGAGATAATATCAAAGACTATGCACAGACGTGCAGAGAGCTACGAATGAAATGAGTTTTAAAAAATATTGCTGTGAATTTTCCAGAAAGATGTGGGCTAGACTGAGTCCTTTGAAGCACTTACTTTTTAGGAAATTTTGTCAGGTTAATTGATTTGTACTCTTGCGTCTTCATATAATTCAAAAATAATAGCCAGAAAGCACCATTTTATTGAAGTCGTCCTGCAGTTGTGCTTGCTCAGGCAGCGTGCAGAGTGCCTGCCCTTGGTGAAAGCCACCTCCTTATGTATGCCTGAGAGTTTTTAACCCTTTCGGTCTATCGGTGCCACTCCACGTTTTCTAATCTTTAGCGTGACTGACACTCCCAGGTCTCTTGGTCTGAGATATCGGCAACGCCCTTCCACGTGAGAGCATTTCTCCTCATCCTGCAGCACTCACACTGTTATTCAAATAATAAGGAGCATTATTATCGTTAAATAAATATCTATAGTTAATGAATAATGAGCATAGCTTGCTTCGCTGGTTTACCCAGCTGGACCCCCAGAAATAGATGCCTGCAGCTCCCAGGCAGGGTAAGCTTCAGGACAGATCTGCTCGGGCACATGGCGTGCAGTGTAATTTGGTTATTAGAGGTGCTGTGGAGGGAGAGCGCACGAGCCCGGCGGTACGAGCAGCTGCCCCCCTGTCACCCTGCAGCTCCTCGGGTCCTGCCAGTGCCTCGAAGTCGGCATCTGAGTCCTGAACAATTCGGGTAAATTCTCGTCGAGGGAGAGGGAGGATGAAGCAGGCAGGACCGTGGTTTCCCCTTTCATCCAGCCTCCCTCTGTTTCTTTCTGAGTCGGGTTTATCTGTGCGCTATACAAGCCCAGAATTGGCAAACTATAACGGTGAGATTAATCAGGCTGAGTAGGCAGGTAAAATAATCTGACGGATGCTGCTGCTCCGCAGGTTAAGGCAGTCAGCCGGGGTGCTGCCAGTATCATCACTCCAAATCCTGCCCGAGCTGACGCTTCGGATGTTTGATGAGTATCCATAAAGGAGAAAAATAAGCCAGCGCGCGGATCTGTGGTGAGACCGGGCCTTGCCAGCCACCCTCTCGGTGCCCAGAGCCGCAGGCGGAGCGGTGCATCGCGCAGCGACGGCACCGGCGCGGGCAGCCTGGTCGTGGTCTCCTATAAACCAGCTCCTGCAACAGGCGAACCTCGTGTGGTCACCTCTGCTCGTGGTCTTCCCCATGCTGGCAGCCCGTATAGCACGGGCAGTGGCCACAGTCCAGGGATCCCTTCCCACCCGTGATTTGATTCGGCCATTCTCTCCTTCTGCATAGTCACAAAACAGTTTCAATATTTTATGAGAAGTCTGTCCACTTCAAATAAGGTAATTGATACAAGCAATTTCAGTTCCCTTTAATATAACAGATCTCAAGTGTGAAACCTCCTTAGTTAATGATCAACATAAAATAAAAGTCTTATTTTAGTGTAAGTTCTCAGTTAATTTTACAGTTAGGTTGAAGTGGAATTATCATTAAACAGGGTAGCATTAAACTTTATACTTACTGGACCTCCTCTGCTCTGCAAGGGAGAGATAAGTTGGTGTCAACAGTCGCCGTTGTGAATCAATCATTCTCCGATCCTTCTTTCTTGCACCCGTCTGACTGCCAGCACTGCCAGTGTGAAGAGGCAGGACGAAGAGGAGGTCTGGGTCGCAGGCATCCCTCCTGGCGGTGCAGGCTCCGTGCAAGCTGCGAGGGGCGCACAGTCAGGATAGGTCTGGCTTGTAGGTCTGCAGGAAGAAATGTGATAAAATAGCTGTTTCTCGGTTCCAAATCACCGTCTCATCTGCTGCACGCATCACGTAGAGCAAGACTCAAACATAAGAGACGCTTTGTACCGCAGGGTACATCGATGAGGGCAAAACTACATCTGGCGGGAAACATTTGGGACCCTAAACTGCGTCGTGTTTGCCGGCACTGGGAGGCACTAACGGATGGCAGTTCACGCTCTAGCTGAAAAATGCACGTTTGGTCTGGGAAGGGCAGCTTGTGGTGGATGGTACAGGGTTCCCATACCAGCGTGGTTTCCGCTTGCTTTCGCTGGTGGATGTGAACACAACCGCCCTGTGACAGAGCTCTCCCCTAGGGGCTTTTCTCACCATCTCGCCTCCAGCCAACGGTACCAGTTTCGGTGCGCTCCGAGGCGGGAGCCATTTGCAGAGCCACGGCTGAGCGAAGCGCTCACTGAGACACTGAGGAGCAGCCCGTCCGCGTGGGCTCGGGCGGGTGGAGTTGAAGCAGGATAAATCCCGGCTTTCCCAGGTTTCTGCCTTTCAGAAGTTGAGGACGATGCCGGCTGGGCGGCATGGAAAAAGTCGCAGATGTGGGCACTTGCGTGCTGGGTGCGGGTCAGACCTGCCAGCAGGAGCCCTTGGAGCACCGCACTCGCCCGTGCCACGCAGCTTATTTTGTCAAATAGCTGAAGATGCCCAAGATTGACCAGAAATGGTACTAAGCCGGGGTGACTGCTGTTCTAGTGTGGGTTTTGGTAGGGCACCCAAGATCGGCTCCGAACAAGTACTGGGAAACTGGTACGGTTCGGAAGCATCTCCAAGGGTATAATATCCTCCCCGAACCCTGCAGGGATGCTCAGCTGATAGTCATGGTCAAATCCAGCCTTAGCACAAGTCAGTCCCTCTCTTTTTTGTCATTAAAGAAACACGTTTTATTCCAAATGAAATTGACAAGCAAACCTTGAAATAAAGCAATGATACTCGCATTCTACAAAGCAAGCGCTAGCATTGTGAGGTGGCACCCTTAATATTAAAAAAGTAATGCCTAATTTATTAAGAGCGCATACTGAATTTAAAAAATAAAAGGTTTGAAGATAACCTTGGTTAATATTACTTTCAGCTGTAGTCCTGTTTAGTTCAACGCTGAGCTGAAGGAAGTCCTCAGTGTCGATCCGAAGGCTGCGCTGGTTCGGGGTGGCGGCGCGAGGACGGGTGAATTGCTGAGGAGGAAGCACACGCAGGTCCTCTGTAATTGTTTGCCATCCGCCTGCGAAGAACAAGGAGCTTTGAAGGGTACGGGAGCTGCAGAGCTTTGTGCTGCTGACAAAGGACAGAGGATGTGGTTTCGGCTTTTCATCCTGCTGCTTTCCCTTCCTTCAAGGAGAGCATTAAGTACTCGTTGTGATTGATTTTGTAGCGAGCCAGGTGAGAGCAAGCTTCCTTCCTTGAGGCAGGGTAGGTAAATGGCCACGTTTGCTGTTTTTAAAACCAAACTAGGCTGTAAGCTAGACTATATCAGAATGCAACATTGCAACCAATGAGCCTGGAAAAATGAAGGCAAAATAACAGTTAATTTAAAAGAGTTTAACGCTGTAAGGGAAAAGATAATGAGGAAACAAACTGTTATTTGCTTGAACTCTGGGAGACCCTGTTGTTAGAGAAAGAAACATGAAAGATGCTCTGTTAATTTGGAGAAAAAAAGGAGTTTGGGGAGTCAAAAGGTCCTGCTTCATGAAGGTGGGCACACTCAGTCTGCTTTACAGAGCCCTCTGCCATGAGCTCTGCAGTGATCGCGGGCGCTTTCACGTGTCAGATTTGCTCTGCAGGATCTTCGTGATGTTTGTTTCAAATTCTTCATCTAATTCTGTTAAACATCTCTTTGAGATTTGTGTACGGTAAAGAAAAGTTCTTTAGAAAAGGAGCCTGTAAGTCCTAAAGGTAAACTTTAAAACAAAAGTAAAATAGTGCCTGCTGCTGATAGATTTTGGGGAGACTGGAGATTTTTAAACATATTTGTTTCAGCTTCTGTTGGGAAACTCAGAACCTGTCAGCTCCAGGGGTTTGTGACAGGCTGTGGTTTCCATGGGCAGCTCCCCCCTTTGAGGTGTGAATCGGTGCACAGGGAGGACCCGATCAGCATTTCTGGGCATCTGCTCAGGCCCCGATTCATTTATCTTTGGGGTTTGCTTGAAACAAACCACAAAAAAGACCCCCTAAAGAAACAAAGGGTGAGTTTTTAAGGAATGATCCACTCATTTCCCAATAAAGGAATGCTTTATAGCATTATGTCCTCTAAATCGACATTAAATATGCAGTGGGGTCTTGCAGGGGCTGTGGTTTCACACTGTGATTCTTCGGTCTGAAAGTTTCGCTCTTCTCACACGTGGCTCCAAATCCAAAGTAGTGTCCTGGGATGTGGTGGTGACAAAGCTGTCCCTGTCAGAGGCGCTGCTCGCGCCGCCCAGGAGAGCGTCCCCATCCTTCTCCCCGTCTGCTTTCACCTTAACGATATGACGTCTTCATTAGTCGCCCTGCTGGTAATCTGCTGCTGATGGAGATTAATAGAGAAAATATTTTCTAAACACTTCTGTATGCGTTTTCATTAATCTATGCTTGGAAAATTAATCTTGTGGGGCGACCTGCAAAAGGTGTTAATTGCAGTTTCAGAGGAGGATTTATCAAAAGTTTGAGGAGGTGCAGCAACAATCGCACAGCAGTGGCAGGAGTTTCAGAGGGAGCGTCCCTGTCCTTCAGACCCTTATGCTTAATGCAAATAAAACCATCTCTTTTTAAAAGCTCTTTGAAGCAAAGTGCAGTCTTGGCTCTGCGGGGGCTGCGTTCTTGCCTCTTTCAGGTTCAGCGTGGGATTAGAGCAGAAAGAATAGGTGAATAATTGAATTAATATCCGTCCTTAAAACCATGTTGTTATTTTTGAGTACCACTCAGATGGGGGGGTTTGTTGGTGTTTGTTTTTTTTTTTTTTACAGTTACCAATAATGAAATTTGGCATGAAAATGAAACTGTGTGTGTTACATAAGTAGCTTTGGTATGATGATGATTTATTGTCCACTTTTACTTACTAAAGCACACTCGGTAAGTTCGTTGTGATTTGTAAACCTACAGGCAACGTATTGGATAAAAATGATTAATTGGATGGTGGAGGGAACAGATTTCTGTCCACTCATGGGACTCATTTTTAATGGCACTTTTTGCAGTGTTAACTTAAGGTTTAGGGAAGCGAGCAACCCAGAATTTTCTATGTTTTCTTCTACTTTCCCTTGAATCTTGAACGTGAGTTGGTTTCAGTGACTGAGAAAATATTGCTTTTCGATTTTGTGCTGTAGCCGGCTTAAGTAAGACTCAGTGCATGGTCAGTCTCAATGAAGCATTTTATTTTGGCAGTAAGCAAGTATATGAGCGCGTATTCATACCTTTTCTCCCAAATGCTGAAAAACTTCTGTTTACAAAAATACAACAAACGATGTTTAAATTTACCCATGTCTCTGTGAATCTTCCTATGATCTGTTCGACACCATGAACGCCTGGCTGCTATGAATTACACGTGAAAGTATTGATATTCTTTTGAGCTATATTTAGCCAGTGAAAATTTTAGAAAGTATTTGAAGTTTCTCTGTATGGATACCGGTTTTGTAAGAATGGACTGCTCTCAAGGGATGGCATTTCACCATTTCAATCTTGAAAAAAGCTGAAATAGTAATGTTCAAGTAACATTTCAGTTCTTGCTCAGGTGATACCCTTAATTAGATGGGTGCATCTAACCTTCAGGGAGCTGAGAACGAAGAGCAGCACTTTGAAACAGAAAAGTCAGCCTTTGCAGACGGGGGAAATGGGGACCCTGGAGCTACTCTTGTAAGAATTAAGCTATTTGTCGTGCTGGAAGTGGAAAGAACAGGAATAACATGGAAGCGCTGTTCTCCAGCAATTTTGTTTCCTGGGCCAGCTGTGTCCATCCCTGCAAAAGGACGGAGGTTTTTCGGAGCACCTCGTCTGCAGGAGCAGGGGAGACGGGACTCGGAGCAGCAGTTCAGCACACCAGTCATGCTGCTGTGGCTCTAAAGGAAAAATGTCTTTTCTGTTAATGTTAGCAAAGCTGTACTTTGTACTTGTACTCGCATTGAAGGAAAAAATTGTTTGGGTTGAGAAAAATGCTGATCTGCCATACCCAGTAAAACTCTCTGAGAACCAGGGGGATGAAAAGAACAGACCTAATGGCTAGAAAGCTTAAAAGTTTCTTTTATGAAGTCTCTTGGTCTTTTCCAATCGCTGTCAGCCTAGAATAAATGTTTTGAATGTTTTAATTAGCTGTGATGGGGAAGACGGAAGATTCCCTTTGCGTGACAAGAGGTGATGTACTAAAAATGATTCAACATTCTGTTTTGTCAAATATCTTATCAGTGCTGTCTTGCTTTTATTGAGAAAATATGCAGAAAGCACTTTAGAAGCAAAACTGTTGAAACTGCCAGCTAATCACTTGACTTTCATTTGTCAATGCCCCGTGATTGCCTGGGCCTCCTTCCCTGTGCGCCGTCACCAGCGTCTGTACGCGCGGCGAGACCCTGCAGCCTGGCGCAGAGCGGGGAGGTGTGCAGCGCTGGGCATTGCCCTGCTGCTGCGGTCACCCTCCGAGCAGCGAGGTCTGGGTGATCTCCAGCGATGTGGAAAGTGTGGACACAAGGGGCTTGGCAACCCTCATTACCTGCTAAATAACCTGCAGATTGGATTGATGCTATTCGTTAGCATTCTCAGCTTCTTAGTTAAAAAGTACAAAAGGTTGAAGAGGGATGCGTAAGATCCCATCTGTGTGAGCAGAGTTTATAAGATTAATTTGTGTGAAGGCTTGTATCTAGTTAATCCATAATTAATCAGCAAAGCCCACTGGTTCTATAATTGGATGCTAGTGACAAGTTAGTTAAAGCAAAATTAAATCTCTTCATGTCACGTTTGTGTATGGGAGACATTGCAGTTTACATACTTAATCGATGCGCCTTTCCTGTGGGTGTCTGTCGTTGCTGTTGCCGCCGAGCGGCTGGGGAAGCGTGGGAGCATCCTCACCAAGTGGCAGGTACACGGTCCCGGCACAGTGGAGTCGAAGGTCTCGGGGCCACACAGTAGCTGGTGCTACGTGGGCAATACACGGCAGGGCTCTCTGAGTGTCTCTTCAAGGAGAATAGTCCACGCAGAAGAGCGTAGGGACAGCTCATTGTGGTGCAGCACCGTACCTTTTCTGCCCCCCCAGCCGAGCAGCCCAAAGGGCAGGAGGAAAGGGACAGTCCAGACCTAAGGTCCAAGATGCCTTCACCTTGAAATCCCGTTCCACCTGAAAGAAAGCAAATAAACTTTCTGTTGGCAACGTGTAGACAAATCCTCTTCAGACATCTATGCTTTGAATGCCAGTGATAGAAATTACTATTATTTTACAAAGGAGAAGAAAATTAGCTCTTAGCTTGCAATTTTTGTTTGTATCCTCCATAATTTCTCAGGGCATAGGGAAGATATTTGCTTTTGTGTTTAGAGTTGTATTTTCCTTCCTCAACAGTCCAAGCGTCATAACTTTTAAATAGTCCTGAAGAACTCCTCAGAAGGCAGAGCAATAGCTTGTAAAATCTTAGAGATAATGTCACTTCAGGAAGACATGAGGAAGGTCTCTGAAATTCTGCCATTGTTTATTCAGAGGATACACCGGTCTTGTGTATCTTGCCATAACAGACCTCTTCCAACATTCATCATCTGTCACGAAAATGAGCTTTCCATTCTCTGATAAAAAATTAATACAAGTAAAACTTGTCGACCTTTTTGCTGCTTATTGAATGTCAAAAACACTCAGCTGTTTACTGGTGGTGAACTTCAGTAAATTTAGGCACACTAATCTTGAGAAGTTAATGCTTTTCTGTTTGAGTTTTTGGGACAGGAATGAAATAATTGTAAGTTAGTTGCAAGCAATATAAACTTAGTATTTCTACAACAGCTTGTCCAGAAAGACATTCTTAAATGCTTGCTTACTGTAGCTCCTGCCATTGCTTGTGAGCAATAGTGAAGGTCTAAGCATTTTAAATTGCAATGGGAAGATTTAGCATTGGCATACATGATAATTTGTTCTAGGTTGTGTAAATGCTTTTTAATTAAGGGATTCGTTGGAAGGAGGTTTGAAGGTCAGGTCCTTCCAAGTTTCCCATGCACTTAGATTCAATTTTCAGAATTCAGGAGCTGCTGAACACCTTAAATGACTTCCTGAAATGGGGAAGGGAATATCAACTTCTGAAGCTCCCTTGATGGAATCCAGACAACCTTGCCACAACCATGCTCTCTTTCCACTCAGTATTTTTGACGCTATAATGCGAATTATGCCACTTTTGCAAAGAACTTGAAGTGACCGGGTGGGGAAGACTGCGTGTTGATCATTGAATCACTGACTTAAATGTAAGTAAGCGGTATAAAGAGAACAGCACCAACAAACTGGGTACCTCGCAAACCAGCTCAACGCGTCACTTCGTAGGCACAGTGTAGTCTGTCTGCAGATAACTCCAGGGCTAATTTCGCACAGGAGAGGTGGCCAACAAAAGATTTCAGCTAAGGCTTCTGGTCCCTTCCAGCACAAAATTAATCCAAGATAAAACTGCGTGTATAATTAATAGCTCCCAAAAGTTCTTTTAGATATTTATATATTTGCTATAAGTTGCATTTGTTACACTTGTCCTTATTTACCCGAATCTGAAAGACAGTGAATGCATCAGACCCGTGTGCCTCAGGCGATCGCACCCTGTGCCCTGCACCCCACTGTGGTCATTAGCAGATGTGGCTTTTTTCTGTTGCGTGTGTGCAAAAAATACTGGCTCAGCCTGCATTTGCCCAGGGCACTATCAGATTTTGTCTAGTTTCCCCATGCTGTAATGGTCTTTTTTTTTCCCAAAAAAGAGATTCAGACGGATAATAAAAAATTTTCTAACTTCTGCACCACCTGATGGTGGCCATGGTAAAGGCAGCTGGGCTTGAGAAGGTGGTGGTATTTTTATAGCAGTTAGTGGATATTTGACATTCTCACTCCGAGCCCGTCCTTGTCTCTTTCCCACAGACCCGGTATTCGCTTTCCTGCCCCCTCATCCCATTGGGTGTCCCATGGGATTCGCTTCTCCCACTCTCTCCTGCTGTCCCTGCTGAACAGAGCGTAGCCAAGAGCATCCCGACAGCAGCCCAGGGTGAAAATCGAGATCCAAGCTCAGGCAGAGGTATTGATGCTCTTGCCCTGGCTTTCGTCATAGCTCTGCTGCGCTCCGAGTCATTAAATTATTCAGCCTTTTGCAACCCATCTCTAACCTCGAACTGCCCCTTTTCCAGAGTGCTGACTTCCAAAGCCTGGCTATCCCCTGAAAAAAGAGTATTTCCTCTGTGTTCATTCTAAGTTTATCAGACATTAATTTAATAAAGTAACCCTTTGTTCTTTTCTTACAGCAGATGTTAAAATGGAATGACTAATCACTTTCTAAACCTTTTTATAATTGTGTACTTGCTACCCAAGTCGAGTCTCCACTAAGATCAGCTCAATAATCCTTTTTTTGTGCAATGTTTCCTCAGATATAAACATATTTAGACCTCTACCTATCTTCATTAACTGCCAAATCTGTTCAATCTCGGCCCCCCTAACAGCTGAGATGACCAACACAGACATTAGTGGTTCATACAGGTTTGTATCTGATTTTCCATTTACGTTGTAGTAGACATGATGAAAGCCTTTGAGTAAAATTGCAACTAAATCCTGTCATAGCCTAGCCCATTATTTTTTTATTCTCCTATTAGGATTTTAGGCATTTCTTTGACATATTTTTATTACCAGATTAGGAGGAAAACACTTGACTTATTTGCAACGTTCTCATTACATTGTCTTTATAACATTTCTAAAAGAGAATAAATATAAAATACTTCTGTGTATTGTGGTCATATTTTAGTCTGACATTAATATGCCCCATGATTTCCTAGCTCACAATTCTTCTAACCTTGTGGTGACAGTCAAGAAACCCTCATACCTGGGGAAACGTGCGGTTGCACAAGCTGCTGGAGTCTGGATGATGTGTGGGAACCTGGGTAATGTCTCTGTCTTGTAGGTTTTATGTATCCCACTTGAGTAACTGCCAAGACAGTGTTGGGTTAGGAAACTGTCTCATGGAGCCACAGCAGCCTTTCGTACCGCTTTTCCTCTTATTAACCCCCTGCTGATGTCGGGCTTGTTGGGTGCTTTTCCTTTACCTGAGAATATGGGAGTCTGGGTTTCGCATTAAGCTTATGTCATCCAGATCTGCTCTTAGTAGTCACTTGCAAACTGGGACTGTTCCATATTTAACAGGGTGTCATTAGACCATCCATCCGTAGAGCTCATGCCGTCCTGTTTGTACCCAGGTCCAAATGGGACATCTGTCTCCAAGTCCCTTTGAGGTTAGATGGTGCAGGTAAATGTGGAAAATCTTGCCCAGTGAGAATCCCCGAATCCCGCGTGCCCGGTTGTGCAGAGGTTGCTTGGAGCGCGCAGTGTGTGCAGCTTGATCCATGGATGAGCGTTCTTACCTGTGCATGACGGATGCGGGCTGTCAGTGCCAAAACACCGCTCGCCCAGCTGCGCCGAGGCAGTTGTCCCGATGACACAGGGGCTCTAACCCTGACCCACTGTTGTGGCTTCCCAGAAATCTTACCAAATATTCCCGTGTCCCCAAGGGACGGTAAGAGCGCAGGACCGTTGATAATGTGTAGGCTGACCTCGTGCGTGCCACATACGTGACGTATCTCAACTTAGTACCTGTGTCTCAGCCTTGCTTTGTTTGTCTCTAGCACGTGTTTGTCTCTAGCTAGGTGGGAACAGAAGAGAGCAGGAGGTGGAGATAAGACCACCCAGCTCTCCTAGAATTTGTTCTAGTAAGGAAACTTTGATATTTCAAATGGGTAGTTTAGTTTCAATTTAAATTTGTTTGGCCTTGTTTTCTGGACATTGGTTTATTTGTCTTTCTCTCCTAGGTTAGTCACAAAATAGCCAACATTTGACTCTCCATGGATACTTTTGGTAGAGGTATTGGTTACTGTGAACTTTTTGCCTTATGTTTTTTAAAATAAACAAAATAGGCCGTGCTCCAGCTTTCCCACCACAATACATTTTTCCAGTCCTCTCCTTATGCCACCTCCAGCTTTTCAGCTGGGAACACCAAATCTGTGTTTCTTTTACGTCTGGTTTCCTTCGTCTCCTCAGCATCCCTCGAGTGTGCGTCCAAGGACCAGATTACCTCCCTTCGCCCCGGTGTTTCATGGTCATCACTTGAAGCGGTGTGCGAGCTGTGGCTGTGTGATCCTTTCCAGAGCCCTCATTACCCTCCAAGAAACGTTCCCTCATCTTGGAGAAATGGTTACCCAGAAGCTTGTTTCCCTTGAAGGGAGTTCATCTGCCCAAAACATCCTGTTCCTTCCGCGTGACGACCCTGCCCGTGCTGCCTGCTCCTCCACGCTCCTTCGGTCACTTGTAACTTTTGCTTGCAGCAATTCCCTGTTTGTCGTCAGATCACTGATGCAAAGATCTAATAGTGCTGGGCTTCAATTCCTGAAGAGCGTGACTGGGAGACTGATCTTAATTTCCAGTGAGTGGCCATGAGACGAGGCTTGGCAGCAGGACAGCTGTTGCTTATTTTGAAGCAGTACTGACTGGTGAATTCACAAGATGCCCATTATCTTAATATCCAGAGCCAGTTCATGATGAACGCCTGCTTCTTTGTCATAGAGTTCAGATATATCTTGTCTGCCAGCAAAGAGTGGTACTTCTCTGTAAATGTCTCTTTCATGGAAGAGAAGATGATGTTATTCCTGAGATTCAGATGTTTTATAAATTTTTTTTGTTTTATCATGTCATTCAGAGCAGCCACAGGAGTAGCTTCAGAGCAGTACTCACACTGCATGGCCTCTCTCCTAGATAATCCTCCTGGAGATCAGTGATTTGTACTCAACCTTGCTCTTACCCATCATCTGAATCATCTCTCAGGTCTCCAGAAAGCCCTGGAGATTATTCTAGAATATTCAAGCTGCTGGTTGCCAAGCCATGGAGGTCTTTGTGGTACAGGAAAGCAATGGGCAGGCACTAATTCAGAGCAGGATGCCGCGCAGGATGCCCGGTTGGGTTAGCATGGTCATACCCCATGGGGGGTTTTTTATGATGTACAGTTTTGGGGTTTGGTGGCAAGCGATGCGGGTGGCAGGGAATGAGGCGGGTAGTGTGAAGCCTTTTGTGTCAGACTAGGAGGTGGTTTGAAAAGGATATTTCATGATTAATTGGCCATGACTACTCACCCTAAGGAAACTTTCAGCTCCTGGAAAGCTCGTAACCCCATTGAGGATCCTGTGCACGCTCCCCGCTTGAATTGTTCCCAAGGGAAAGTGGCAATGTTTTCCTCCTATGTCTCACAACTTTGTCCCTATCCAGGCAGCGTCCCTCCCGAATGGTTCTCACCCTGGCCAGGGTGATTAAGCACTTAAATTGATTAATCAAATTTCTTGTGATGAGAACTACTGTCATTCATTAATCTGAATGGGATTATAAATAAGAGTTGGCAGATAGGGGACACAAACATGTTGACAGATAGACCTGCTGCTTTGAATACAAATTACATCGCTGCATCTGGAGGGTTTTAGCTCCTGGCAGCCTCGGGATATAGCTTCCCTAAAGGTAAAATTAGACTGAGATTAAAGTATCCCCATATTAATAAAGAAATACGCATTTATGAACAGGCAGCTACTGCAGGTGGGTGTGCAGGGCTGCATACCAATATCCTACAGCAGGACCGGGCTGTGGATTTTGCTTCCTATGGAATTCATGAAAGATTTTATGAGGTTAGTTGTAGTCAAAACTCAAGGATAACCCAGTTGCAAGCGTGTGGCTAATACCAGTTTGAGCAATAAAGTAGCAGACTAGTGTGGGCAGTTCCTATTGAATCGTCTTGCAGTTGACAGCATCGCAAATAGCAGAAAATTCCTATCAAATTTTGCACTTGTAGAGACGCTGTCTAATATTCACTTTTTGGAGAAACAGCGCCTTGTGCTTTTCATACCATGACTTAGCGCAGGACATGGTTTAGGCCACTTAGGAAAGATGTTGAAACCCTCACCACGTTGCAGCCGATGGCAAAATTCCCACCAACTGCAGCAGGGCTGGAGTTTCACTGCTGGGGGATTAGATGGCTCTGCAAGTCGTTTCTCTTGTTGCAGAGCAGCAGGCAGGATTGCTGCAGAGCATGCTGAGATTAAAGCTATCGCTTCTTGTTGAACTGGCCTCATGCGTTTCTTTTCATAAACATTTAAAGAATTCTAATTAAAAAAATTACCAGTATAAAAAATAAAAGAGTTTGATAGGTGACATGTAGCATGCTGCGGTGGTGTTTTAGTCTGCAGTGGAAGGTCAGGAAGCCAGTGTGCTTCTCGCCGCTGTGGAAAGGCGAATTTCTCTGCGTTGCCGCTGCCTGCACCTGCCCGGCCTCCCCAGAAATGGCGAAGGGGTCGGCGGCCGGGTCTGTGGCCAGGCTCCCTCAGATGGGAAAGGCAGACGTGGGACATAGACAACCTGCAGCAAGTCTTGACCTTGGACTTTAATTTGCTGTTGAGCTGCAGGTAGGAGATCAGTGGGTAAGTGCCAGAGGATTTGACAGCCAGTGGACAGTACCAGTAAATGCTCTTGCTGAAAACACAGACTACCAGCATAAAGAGCAGGTATAGAAAAGAGGCTTGGGCAGGCTGGAAAATGCTGTTACCAGCTTGTTTATTATTATAAATTAACCCACTGCATGACAGCCCCACTGGATTTTTAACAATATTTCTGTGTAACTTTTCCTTTGTGGCAAGTCTGATGGAAGAAATGGTGCCCGGCTGTGCAACGGGCTCTGCACCTCTGCGCGAGGCCGAGCGCAGGGCTTTGCTTGCCGAGCCCCGTCCTGCAGGAGAGCGGCTGCGCGCCGTTAGCGTCTTAATGGGGAAGGTGAGAAACCCCGCGGGAATTTCTGCCGAGTCCCTGTCCTCTTTCTGTCCAACGGGCACCTCTCCCTGTGCCGCCTGCGCAACAGCAGCACGCCAAATTCCCGGGCCCAGGTTTTTTGGACTAGGGAAAAAACCCACATATGTGTTAAAAGAGGAAATGTCACTATCCTTCAGTATCAAACAGGTAGCACAGTGTAGCGTATCTCTTTTTCATGCATCAACATAATACATAGAGAGTCTAAAGACTAGATCCTAAAGGAAATAGCACTCACTGGAAAAGTCAAGGGAAGATAGAATCATAGAATCATAGAAGCATTAAGGTTGGAAAAGACCTCTCAGATCATCAAGTCCAACGCAACACCCCCATGCCCACTAAACTATGTCCCTAAGCGCCTCATCTACACGTCTTTTAAATCCCTCCAGGGATGGGGACTCCACCACTGCCCTGGGCAGCCTGGGCCAAGGCCTGACCACTCTTTCAGTACAGAAATTTCTCCTCATGTCCAACCTAAACCTCCCCTGGCACAACTTGAGGCCGTTTCCTCTCGTCCTGTCGCTGTTCCTTGGGAGAAGAGACCGACCCCCCCTCGCTCCAACCTCCCTTCAGGCAGTTGCAGAGCGCGATGAGGTCTCCCCTCAGCCTCCTCTTCTCCAGGCTGAACACCCCCAGTTCCCTCAGCCGCTCCCCATCAGACTTGTGCTCCAGGCCCTTCCCCAGCTCCGTTGCCCTTCTCTGGACACGCTCCAGCCCCTCAATGTCCTTCTTGTCGTGACTAAAGAATGCCACAGAGGGAAAACAGGGTTTGAAAAAGATCCCATTAAGCATTTCAATATTTCATTAAATATTGAACATTTCAAAAATTGCTTTCTAACAAGTCCCGAGGTAAACAGAATAATATTTGGTAACAAAAGCTACCAGAAGTTACAAGGTCCTGCAATGAATGGAGCTTGGCTCTAGATTTTGAGGCTGCAGTAACCCCTCCTCCCTTGATTAGCCATCAAACGAGATCCCTGGGCTCTATCCAGAAACTGTTATCTAGGTATAACTGCTGGTGACATCAAGGTCATCAGGAGGGTTCGAAACACCTCAGAAAAAGAGCCAATAGGATTAAACCCAAAATTCTCACACCAGGCTGAATGCTACAAAGGTATGCTGAGATGCTGCAGCCATGCCAGCTGTAACTCAAAAATGAAGGGTCAGGTTCTCCAGGATTTTGCAACCATGTAGAAATTTTAAGATGGTTTTTGAGATCTGCTGTCAGTACGTAGGGACTCCTTGCCCAAACTGGCAAACTATAACCAATTGCTTAAGTTTTATTGACATCGATAAAAGGCAAACCTTGCCAGCAGTGCAGATCAGTCCAGTGTGGAGATCCAAGCACGTTTTTTGCATTTTGCTGAATCAAAGTTACTGTCTATAAACATTGGAGGAAAATCCAAACCTGTCTAATGTCTGTGTTTGACTAAGATCAGGAGTGAGAAAACATATTTAGCAATGTTTTAGTTGAAGATTTGCTTCAGTGACAGGAAATTTTGCATGCCTCCCTATGTTATGACACTTTTTTCCCTTTTTAGATCAAAATAAGGCTTGCGGGTGCAGCCCGCCTGCCCCCCCGGGTGATTCCTCGGTGCTGCAGGGTTCAGCCACGGTTACACCTCCCTATTTTAAAAAGCTGAACCCGGGCCGATCTGTATGGAGAAACTTAGGTCGGTTTCTTGTGGCATCCCTGTTGACTTGGTGTCACTGTGCGTCACTTTGCCCTATGAGAGTTGTCAAAAACCTGCTTCTCCACTTGCTTGGCCAAGCCCCTGTCATTGCTCCCCCGTCCCCAGCTGCGTCTCACTGCTGGGGGAGGAGAAGTAAGATTGATGGCATTAGGTTCCCTGTGCGTGGTGTTGGCATCAAGTCAGGGGTTTTATAGCAGCACGTTGGATTTTCTCGCTGAATTTTGATTAATGAAGCAGGCGGGAGCCGCTGCTGTCTCCCAGCTCCTGCGGCTGACAGGGGTGAGCCTAATCTGATGTTTAAATGGATTTGGAATGTGTTCGTGGCTTTAGCATCCCTGTCCTGAAGGAAGGACCATCTGCTACAAGATAACCCAATCTCGGAGGGCGCTTATGTTGATCATGTTTGAAAAGAGAGGTGACACACATAAAATCTGAGGGTTTTCCCTGATATTTGCTGATTTGGTGGCCAAGAGGCAGCTCAGGTTAGAGACTCGAGATTTTCAGTTGCCTTGTTTTTCCAGACGTGCTATCTCCTATCGGAGAAAATCGGCAGAGAATTTTGTGGGTACTTGTTACAGATGCAGATGGAACATCGCTCTTACGTGTAAAACAAATATATTACTACAAACAGCTAACAAATTTCTCTGATCACAATTTGTATGAAATCCAGAGAAATCGGTTTCAGGAAGATTGGATAGTGTCTCGGTTGGGATGTGAAAAAGCTGGTGAAAAGAATGGGATTACAGTAGTATCTATAGGAACAGATAATGGAAATGTCTGTGATAGGGATGGGAGAGATGGTTGCACTTTGACTGGTATCTCCGAAACATAGGTTACTGCATTGAAGGATGCTGAGGTGAGAACTTACAAGCTGCTTTTCCATTTTCCCTTCTGCATCTGAGAAGTCTGTAGCAGATGCAGCCTGCATGCTATTGCACGTTGTACCTTTCCTGGTGTAGTGCATGGCTGTGCAGGTCACGGGCAGGCTGAGGGTGAGGGCAGAGCTTGATTGGGCTCAGATACAGCCGCTAATTTAGGAGACCTGTACCCTATCATCAGGATGATGAGAAGAATGAAGCTAACGCCTCATTTGGCTTTCCCGGGAGGTTTGATCCACGGTAGCAGTGCTGCTGCTGTAAGCAGTATGCTATTCCTTGATGGAAATGGGTGGAGAAGCTCTGAAATGGTCAGTGTAATTACAGAAGAGATTCCGCACAGTACAGTGGTGTAACAGGGATGTGATTAGCTGCTAGACTTGAGTGCGTGCTGCTCAACACCATCACGAGAGCTAAGAGTGGCAGCGGTGGCTTTCCATCCTCCTGCGTGACCGGTGTCACTGGCCATTGAAGCGATTGTAGTCCCTGCACCCGGTTTGTTAAACATTGGCATTACGTTCCTACCGGGGGTTTTGACGTCCTGATGTGGGCCATGGGAAATTTTAGGGCAGTCGGCACCAGAACTGGCTTCCAGAGATGGGCCTGCCTTTGCTCATCTCGCCATCGCAGAGCAGAGGCCGGAGCAGACGGCAGCACGTGTTGGAGCACGCGTCCAGGCAGCTCCTGGGGCCTGAGGCTTCCCTTGCGTTGGGCCCCTTGGGGTATTTGGTGGCCATTTCTGCGTGGGCTTCTAGCTCCTGCCACGCCTCGGGTGGCTGCAGCCACCAGCCTTTTCTTTTGCGGGTGCGTTTGCTTGATTCAGGAGCCTTTTCGTAAGGAATTTCACATCCCCTATTTTGACAAATCAATGCTTTTGTTTCTTCCCCCCCCAAACCATGTTTTGGATTTCACTTGTCTGATAGTCAGACTCCGTTATTTGAGGCATTTTTTACTGCTGTTGCCACAAGCACCTTCGTTTGAAAAGACTATTTGTTTCAGGATTTCAGTGCTGTTAGGGTTCGCACAGGGAACGCGTGCCCTTTCCCGGCAAGTTCATTCCTCCCTCTCTTCTTTCCTCTCCAAAAGAAACGAGGCAGATCTGAAGGCCTGGCTGGCAGGGGGAGCGGGACGCCGACACAGCCGCCCCTCGGGAGGACGGGGCCCCTCTGACGGCCGGCGCTGGGGAGAGCCCCGGAGAGGCACCGCGGCGGGAGCCTGCGCCCGTGGCACCGGGAAGGGGCCTGCCCGTCCCCGCCCCCCCGAAAGGCCACGGGCAGAATAATAAAAAATAACCTCTTTCCAAAATAACCCCTGCGGATCCTGCTTGTGATGTCTGCAGGCTGCTGGGCCATTGGAAGTTGAAGCCTTACACTGTAAAATTACTCAAGTATATTTTAATAATTTAGAGCCACAGGTCTTACGTGGTTTGTTCTCTGAAGATTGATTTAGCTTCTTATTAAGGGAATTGGGAATTCAGTGTGAAAATCTGAACAAAATCTAGGCTTTTTTTTTTTTTTTTTTTAAATATCCACTAGTGTAACTCACCGGGGAGAATAATTTCAAAGCCTGTCCAACCCTCTTGAATTTTTGATTCTCTTGCTTTCCTTTTTCCATTCCTAAGGTGTTCTTGTTAAGGAAGAACACCTCAGCATTATTGTATTATTTTTAAATAAGCCACAATCACTTTAAGGAGCTCAGGGTAAAAAAATCCACTAATAGTTTGATTTTTTTTTTTATCCCCTCTCCGGTTTTCCGAAGTTTGATAATGCAAGATGTGGACTGCATATAAATGGAGGGGTAGGCAGTTGTAATTGCGCAACTCTCCCCCTCTGCCCAGAGAAGGCCCCTTTCTCTTTAATTCTCCGTTGATTTTAAAAAGGTGCAAGACGAAGCGGAGCTGGCAGGGCCTGGCTCTCCGGGAGCAGCGTGGGGCCTGCCAAGAAGGTGCTTATAACCAGGAATTTTGGAGGCAGGTGTGGATTTCGCATTTAAGGGGAGCTGCGTGGGTTGTTGCTCTCGGTTTGTCAGCGCAGAGGGGGATCCCCCACCGCTGCAGGACTGCGGGTCAAAGCCTGTGCCCTGCGCACCCTCGGCTCTGCACACCGCGTCTTTGCAGCAACAAGCACAGCCCTCCCGCAGGGCGGCCGGGGCGCGCGCGCCGTTGGAGCCGATGCTGCGGCGCTGGACCGTGCCGCTGCCACGGGCATCCCTGTCCCGCCGCAGCCACGGGGGTGGGAGCGATCCCACGAGCCGGCGGCCGCGTCCCTCGGCTGGTGCCGCTCGGGGCTTCTCCGGGGGACAGGCTGATGCCGGCTCCCGCGCTGCGTGGCTCCCGAGGGAGGTGACGGCCGCTCACGTCTCGGCCTCTGTTCTCAAAACAGAAATCGGTAAGCTGCTGAAGTGGCATTTCTCCTCAGACGGTTCAGAAATGCCATTTCTTTTCTCCTGGAGATTTTGTAAACTTAAAAGAGAACGATGAAAAAAAAGTTCTCCCCTGTCCAGCCCATTAATTCCGCCTGCTCAGGACAGAATTAACCTTGGCAAGCCTTCCAGAGGAGAGAGTCATTCTAACCTTAAAAATCTGCTGATTAAAGCTGGTTTCAGGAATTCGATTTCACTTAATGCGCTGGCTGAGCGCCCAGCCCGGCATTAACAGAGCCACAGACGCACAGGCCTGCGCATTTTCTACCTCCCCAATAAAAAGAAAGAAAAAAAGGAAAAAAAAAAAAGAAAAAAAGAAAAGAAAAAAGAAAAACCAGCTAAAGGAACCCCTTTTGCCTGTTTTGAGCAAGAATTCATTTTAAAGACTCCTTTAGCTAAAGGCATTAAGTGTGCCCTGGCTACCTGTCTCCTAAGGCCAGCCGGGGAGGTAATTCTGTTCTCCTAATTAGTTGCAGCAACGTGTGTCGAGCTGTCCTCTGCCGAGCGGGCGCTTGGCGGCCCTGACCCGGCGCGAGGCAGAGGGTTCATTGCCGGCCCGTGTCGGAGGCCGGGGTCTGAGCGTAGCCAAGCACGGGAAAATCGCCTTCATGCACCCTCTCCCTGCAAACCCACGTGTACTGTGCTATCAAACCTCAGGTTTTGTGTCATCTAACCGCGCTTAACTCATTGACCTTGTAAATCCTCCAAAACAATGAAGCTCAGATTTCTAAGATTTCCATTTAATCTTATACATTTTTAATGCCTTTTTATCCAAAAATTAATGTAGTTTTTATAGCCACCATCATTCCTTTTGTCTTCATTCCAAAAGCTGGGTTTCCAGGGTGTGTTTCTCCCACCGCAGTGCATTTCTCTGCAGCCGTGTTACGTCTCGGTGCAAGCGCATGGTGCCTGTGAAGAAGAGTTCTCTGCTGTCTCTCTGAGGTCGAGGGGCTTGCTCACGTTGGGTCTCCTTCATCCCAGCCACCCAAGTTAGAACATCCAGCCCCAAAACATCAATCCAGAAGTAGATTGCCATGTTGTGCCACATGGGGGGAAAAAAGAAAAGAAAAATTTTTTAAAAATCACTTCTGTATTCTGGATGCTTTGTAAATTCTGTGACCCGTTAGGGTTTTCTTAATGGTTTGCTGAAATGTTGAAAACCATTTTCATGGAGGTGGGATGCTTTTATGTAATTCATTCTTGACACGTCTAGAATTATGTGCGAGACAGATCTGGAGATAGAGAGCAGCTTTCCTACCTACTAAATGAAGCGAGCTAGAAGGAGCTCAGCATTAGTGCTTGTCATTTTTTTTTGTTTTAATCACGGTGAAGTTGCGATTGACTTCACAGCAAATCGGGGTTGTGAATCAAGTGGGGGTGTGCTGATATATATTGATGTATATTGCATGAGGCGCTATGGGTGTTCCTCGCTGTTGCGAAGGCTCCTCCAGCGGCGTGCTCCAGACCAGCTTTCCCATCCTCCCTGGGAAGCTGGTCGGACTGGGAGATGCTGCACCTACCAAGCTGCTTTTAAAGACCTTTTAATGGCAGCCCCCGGTGCCGTGCAGTCAGGAGTTGCTGTCAGGGATTATCTTAAACAAACGGCGTCTGCTTTTCCCTGGGCTGAGTGGTGGGATTTAAATGTTAAGCTTTCCTTTGGATTATTTTCTGCAGGTTTTTTTTCCCCTCTGTTTTTCCTCCCTGCTTCTTTTGTGTGTGGAATGTACCCTTGACACATTTAAAAACATTAATCTTTGTCATTTGTATTTTAAAAATAACTCGGTGATAGCAGCCAGCAGTCCTTAAATCCTTTTTAATTCGGGCCGACCTTGCAAGCAGTGATCTCGGGGAGGAGACGCTGCTGCCAGCCTCCCCGTGTGCTCGCTGATAAGCCTGCGCGTTTAACGACACACCTCCACGCTCGCCCCATTACGGGGCACGCTAAAGATGTCGGGGCTGGCAAGCTTGCTGCTCGCAGAGTGTTTTCATAGGTTGTGAGGTGCCTTCAGGACAGAAGGATTGTAAATGAAGATTTACCGGTGCCTTTGTGTCCATGCGAACGGCCGGTGCCTTGCGCTGGGGGTTGGCACGGATGGAGCCGTGTCCCGGCACAGGCTGGTGCGTGGGCGGGATAACAGCGTCACGGGGCACTGAGCACGGGTCACCCCCACCACCAAGCCTTGATGCCACGTGTTGACCTTCGCATCGCTGTTGATGCCGTGGCGTCCGTATCTGCAGAAACAGGTATTTGAGACAGCTGGAATGGTGGTTTAGCGATAAGTTTTTTCTGGTACCCATCTGCTTAGGTTGCACTTAATGCAATTTAAAGTCCTGCTGAAGCCTGACCGGAGCCGGGGCCATCCCGTCCTGCAGCTGCTGCTGCCAGGAGGATGCTCAGTGACAATTCCCACACCCGCACTGGTGAGGACCCCCTGGTAGGGTGCAGACAGGGCTGCCAGCAAGTGAAGAGCGTGTTAATCCTGGAAGTCGTCGTAATCGATGCAGTCGCTGGAGTAAAACAAAAAAAGAAATACCCCTTAAAAATGCCCTGCAGTTGGATTTTTTTTTTCCCCCTCTGTAATGGCAGAATACTGGTGTGCTTAAAATACATGTGTCCCACGATCTTCCAGGGGAAATATCTGAAGAAAGCTGCGAGGAGATTGCTCAGCTGTTGCAATCTCACATTTAAGGAAAACTAATCACCTTCGGTACAGGAGAATGTATCATTACGCGCACACCCATCCCCCATGTGCACTATATTAAAAGCCAGCAGAGTCAGAAAATAATATTGCTTTCTTAATAATAAACAAATCTTGTGAACAGGAATTGTACCGGGATCTTTTAAATTAAAAACAGTTTTGTGTGTTTGATTTGTGCTGGGCTTATCTTCCAACTGACAGCAGTGTTGGAAAGTTTTAACATACTGGAAATTTGATTTTTTCCTGCAGAAAGAATTCCTTAGCCTTACCAATTTCAGTTAATCAGAGAGGCAGAGTTAATTTAAAAAAAGAAGAAGGAAAAAAAGCAACTGTATTTTGGCATTTTGCTGTATAACATACCTGAAGCAATTTTTTCAGTTTACAAATTTTCAGTTTACATACCCAGGTGATAAACCATGGAAAAGAGATGTTTGTGTTGTGTTTTTTAAAAAATAAAAGTATGTTGAAGCAAAGATTGAAATGCAGCTAACCAAGCCCACCTCGGTGTTGTGTGTCGGGATGCAGAGCACCGTGGGGAGACTCCATTTGCTCTGGCCAACCTGGGTGGCTGAGCTGCAGGTGAACTCAGCAGGGGCTGTTAGGAGAGTGATTCTGTAACCTGTAGCTATGTTTAAAAAAAAGTTTTGTGGTGCTATAATCTGGTGTTGTGTGTTACCAGCCCTGGACCGACTTCAGAAACTACATCCTCCGGTAGCGGGTAACGCGCTGCCGGTCCCAGCCCCAGCACTGCCTCCTCGGGTGATGGTTTCCTTCGCTAACCTGACTCTGCTTTCTCTCTTTTTGTGTCCCTAGTGCTTGTACGGCTGCTATGTCCATTCCTCCATCATCCCCACGTTTCACAGAAGGTGCTACTGGCTTCTGCAGGTAGGATGATGACAAATCCCTCTCTCCTGGGGGCAATCCGGTTGAGCCCATAGGGCCGTGTTTGACTGCTGCTGTGGAGGTCGGCAGTCCCGTGTTTCATTGCTTGGGGGGATTTTGTTTGTCTGAAGATGATGGGGATTTTCTTAGTTGTATGTCTCTGTTCAGATGTATGACACATTTTCTCTGGATAAGTTTCTAGCAAATACAGAGCCGATGCCAGCCTCAAACGTTCCCTAAACAGAGAGTCAGCCAAAGTGAGACTTTTCTAAGGTTTTCGGTTGTGTTTTCCTGTTTTGAAGCGAGGCACGCACAGGAGCTCAGCAAGCTGACTGCTGTACCGGCACGCGATGGTGTGGGAGAGAAATCAGCCCTGTGACTGTGTTTGAATTTGGGGTGATCCTTGTGGCCAGCCTTGTGGTGGGTCTGAGTTCCTCCGGTGGGGAGTTTAGTCATGAGGGAGTTTTTTGGGGTCACTCAATGATTTTTCTTTGGCTGTTGTGGGGACAGTGAAGCCCTTGGAGGAGTCAAGCAGAGCTTTCCTCTTATTTCTGCAGGGTTTGGGTAGTGGTCGGATCTCCCCCAGGGCTCTTTGGGCTGCCGTGGTGTGCTCGGGTTCACATGCGGGAGTTTGCCCAGGGCGGGCGTTCGCTGGACCGAGATGCTAACCCTACGTTTGCGGAGCTGTTTATATTACTGACTGGTTACTGTTGCTTACAAAGTAGAAGCAATTTGTTTTCTTTTGTTAGAAAACAGCATTTGACACATACTGTAATAATATTATTGTTTTAAAGATTAAACATCCCCTCCACAGTCCTGAAAACAAACAGGTCTGAGGAAAGTGACATCTGTTTCAAGAAGCAAATGGAGAATAATCCCCTTTTCCTCCTGGTTTTGCAATTGCACTTCCGTATTAAAAAAGAAGATGCTGCTGCTGTCACTGCCACATGAAAGACGCCCCACGACCCACAGAGGACGGTGCCCGCCCTGTGGACGTAGTCAAAGGGAACTTGCACAAAATGTCGCTGTCCTCCGTGACGTTTATGTGCGTCTCAGCTCTGTTTGCATCTTCTGCATATAAATGCCATGTGTAAGTAAAGGGGAAAACGCTTCGCTGCAGCGGTGGGAGCAATATTTCGCCTCCACGGAGGAAAGCTGTGACTCCACTGAAAACACAGCGCGACCACGTCGATCCTGCAGACATTTAGCACTTTTCCCCGCAGCCTCTGGAGGTCTTGACCTGTGTCTGTTGTTGGATGCTGCGAGCAGCAAGAAGAGGGGGAGAGGGGTGTAGGTACAGCTAAAGAAGCCATTAAATGTTCACGGTTCAATGTGCCAAACTGAGCAAAACCTCTAAACTTACGGTCCAGTTTGCCTGGGGCGGCAGACAGCTGCTCGCGTTGTTGTTCAGCATCCGTCTCTGCCAGTGCCCGTGATGGTGGTATGACCCAAGAATTCAAAGGAAACTCTGAATTCCCTCCGAATAACTGCCAGCGTGGCACGGCAGTGCTTCCCCAGTCAGCATCTGTGCCAGATGTCCCTGTGAAGGCAGAGAGGACCATGGCGGGTGGAATAGCAGGTCACTTGGTTCCTCTGCTCTTGCCTACTTGGGAACAGGAGTTTGGGCTGGGGCTTGGTGGAAGCATCCTCCATCCACCGCCCCGGGAGCTCGGGGAGGTACCAGGACTGCACAGGGTTGAGAGGTGCCGCAGGTCCCCCCGTCGTCACCGATCTGCAGCAGCCCTCAGCCCAGGCGCAGTCGTCGCAGGTGCTGGGAGGTTTCTAGCATCCCTGAAGGGCAGCTCAGCTCATGAAATGTTTTCACATAAATTGAAAATGTTAAGGAAGGCCCCTTTTTCTGAAGAAATTCAGAGCAGACAGCAGAGTCCTCCTTATTAGGTCCCAAGAGGAACAGATGACACAAAATCAAACTGCAGAGCTCTAACCTAAAATTGGGCTGTGACCTTTGGGGTTCGCTCCCAAACCGCAAAGCTTTTTCCATTACCTTTGAGAGAGTGTTTTCTAGCTTTGCCTATCTTTCCATCAGGAAATTTCCCATGATTTCAACCCATTATCCAGCAGCCTGAGCGATGCTCACATAGCCTGAGCACTCCCCGACTACGGGCAATCCCCAGATCCTGCTCCATTGTGGGCTGGCCAGCCTGTGTTTGTTGCCCAAGATGTCCTCCCCTCGTAGGTCACCCCTCTTAACTTTAATCGCAAGGTTGGTGTTTCTTTTTATTTTTGTTGCATGCTATCTCAAAGTATTGCTGCACTTGGCTGTTGAGGCAGTTAGCGAGCTGGTATCGAGTGAGTTGTATTGCAGCACCATAGGATCTTCTCACCTGCACTCTGAGTTCTGGCTCGTTCACGTTGGGAGGGTGTGTGTCGACATTTAGGCCATCTTCTTTGCTCTGATAATTGCTTTGGATTGAGATGAGTGGATGGGAAGTCACGAGCCCACTTATAAAATGTGGTGCAGGACATCTCGTGAGAGTAGTATGCTTGTATTCAGAAACAAGGACGTGTTGTGCCTTCGCTGTGAGAGGAATAGGGCTCTGTGATTCATGACACCATCTCCCAGGCATAAATGGGCATCCTTCAATCATGTGCTCAAGGTTGTGCAGCTGGAGAGAAAAGAGCTGGCCAAGAAGCGATGATGCTTTTCTAACGTCTGCACAATGTTTCTGTTCAGCTCCACAGTGAATTTGGGGTGAGTGAGACCAGGAGAGAGGGAGAAGATATTTTGTGCATTTGCTTCACAGTCCTCCACTTCAACACCACCCAATAAATGACGTACTTTCATATTCCAAAATGGGTATACAGACAGGGCAATGTTTAACATTAACCTTCAGCAAAAGGTTTGGCTTTTTAGTTCACAGAGGCAAATGGGTGATTTTCGCTTTTTTGAGAGAGTCACATAGTACCTTCCTGGGATATGGAGCATTCTGCCTGTGAGTCTGTGGTCAATAGGAAGTAAATACAATTAGTCTGCAATGCCACCTGTGTTTTATGGGATGATCTTCCTCCAAATCCTATTGTCAGGTTAGATATTGATTAAAAATCCCCATGCAATTGTTCTTGATCTTTTCTGACTAGCATTTTCAGCAAAAAAGCCAAGCCTCAAACAAGCCACAGAGACTAGTAGTCTCTCTTGTACGTTTATGCTGTGCTATAGCCATTAATTATGTGGTGGTATCCGATTTCTTACTTAAACAACTTTGCATTGTCATTTATGATTGACACAACATGCCTTCTCCCTGCAGACTGGTCAAAGGGATGAGAAATGAAAACCAGTCAGCTTGAACCGTCAGCGGGCAAAACACTGACGTGTGTTTCTGAGTCCCTGCTACAAGAAGTTATCCTGCTGTACAAGGCACCGCAGCTGAGGTCTCCTCCTCTCTATTCTGAAGGGGTTTACATTTTTGAGACATTTCAAGCGTTCTTCATAATGGATTTTACATGCTGCCTTACCACAAACACCTTTAAAATTTTTTAATAGATGTTGTAATTGCCAGGCAAGCATTGTAGTGTCTCTGCAGGAGATCGTCCAGCCCTGGGCGCTGGCAGCCTCTCGCATGGACCTCTTGGAGCTGAGTGAAGGAATCGTGACCCAAAGTGGTGGTGGTGGCATTTTCCTACCTTGGGTTCTGATATTTTTCTTTCAGTTTTCTGATTTCTAGAAATATGAAATCATGCTCTGAGCAACAGGCAGAGGAAAGGATAGGGCTGGTGATGTGGGTGACCTCTTCAAGGGGCGCTGGGGAGGACTCTTCAGCAGCACCTTACGACAAGGCTGCTGCAAAGCCTCCTCGTAACGTGCTGCATCTTAACGAGTTGCACGCACTTTTGGAACACTTTCCCATTTCCAGACATTTCGCTTGGCCCTCCATGTTCCCGTTCCCAAGGACATTATGCAGATTGTTAAAAAGAAACAGCTTTTGTCTTTGCATTTTGCCCAAAATCATGCGCTACCTTGTCTTTCTGATGTTTATTCTGACTCTGAGTGAGGCACTGCCTTAAAAGCACTTTTTTTTTCCCCCCACATTACCTGTTGGCTTCCTAAAAGAAGCAGTGCCCTAGCTGTTCAAGCTAGTTAGTCAAGCGCAGAACGGTGCTGCTGAAGCCTTTTTTTAGGTATGAGTGATGGCAGGTCCCCAGACTCCTGGAAAGGCTTCAGCGCACAGACGCTGCCACTGGGTTTGTTGGCTTGTCTGCCAGCAGGACGTGCGTGCACAAACACCCGCGCTGCGCCTCTGTAGACCTTCAAAATGGCACCAGATTTTCCGTCAATGGAAAAAGAAGAAGGAAAAAAAAACTGTTTGTACTCATAATGACTAATGCAGGGAAAATGTGGATTCTCAGATAGAGACAATTTTCACACATTGGCATAGTTGAGTAGCAAAATGCAATGTTCCCTTCTGTGGATCAGTAATTGCCACCCCAGGAATTTAAGATTAATCTAGCTGCCAGGCTCCTGGGGCTGGCTGCTGTTTGCAAAGGTTATCGGAGGTGGGCTTCATCTTCACCCGTTAATACCGATGCATCTCTTGCTCTCTTCCAGGCTTGTGCCGTATAGCTGGAGACTAGTTTGTTGGGCAGTCATCATTTTCCATCCTGCCTTTAGCAGATTCTGATGTCTTTTTTAGTGCTGGTGTTAAGGTGCTGCAGTTACGGGAAGTAATATATTTTTAAAAAGTGTTGCCCTTTTTCTTAATTGAGAAGTATATAAACTGTGCTATGGGATCATGCTAAAAACTTCTTGTGAATTTAGACAGTGGCTAAATATTAGTTCTTCATGACCCAGGACAGAACTTCTCATATTACTGTCTTTTCTGTAATTGTTTGCCTAAACATGGGAAAAATGTGCATTTTAGGCACTCAGGTTTCATTAATTTTATTATTTGTTTGGTTTTTTGAATGACTCCCCACTTTCTGCAGTAATTTAATAACAGCAACAGTAACAGCAAGGCGAGATCAGGAATCCTCAACAGAGTGCTGCCAACACGATAGGACATCCTCCCATTCAGCTATAGAAAAATTGGAATAAAATAAAATGAATTATAATCATATATTCAAATAAAACCCATGCATTTGTTGAAAGAATGTTCATTAGCTTACTCATTTGCCAATAGCATTCGCACAGGTGAGATTTTCTTGATAAAGATGCTTGTGGAAATGGGAGGTGCGGGGAATACTGACGAGTGGATAGGGATGTTCAGCCTGTTGGTGTTTACCTATTCATCTCGGCCAATCAAACAAATTAAGGCTAACAAGCATTGGAGAGCAATATGTGGGCAGATAGCTGTTTCACATGGTATGCGCATTCACTGTTCACTGAATAATTCAAAATTGATGAAAAAGTGTGTAAGTGGCACTGTTCTCGCAGGTGAGTCAGAGAAGCAGAGCGGGATGCAGGCTGAGCTGCGCCAGGCATGGGGAGATGCCAGAGCCCCTCAGAGACCTGTCGTAAATCGGGCTTTCACAGTAGTTGCTGAAATGTGATAATCCAGTCCTCCAGGAGCTTTGCATTGCATCTTTATTCCTTGCACGCTCGCGGGGTGTTCTCAGCAGCCACAGGAGTCACTGGGATGCTTTACCGCAGGGTGGAAAATGGCAGGGGAAGGTCAAGGGACGTCAGCGGTCATACCGGTGGTGATGTCAGGGGAAGACATCTGTCCTGGAAGGAGCAAGTGGGAGATGCTGAAGGGCACACTGTAGCTGGGCAATATTCTGTTCATGGTCTTTAATTATCCTTCATGCGGTTCTGCATGCACCAGCTATACCTTGCAGAGTGTCCATAAGCACTGATTTAATGTCAGAGACATGCAATATTTTCTCTTCAAACTGTTTTTTCCTGGATTCTTCCTTCTGATACACTTTGATATTCAGCTGTTGATTACTATTAATGTCTACACTGATGCTTGATGTTCCCCAAGTGTTCCCTTCCTAAAATGCGGCTCGTCTGAAAGCTGTGGGCAGAAAGTATCAAGGCCTGAAAAATCAGTTAAAACATTTTACGTGATGTCTGCAGCTGTCCTGCGGAAATTTGGTGTTCATTCTGTATTTCTTTGGTTCAAATTTTCCATTATGTCCTAAGCGAGAGGAAAACTTTCCCTTTTTTTTTTGATGGTGTCCCAGCAGAGCAGCATTTCCCTGTCTGATTGCTTGTGCTGCGCTGCGTCAGCAGCATCTTCCACATCCCTGGCTGCAGGAGCAACAGACAGCTTGAGGATTTTGGTCTTTTTCAACATAAATTGGAAGCATTACAACCTCATAAAAATTCCTGAGACTTTTGCTTAGTAATGGGTTTCTATTTTTCATTTGGGTAAAATAGAAATGACTGGGCAATAAAGCACTGAAGATCGTGCGCTGTATGTGGGCACTTTAGTTCGGTCCCATATTGTTGGGGAGCAAGGTGTAAGTTAGGCTCTTGGTATAGTGAGCTTTTGCATTTTTTCTAACGAGAATATAAACTGTTGCCGCTACGCTAGCACATTTTCCCCAAAGTCACGTTTAGCCTATATCATGAAATTAAGCGTGTATGGAAGTATAGCAGAGCATGGCACGGAGTACCTAACCGGCACTAGCGTGGTTCAGCGTCCTGAGCACGCAGCTGTGACGACCTGCAGCATCGTGGCGCAGATGGGCTGGGGGACCTTGGGACAGCGACTGAACAGTCCGAGGTCCAGGATCTCATCAGAGTGACGGTAGCGACGGCACTCACGACCTGTGGTGGAGGCTCTTGCAGACCTATTGCTTTTAGCGCTATTTACTTCCGCAATGTCTTCATGGAGGGTCTCTCCCCCTCGTAGAGGCTGTTCCTCAGTGCTTGCCATAAAGCTAAGGAAATCCAAAGAGGATATAAACATAAGGTGGTATAAAGTGCTATTTATTGTTATTATATGGTCAGAGGCTATGGGTATCCAAGGGTTAACTTCTGCTGAAAAGTGCAGAGCTCGTCACAGGCAGAGTCCCAGCTGAGATGGACCACAATACTGAATGGGCAGAGAAACTACCACGTTCCTAAAATGCGGCCACAAACGAGGTCAAAAGGAAGAAAAAGTCCTGCCTTTCTCATGTTCAAAATGCCATAATTTCTAAAGGCTCAGGTGTTTCCTGACTGCTGTAACACTCATCAGTGCCCTCCTCCGACCCGAGCTTTAGCTTCTCCTTTTGAGGTGGTGTGATGGGGAGAAGCTAACACAAACCCCTGGTGATTTTTCTCAGACAGACACATCCAGGCAGGCACGACCCACCCCTTTGCATCCCCTTGCAGTCTCCCAAGTCTCTTCCTGACGGTCATTTTTCAGCTCACATCTCTGAAGACGCACAAGCTGTGTTTGCCAGCCTTCAGAGACCCCACTCTCCGTGAAGCTCCTGCCTTTGCTCCTCTCATGCTTTCAGCCCCATTTCAAGGGCTAAACCCTGTTTAGTGTTGTTGTTCTTCCCGGAGTTTTCCATTGCCTCTCCTGCAAATGTGTAGCTTGGCCAAGGTGTCCAGCCATCCCCTTGGCCTGGAGGACGTCTCCTGCAGCAGGTGCAGGCACACCTCGGTGCCTCTTCAGCACGGGCGTCTCTTTGGAAAGCGTTATTTCTGCAGGACCAGACAAGGACCTCCCACCAACAGGTGGGTATTTACAGAACACACCTTTTAAGCAGGCATGCTTTAATTGCCTCAGATTCCTATTTTTAGTGCAAAGTGTGCGCATGGAGCTGGGCCGTGAGAGAAGACAGTAAGCGTGGTGGGAGCACTCGGCGCTGCCAGGAGAGGAGAATTGTCTTTTGCACTGATTTAGCTCTGAGCTGCAACAGAAAAGGCACTTTCAGTACCCGCTGTGGCCAGAAGTCAACAGGATACAGCAGTCTGTCCCCTTGCATCGTTGCTGTGCTTCACGATGCTTCCGTGTGCAAAAGCATTTTTGGAGAATGAAAAAGTTGTGGATACCCTTTTTAGGCTTCCTTAATATTCCTTTGACGTGATCTCTCTGAAAGACCGCCCTCTCCTTTCTCTCCTTTCATCTTCTCGCCAGCTCTTTTTGAAGGCACAGTGCTCCTTGCCATGTCTCTGCTGCCTTGCGATCACAGGAACAGCCGTGTCTCAAGACCTGCCATCACGTTATTCAGGGTTCATTAAAGATCTGAAATACTCCTGGAATCGGTAGAGCTGTGCAAGAGGTATTGCTCAGTCTAATTGAAATTCCAAGGGTTTTGTTAACTCTTTTGTAGTAATTTTCTGTTTTCATTATTTCGGGGGTTTTTTTTTTTTTAGTCATGTTTTAACAAATACTTACTGCTGAAAATGAATTTAAGAGAAACCATGTAAGAGAGGTGTTAGCTGTGCCTCCTCGCAAACACTTGAACCCTTTTTGTTCATTTGGGTAGAGGACAGAAGCTGCTGGTGCGTTAGCCTGGTGCCCAGCTGCCAATCTCAACAAGTCTTGGTCTGCGCTGGGATCGCCCTCAGCAAAGCTCTATTTAACAGCGGGCTGAATAGTTAAATAGGTTTGAAGGAGCCTTTTTGTGGCTCTGCATGTTGCATAAAACTCAAGTTCCATTCAGCACAAATGCCCCAAGACTTCATTTTAACTGTCATTAGAGATAGCTTTAACGATAACAATTCGTGTCGCGCTCTGCTGTAGTCCAGTGTTTTAGCAAAATACAGATGAAGCAAAAGCCACGACTCTGCATGCTGCGTTGCTGGAGGACCTCCCTCCTCTTGCCTTCAGCATTGGAAACCTGAGAGGAACCGTTTCTCCTTGAGAGGAGCCAGCTGCTGCAGGTCTGCGCCTCGTCATCTCCCTCCTGATCGCTCCTGCGTCTCCCTGGGGTGTCCGGGCCGCTGTCGCTGCCAGCTCTCGTGATGGACACCGAAAGTCACAGGCAGTGACAGCCACTCTCTTCTCCCCGGCACTCGCGCCCGCTCGCTGCCTTTGCAGCGTCGCCTGTGTTCTGCAGCTGCGCGGCGGGAGCTCCGGCGCCCTGCGGATCGTGCCGGCTGAAGACGGACACGCCTGCAGCTCGTCTCTTGGACCGGTGCTTGGGCAGCGTGGTTGCTGTCTCCGGCCTGTAGCTAGCTGATGTGCGGCTCCTCTCGGTCAAGGTGCTTGCCTGAAGGTGCTCGGTTGGCTTTGCCCAATTTCTGGCAGGCACAGCATCCCCTAGCAGCGCGCGGTCGGCCAGGGCAGCCCAGAGAAAGGATGGGTGCAGCGGTGCTGAGCCCTGCCAGGCCTGCTGAGATAGCTGGGGGGGAGCAGCCCCAGTGATGCAGGACCCCTTCGGCACCTGCAGTGGTTCTCCTGGGGGTGATCCTGTTGAATAATACTCTGTTTTCCACCTCTCTTCTCATCCCCTGACTTGCTTTCAGAGCATTGAAACCCACCGTCAGTCTTAGTGTCTTTTTTAATACAGACACACACATGTTCTATTCAAGTTGAAGGCTATTGTTGCTTGATTTTTCCTCCTTCAAGTTTTACTTGCTCACTAATGTTAGCCTCTCATAGAGTTTTCACCTTGACTACAATTAAATTCCATCTGGCAAAGCTCATCACAAGCTGTCTTCCTCCCATCCATCTCCATCCTCTTCCTAAGAACGAAGCTGTCCTGTTCACCATGCTGCAAAATCGCCCTGTTTAGTTTCACAGAAAGCACATCCCACATGTTATTAGGAGAAGGACAAAACCTTGGAGGGAACAGCGTCTACAAGAGCCCTCTTTTTCGGGAGAGCCAGCAGCACGTCTGCGTTTTGCATCCATCCTCGCATGCAAGACCATGAAAATAAATCAGGATGTTGCTTTCCTGAAAAATGTTTTTCATGACAAAAATCTGTAGTAGACAAAATTGAGCTTGCGGCTCAGGCTGGGCCATGCTCTTTTATCAGTCTGGATACCTTCAAAACAAAGATGTCTTTTGACACCTACAGGATGAGTAAAATGGGACTGCGGAGAAAGGCCGCAATAACCCTCTGCTGACATTCCAGCAAAGGGGATGCAGAGAGGATTACAAATGAACGGGTATCTCAGAGGCTGGAAACATTTTAGCAGTAGTACTTTATCTTTTGTAATGTTTTTATAAATTATTTATTAACACACTTGCTGCATTTTCCTGAAAAATTGGAGAGAAAAGCAAAATGTATAGCCTGCAGATTATATTCCAGAAGAAAGACGCTAGTGATTAAAAAACAATTTCCAACCCTTTCAAACACATAACTTTGTTTTAGACGAGTAGTCTGCTATTTTTGTATCGCTCTACACCATTTTAAGGAAAATCCCGGATTCATTCCCTAGATATATGAGGAGACTGACGTTTATGCGAGCAAACCAAAAAGCAGTCAGAGTGCTTTAGTTGTTGCTTAAATAATCTGTTCTCATTTATAGAAGAGATGCATTTCCCAAACTGCTGTGGGACGTGCCTGGGTTGCTAATCAAGAGGAGTTATTACAGGGGAGATGTAAAAAAGTCCAAAACATGGCTGACTCCCACACAAATGGAAAGCAGATTTTATGCTTTTGGCTCCTGGTGGAAGTGATGCACCATTTGCACTTTACGCCTGACTTGGGAGATCGAAAGCAGCGTCTCCATCGCTTTATGGTCGCTGCAATCCTGTCGTGTGCTGTCGGCACGGCTGGGGGGGCAGCCCCTGCTTGAGCCAGCAGCGGCTTTTTGTGCATAATCCAGGCAGCACGGCGCGGATGTGACGCCGGCCTTACGCGAACAGCCTTTCCTCTGCCCGTTCCCAGCAGCTTTTACAGGAGCACCTGCCTTATCAAAAATGCATTTTGCCCTCGTGGCTACAAAGGGAACCGAAAGCAGGGCTGGTTCGGGGGGGCCCAGGGACCCTGCCGAGGACCCCGCTGTTACTGGGAACATCAATGTCTTGACGGCGGCAGCCAGAAGCAACATGACTGGAAACCGGATTGCTTTTGCTGGAGCATACGCCCGCCCGTTTCCCCAGGAAGACCACAAAAAGCAGGACCGTGCATCTTTCTGGATTCTGCTCCGGTTTGGTATCACCGAGATATCCTCACAGCAGGGATCGCATCATGCGACAGCACAACTCAGCTGGAAATTAAATCAAACCACAGGCTCCAAGACACTTATTAATACGCTCTGTATACTGAGGATTAGGCTTTTGGTGATACTTAAATTGAATTTGAATGTTATTTTGAAATATGTAATACGCTGAATTTACTTCACCTCAGGTTTGAGTTAATGGTTTATTAAATTATGCACCTTGCAGTAGCAAAGCTGTTTCCTGGTGTAGGACACTGAGGCTTGCAGTAGCAATGCAGCAATTTTGCTGATCTCATCCACATCCTCCCTGGTCAATTATTAGGTCTGCAGGTGTCCGTGAATGTATTATGCCGTCGACTGAAGTTTCACCCTTGCTGGAGAGGCATAGCTGGGGACTGGGTTGGAAATTCTGTAGTGAATCAAATTACAGTTTCAGTTTAGAGATTTGGAGTTCGTTTGGGTGTGGGCAGTGGAGGACTTGTAGCAGATGTTGCCAACACTGAAGTCTCTCCTTTGAACACAGGGTATTTTTTTCTTGTAATACGCAGTGTTTTGGCCTGCAGTGAGTTACCCCCCTTTTGTATTTTATCTGTTAAGGCATGCTTTTCTAAGTGTCTCGGATAAATCTCTTCCCAGGTGCCTGCAGTTTTGAATGCTTTTCTTGCCGTCCTTCTGCCTGCGTGAACTTCTCCCTTATTACCCCGGTTGCTTTTATTCTCAAAATCATTTTTTATTTCTGAAGGAGTATCTGTCTATTCCCTTTCTATTGAGTGGGTGCCTTCAGCTGTCACTGATGTCCTGCGCTGCTGCCACCTGCCCCCGGTTAATGAAACTGCCTTGTCCTGCCCCGCTGGCACAAGGACTCTCTGTCCCAGTCACCTCCCGCAGCCGCCACCGTTATCACTGCATCCCTCTCGCCGGTCCATGCCCGCGCTCTCACGTCAGACTGATGGACAAGAAAGTAGCCATCACATCTGTGACATATATATGATGCGTTACCCTTAGTGAAAGTCAGTAAAGGTTATCAAAAATGGCCCCGAGTTCACGGTCTGCGCTATAAAATGATGCGCCCACCTCTGAAGCCGTGGGAATGGTGTATACAGACCACGGTCTTAGTCCTCTGCGAGATCATTCGATGGTTTTCTTCAACATGTTAGTGAAGGGGCAAAAGCCGGAGGAGAACGACTTGAATGGCTTTCCCTCCTGAACAGGCGTCGTACCTCAGAGCATCGTTTTCTGTGTCAAGGAAAAAGTGCAAGATTTATCTTATCATACATTTGTTTCAGTTAAATGTCAGACGGCTTGCATCTGCTCCTCACGCCACTGCAAGACGTATGTCGTATGACAGTCTGCTAGCTCGCACCAGAGTTATTAGCCATCAGCAGTAAAGAAAGCATGATTTAGGTAGAGTAAAATAGAGGTTGATGTTTTTATCAGTTTAGTCTCTGTAAAATGGGATGGCCTCTTCCCAGGAAATTAGATTTCCCAATAATGTAACCAGCACAAAACAAGTCTGTTGGATTGAATATGTCTTTGTGTTGTCCTCCTTTTACAACCAAATATTGCAGAAGACTCCCGAGAAAGGTTGAAGGGATATTTGATCTCCTTGCAGCAAGTGAAAATAGTGCACTTAACAACAGGGATGGGTGGGAGGAGGGCAGCCTGACGGACCACCTGCCTGTGACCCAGCGCAGCATGTGTGGCATGTGCGTTTAAGCATAGTCTGCCTGCAGTCCTTAGGGATGTGCAGGACAGTATTCGTGTTAGAAAAATATGTTTGGCTGGCATCACTAGTACTGGATTTATTAGTAACGATGGCTGTTAAATGCTCTGACCGACCTGATCGGGCCACCTATAACAAGTTTTCTAAGTATGGAATAGCTGTTGCATTGTCAGGGGAGGAAACTCCAAAGATAAGATCAGTCTGCATGACCCGAATCTGCCTTTAGGCTTAAGGTACTTGCTGCTTTTTGCTGGGAAGAGCTCTGACCCAAAGAGGGCCTTTGGCAGTGTCCATCCATCACTTGCCCACAGGAGCTGGGCGGGAAGTTGCAATTTGAAACTCAGGTACCGTGAGCGTGTGCATGCCAAGTACTGGAGTTGTCAGCAAGTTGTTTGGTGTGGAGCATCCGCCTGTCTTACAGGTTGCTTCATGATTAGAGGTACTTTCAGAAAAAGTTGAGGAAAAGGGGTTATTTAAGTGGCGCATGTTGTTGCATGGCATGTGGTAAAACATGNAGGAAAAAATTCTTTCCTGAAAGAGTGGTCAGGCCTTGGGACAGGCTGCCCAGGGCAGTGGTGGAGTCCCCATCCCTGGAGGGATTTAAAAGACGTGGAGATGAGGCGCTTGGGGACATGGTTTAGTGGCCATGGGGGGGTTGGGTTGGACTCGATGATCTTAGAGGTCTTTTCCAACCTTAATGATTCTATGATTCTATGATTCTATGAAAACGGGTGAAGATCAAGGAAACCCACTTCAAGTGGAACAGGAGGAGAAAAAAAAATCCAAGCTCTGGAGCAGTCATGTGAAAGGGATGAAATCCAGAGTATTTGGAGTATTTGAATGATATTGGATGATTGTCTAACGCTAGAATATTTTCCACACAGAACAGGTCTGTGTTACTAACTTAAATGCTTTTCTTTCTGATATTTTGATATTCTGTGGAAAAATAGTGCACATGCAGTTATGTTTACTTTGAATTTGTCTGAATGCAGTGTGTGTGTGTGTGCCATAGATGGCTGTTAATAAGCAGCAGTCAGGAGCACCGAGCAGAAGATAAAACCAAAGTTTTTTCTGGTGCTGCTTGGTTATTTCTTAGAAATTCAGATAATGCACTTTCAGTTTGCATTAGGTCCATATGGAGATTGGAGATACCAGAAATACTCTTGGCCTGTCTCATTGCTTTTGTTCATTAGTTAATATAAGTATGGGTAGCAGGATCACCGCGAAAGAGCTTTTTTATCGTATTAAGACAAAACTAAGTATTCTGGCAGAATCCTGCCAAGTTTTCAAATAGCAGATGATTTTCAGGGAGAAGGCTTAGTCCTCTGCGAGATCATTTATCTGTAAGTATCACAATACTTCAGTTTTGTTCCTCCCTTGGTTCAAATTGACTCTTACTGCAGTAACAGAGGACGCACCCCCTCTACCACCCCCAGTCCCAGAGACTGATGAGGAAGGGACAGTGCTACCTTTTAGGTATGCTTAAGGCTGTTTCCTGACAAGAGAGACTAGGATTGAAAGTGATTTTGTCACTTCTTTAATATCTTTTAAAAAAAAAAAACAAACCACCAACAAACACACCACCAAAGAACCCACCAACCCTGCCTGATTTATCGATGGTTAAAGAAACGGTATTTTTCTTAGGTCAGAAGTACTTGCTCTGACAAGAGAAGGCCGTTCTAGAGCTTTACTTTAAACGTATGGGATCAAACGGGTTAATTAAAACCTTAGTTGTAGCGAAGGTCAGCCAGCAGAGAGACAAGCTTGTAAATGCTGAAGCCTCATCAAGGAAAGCATGAGAGCTGTGAAGGAAAGGAGGCCTGCAAGAATATTACATCCTGGACTAAAACCTGCAAAATAATACTGCATTACATACTAAAACCTGCAGAAGAAACTGCAGGCTGCTCGTCCCACGCCAGGGTGCAGGAAGCAGGTGGATCTGCTGGGATGCTGCAGCAGCGAGAACCACGTGCCCATCGTTGTAGGAAGAACCGTTTCCATCCTTCCCCGTGCATGGCAGAGGCTCCCGGTGCTGTCCTGGCCGGAGGGATGGCACACATGACGCTTCTCTCAGCTGCCCTTTTGCTTGGCACTTGTGATAATCGCCATTTATAACTCAGGGAGCCGTCGCAGGCACTTTCTGCTGGAAAAGGGAGAGAGGAGGCTGCTGGGATTTCCACCATTCTTCATTTATATTTGTTCCTGGCAGTTTAAAAGCTGGCATCAATGGCTGTGTAATTGCAGGCTTTATTTACGAATGTAGAACACTTGTGTTTCTTTCTCTCTACAACCTACACTTGAGCCTTCTTTAGGGATTTTGCTGTTTTTAAAATACAGCGCTAGCATCCGTAGTGCTTTCAGTGTGCAAGGAGGACCTTCATCAGGTGGGCTTCAGCCAAGCATCACCATGTGCTTCAACCTCCGTGGTCTCGTATGGAGACACGGTCTTTGTGGACACCAATAAGTCTCTCTTTACAGTGTCCACATATAGATATTTAATACTTTGGAGAACTGTTGCCTTTCTGAAACACATCAGTCAAATTTTGCTCATCTCATGCTTTTGCATTTCATGCATCTGTCCTGCTAGGAATTTGCCTTACATGCATAGTGTAAAACTTTGTAGGAAGAGGAATCCACATAGAAAATAAGTCCCCTTCTCAGCCTACAGTGAAGAGAATGGAGCCGCGACATCAGTTTTGCTGTGAATGTGTTGAGTGAGGTACAGAAATCAGCCCTGAACTCCTCCTGCAGTGCTTGGCACTTGCACAAATAGCTCGAGCTGTTATTCTTTTGGTTTTATTGAACATTAAATCCGTCACAAAAATATGCAGAAAGAAAAATGAATGCAGCATCTTTCAAGGTCACTCATTTCCGTGGAGGCGATGTAACTGCGCTGGGTTTTCTGTAATAAAGCAGCGTCGGTGCAGGAAACCATACGTTTCATAGTACCAACTCCAAATTGTGTAGCTATGTTCCTCTCTTCAGGGAAAAATACAGCAAATATGTCCTGTAACCTGCCACCTGTGCAGTGAGGCATTCCGCTAAACAGTAATTATAACTATCACAGAATGTCATTTCCTGTCTGCCATTTATTGACCTTTTCTTCAGTGTAATTTTCTTCTCAGGAGCCCAGGTAACTAAACATCCCGGGAAAGACTAGCTGTATGAGCATCTAGGACAGTGCAGCGGCCAAGACCCACTTGAGTTCTGAAAGGTGCTCAATTTTAGACCCTAGACCCATTTAATATTTACATGATGCTGACATATCTGGAAACCTTTTCTGAGTTCACCTTGTAGTCATCAGGGGGAACAGGAAGTTACAACTGTTAGACGCTGGGAAAAAAAGTTGTCTGAAATAGCTTTTCTGTCTGTAATATCATTTTAGATCCTAGAGTCTTTTTCAAGCTCAGTGACCCATATCTTGCTCGTACAGTGAGAAACTTTTCCCTTCCAGGGAACAAAACCCTCCTTTTTGGGTGTTGTAGAATCACAGGAAATCAAATCTGAAATCTATTACAGATTCAGGGACTAATATGACCTGAATAGTTTTTGGAGGGCCAACTCTGAGTTTGGGGAAAGAAGCAGTACCAAGTTTGGGTTTTAACAGCTGTTTGCTGAAATCATGCGAGTTAACATCATGAGCCAAGCACAAGTGAAGCCATCAGTTGCTTTACAAAGTCAGCTTCTTCGTAGCTTTACGGTACGTCAGGCGGACCTAGGCACTGTCTTTAGGCATGGCAAAGGGTCGATAATTTGTCCCCCTCGCTGTGACCTTCAAGCGGAGCATCCTTCTCGCAGAGGCTTCCCGCTGCCTCTGGTGCTTCGGGGACCGGGGCTGCGTGGGCTCAGATTTCCAGCCTGCCGCTCCTGTTGCAGGGAAAGGAAGGAGAAGGTGTGGAGTGCGCTTGATTAAAAAGTGCTTTTGCTTTTTCTCTTGAAGGATATTTGCAGTGAAAACTGTACATGAAATTTATACTCTTCTCATATGATTTTGACTGGTTTTAGTGCACAGATTCTCAGTAGAAAATGTATTCAATAAAAATTTGATGTGGAACTATAGCTCAGCAGAATCTTTTTTAAGAAATCCAGCTCTGGAATATTTATTTTATATCTAGTTTCAGTTTTAGTGCCTATTCCTTCTGCAGATACCCTCGTTAGCCTGCTAACGGTTTATGAAGAGCTCAGGCTCTCTTGCGCCTGGATCCCGGCATCCCAGCTCTGCCCGGAGCGTTTCTGCAGTGCCTGGTGAAGTTTTGGGGGAAAGTGCAGCTGCGTGGAGTGCTGCTTAAGACTGCTGCTGTTGGCTTTTTCTGCAAGTAAATTCTTGCTTTCTGTTAATGAAGAGATCAGAGAGCTCAGGGCTCATTTGAGTAGGGGGAGGGGCTAAGCCTGCGGTAGGTAAAACGTTACCACACTGGTGGGCAGTGATGTGGGCGACCAGAATACAGTGCACTTGATTTATAGCGAGTCTGCTGGGAAATAATTTTAGCAGGAAAAGTGCAATAAATCTGGATTTATTCTCCTTTGATATTCAGCAGGCAAAAGGAGACCGTTTGAGGAAGTAGGAAAGGAATCCAGGATGGCCACAATGAAAATTACAGGGTAAACCTGACAGCTGTGAACCCCTAAAGTGTCATTTCTTGCTGTGGAATAACATACCTTCAATGCCAGTAAGTGGGGTAGTACCAGTATCTAGGATGAGTTAACTCCGATGCGTAGGGGAGAAGTGACTTTTTTTCAGGCTTTGAAGCAAGCGACAGCGATTAATTAAATCCTTGCTCGCCTTCTTGATTTCTTATGCCAAAAGATTCCCGTTTGTTTCCCAAAATCACAAGTGAGCGTCGCTTTATTAGACGGCCGTTTGACCGTCTCCCTCCTCCCACTCCGCACCGGGAGAGGCATCCCAGGGCAGTGACGACCAAAGAGGCACAAAGTGACTCTCCAAACATAAATCCCAAGGTTGAAACCTCTGCTTAGCATTTCAGGGTCATGGTAAAGATTTCTAACGGTTTCTGGTCCAGCATACTGAGGAAAAACACATCCCGAGCAGTGAGACAGAGTGCTGCCCCCGTGAATTGCCATCTCCTCAATACGTTTTAGCGCGGAGCTGGAGGCTTAAGGCACCGAGAGCTTTTTCCTAATGTTTAGTGATAAACTTTTATCTCCCATGAGTAAACAATCTGCTTGCTTTGCCGCTTTTTTTCAATATAAACAGGGATACACTGAAGCCATCTTGCAAAAACATTTATTATGTCAAGCAAAACTGGAGGGTTTGGGTTGTGTTTCTCTAGTCTTTTTTTTTCTTTACTTCTAGTGTTCTCATATCAAATTTCCATTCGAAAAATACTGCCCAGAGGCATGGGATATGGCACATGGCTTTATGAAATACACCCCCATCCTAGGATACGCCATGTTTTTATTTTGTGACAGTCGAGGATTCAATGCGTGGCTTAAATATTGTGGCATCCTATTTGATTTTTGAATTGTTGGATGGACTAGACGCTATAGCTCACGGACAACATGACCATTTTTCCTCGTGGTTTACCCTTTTTCTAGATTACTGTCTGTAAGCTTCAAAATGGATCGGGATTCCTCCATGGTTTATAAATTAGGGCCATGTTACAGCAGCACCCAATAGTGCTGCTATATTTTAGATGGTGTCAGGGTTTCTATTATAAACCTCATTTTTCAGAGGTTTATAGCTCAGCCATAAAAATTCACTGTATGCTGGGACTCAGAATGTAACAGCTGCATCTCAGCCATGCAGAGGATGTGTTTGCATGTATTTTTTCGAAGAAAAACAAAGCATGCTTTGTGTGTACGTTTATACATAAAGGTCTATATAATTATATTAAAAATCAGTATAAATTTAACCTAACTTTTGATTTCAAAGTTAATTGCTTGGAAGTTAGGAGATGCCCTCTTTTTGGCAGCATTTGCAGCTTTAATTCTTCCTGTTTGCCAGCCTGCTCTGTGTGCTGAGACAGGATGCTGTTGAAGGAATAACAGATAGGGGTGTAATTAAAGACTGTCTCGGATTGCTTGTGCCCAGAGAGCCAGAGCAAGGCTGCTGCCACTGGGGAGGGAGCGCTTAGAACGCTGGCTGGTGGCAGGAAAGGCTGTGTCGTCCCCAAGGAGGATGCGCCTGGAGCCCAGCCCCACTCCTCTCCCTCCATCCCTCCGGGAAGCGCGTGGGCAGCTGACCTGGAGGTGCCAGGGCGTGCAGGAGCATCACCGAGGATGCTGGGGTCCCTGCACACGGGCACCTCTCCCAAACACCCTGTGATGCTATAGTCCATTGGTTCAGGGCAGGTTTTTCTTGAACTAGAGTAATGAGACAGGATGCGACCTTTTTAAGGGCAGAAGCTAACAGATCTGCTAACGGCTTTTGCTTACTTGGAGTAATTAACTGGTAGCAATATTAATCATTAAGAGCCATTCTTACTCACCGAGGGGTATCTAGCCTACACAGTAACAATTGTCCGTAAATATTTCCGCTCTACAAAAAGAAACCCTCAAAACAAATTTGCAACACAGGCTATACCTCCAATATTATCTATGCGCTTATGCACCTTTGAATGTATACAATCAGTAGGTTTTCTTATGTTGACATATGAATAACAGCCTCCTTTTAATAGCCTTGCATAATGCTCACACCTGCTTTAGTATAATTTGCTGCATTTCAACAAATAAGCTAGCTCAAATGAATGAAGAATATCTTTCCACAGTGCTGCAAGTGCTCCTGTCAAAAGAAAACAAAAAGGGGCTATTTGTGGCCCTGCACTATATGCAGCCATCACACGACTGTGAATATGTCTTTATACATGCAATTCAAACAGTCATCAACACAGAAGCAGTTTCATATATACAAACAGCCAAATAATGAAGGACACAGATTCGGTCTGAATGTAAAAAAAAAAAAAGCAAAACACACACAATCTGCAAGTTGGCATTAACCTAATTGCAGATAAATGCATCTTTCGTGACATTTTGGCTCTTATTGGCTTTCCATCTGTATGTGTTTTAATTTCAATGTCAGATAGGCCTGTCTTTAAGCTTGTGTTTTTCTGATGTTAAGGCATTTTGACCTTAGTGCTATTGGCCCACGTTAATTCTCACTCTGAAATTCTGCCTGGTAAGAGGCACCCGAACAGATCTCTCTTCAGGCGGTGTAGTGGCAAGAATACATCACGGGCTGGTTTTGTTTTAGAAGTCCTATTGAATTACTGCAGGGAGCACATTTCTGCCATCTCTTCCCCAGGTGCTCCTCAGTATTCCTCATCTGAATTCAAACCTAAGCAACAACATACTGTTACGTGTATAGTATGTAATGACAGGGAACTTTGTATTGCACAGTGATAGGGGTGTTCCACTGCAGCTAACCCCTAATCTGGCTCCCTTCAACACGCACAGAGCTGGAGTGCTTTCATGAACACACCTGCACAGCCTCATTAATTAATATAATGTTTTACATTTCATTTTAATAAAGCCTTTTCATTACAAAGCTTATTCCCATGGTATGAAAAATTGAAATTCGTTGCAAGAGCATTATAATTAAGCTGTAGTGCAACGGGGAGGAAAGTGTCTTGCTTGGAAAGTGTGTCTGTCTAAGCTGTCTCATTGTAAGGGCGATCCCAGCATACTTGGGCAGTGCTCCTTTGGCTTGTGCTTTGGAAGATTTCTCTCCAAGTAATACTGTCTGCCCGGAGCGTTGCACCTTTGCTTGCTATAGGTTTCAGTCTCAGGTCGTATTTCACAGGCTGGAGAGATGGCAAACAACCTCTTTAAGGCATTAGTTCCCAAATTTTTGGCTCGCTGGACCATTGCAGCTCTCAGACGTTGCAGCCAGGCCAGCAACAGGGAAGCAGGTTTTACTGCTGAGCTTGGTTCTGCAGATTATTTATTTACTGTAGGCTGCAGTCCGGGGCCGTTCCCAGCCAGCACTGTGGTGGGGATGAACGGGTGAGAGGTCTGCCATATGGAGCCAGTTTGGGGTGTTTCTTCAGTTTAGTGCAAAATCGCAAGAGTGGCACTATAGAAAGTACGATACTTGGTTATTTTAGGGCTGTTGTGGCTTGCTCCTGTAGTTTAAAAATCAATATACCTAGTGTATACACAGCTATTCATAACGTGGAGATTTGTTCTGATGAGCGTAAGAAAATGGGGTTCACAATGAGGTTAAAGCATCACTGTTCAAGAAAGGCAGCTCAGCAAGAGGAGTTAATTAAGTTGTGTCAGAATTACTGGTGAATTTGAAACAGATTTTTATTTTCTCTTTGACAAAAAGTGGGGTTTATAAAATTAGTCAAAGCCTGCCCAGGAGGAGCTGTTCTGTTCCTGCCTGCTAGTGCATCTCTGACCTCAGGGATGCTTATTTATGAGCTATACAGCAAGAAGATTGAAACGCTTCATTAGCAAGCAACATTGCATGTTATCTGGAGAAGATCCTAATGGAGTAAATTAGGAAGGAAACATCTGTTGCTTTCTGTCTCAGTTTTAGTGCTCAGTCTGGTGCTAATTCTGGCCTTTCGTGACCTTTTTATATGTCCCTTCATCCTAAATATGAGACACGTTTTGTTCATTAACTGTGGACGTGTGTTGCAACCTTTCAACTGCAGTGCTCCAGAGTTCATCTCTACCCTCTAGGAGAGATTTGTTCCCTTCTTATTTGCCTTCATTCCTGAGACCTTACAGACAAAATGTTAGAGGTGGAGTTGAAGGGAAAGGAGGCTGAGAGGCAGTAAAATCTGAGCCAGGCAGAGAAAGAGCTGTGTGTATGTACACATGCATGCATGCATAAGATGCAGAGTTCTGCCCTCTTCCCCATTTTGTATAATGATTTTATCATAAGAAAATAACTACAGCTTATAACAGAAAATTAAAGTCTTGGTTTACACAAAATTCGTGGCACACTTAGGAAAAAATATTTCTCGCGGCTTCACATCTAAATATCCAGGTTTGGTGCAAAGAGAGATGGGCGTGCAGAAATTCTTTCCCAAATCATGTTTTTCCACCGACTGACACAGCACTGGCAGGCATGGAGCCACTCAGCTGCTCTGGCGAATTCAGCACAAGGTGCTGCTGCTGCTGGGCCCTTCCCATCGTGAAGAGGCTCCCCTCGTTTGCAAGGCAGATGAGCTGGAGTTGGTGGGTGCTCTCCATCCGACACGGGTGAGTGTCGATGCTGTAAGCACCCAGTTGCAGCCGTTGTCGTGGTCGCAGAGGAGTTTTGTTCAAGGCTTAAAATACTTGCTCAAATTAATGACCAAAAATGTCAAATGTGTCCACAGCTAATTACTCATTAGATGCGTAATTAGTGTGAGATGATCGTGACATTTTACTGTTATTAATTTTTATACTCTAATAGGAATTAAATCAGTCTGCGATCACAGAACACCAGTTTGAACTCTGCACTGGAGATGCCTATTGCTGCTGGGGAGGATGCTTTCGGGAGCCCTTGCTGCCAAAGGCTGTGCATTAAAGCCTGGAATGGCGTTATTCTGCCCTGTTCAATAGCAGGGATGCAAGTGGAAAGCATCATCCTGCTGGGATTTGGGGAGAGGCCATGGGCCTCATGGAAGATAGCGAGGTGCAAGGTTTGCTGGCAGCTTGCAAAAAGAAGACGAAATTACAGTGAAAGAGCTGGGATTTCATTTGTGTTCATTCTGAAGGGAGTGGAAAGAACTGGCTTTGGTGAAATCCTCCAGTCACCTAGTCAATCATTACTTTTAGGTCATTTAAGGATGGGTATCCTTAAGTGTATTGCAAACAGTGGACAAAATATTTTGCATTATAACACGCCTTATCCCTAGACACTGTATTCTAAACAAACAGTGAGCAGTAAGTGTCATTGCAAGCGTAGTTCAGTGCGTTAACTGCAAACAAGTAATTCTTTCTGCACATGTTGATTTTTAAGGCATTTTGTTCTGAGAGAGTGTTGATGCTGTTGGGTTTCCTGAGATCAGTTTTTAACTTCCTAAATAGAGAGTTGCGGGATGCAGGTAGACAGGCTGAGCCTCCTAAATACCAAGCTTAGTTGTCTTTGTTAAAGCAACAATAAACTCAAAAAGAGTGAAGCCAAATGTATTGGGTTCTGTTCATTAAGAGACTGGTGGGTTTCTGGCTTTGTTGTCTTTTAATACAGCAAGAACAGATGCGGGTTGACAAGTGGCATCAGCCAAGGGACACAGTTTTATAAGGTTGTGTTGAAGCGGAGCTTGGAAAAAGCCAGCTGAAATCTAATTTGTAGCCAAGTGGAATAAATTGGAACTGATAGTTATTCAATTAATGGCATGGGCAGCAAGGTGAGGTCTCCTCTCAAAATAGCAAAGTAAGATTTCTTGACAGAGAGATTTGGGAAAACAGGGCACGGCATCAGGTTTTCAATCAAAACCAGCCATTAATCATCTGAGTAGCAGGAGGGAGATGTGATTATTATAGAGAGGCTGAGCAAAATGATTTGAGTGAGCACTTCCCAAAAAGTGATGGAGTCCAAACCTGAGTCAGCGGACGTGCCCCAGAGCCTGCCTGGGGCCGAGGATTTCCTAGACAGCGCTGCATAAACCGATAACCTCTGTCCTGCCAGAAGCAGCAGTCAGGACCAAAGGCGTGCGGTCCCCTTCTCCTGGGGTTCTTCATACACACCCATGGCATGCCTGGGCACAGAGACTAGACCTCTTCTGCCATTCACCTGCTAAATTAGAATTGCCTTTCATATCTGAAAGTGTTGTGTTTGCTTGCTGAGGAATTCAGTAAGAATGGACAACTTTGGTGTCGTCTTAGTGCTTTTTGTGCATCCAGTGATGCAGAGTAGGTGGTTCGCTAATGTATTTGCCAGACTTCTTGCAGACTCCCGTGGTGCAATGTTTCAGATCTTTGGATAATTTGCATAGTGATGAAACTGCCATAGTTCTCTCCACCAAAAGCAGACCAAGAAATATAGAAAGGCTTTCTTTTTTAAATCAAAAGAAAAATTTCTTCCTATGCAAATGGCCTCCGTAATAATATTATCAGTGTTGCCTCAGGCTTGCACAAGCTGAATGGAAGAGAAGCTGAGTCTATGGTTTTCAGCAGAATGGTTTTACGCTTTATCAGTTTAGTATATAAGTAGGAAAGCAAGACTTGTTTTACCTGGAATAATGGGATTCTTTGGTTGCATGTAAGGGCAAGCCAAACAAATAATTTAACAGGAAAGTTCGTGTTGGTGGCTGGAAGCCGACTGGATCATCTCCATGCTGCTCTTCTCAGGGCACCGAGAGCTTGGACAGCTATAGCTGTCAGTACAGCTTGTACCCTCAGCCGGCCCCGTGGCTGACCGCTCCTCTCCCCGCACATGCTGTCAGCCATGACCAGCGCACAGTGCCAAAGCCTGCTCGCTTAGATGTTAATGAAGTTTCGGTACCAGCTGCAGCAGGGCCAGGCTTTGGCTTGCAGCACAAAGAGCATGAAGCTCGCTGGCAGCAAAAAGCTGGTTTGCTGCATACGTGTGAACCCGCAGGACACGTGCTGGGCTCTGAGCAGCCTAAAGGAGCAGCAGGAAGCAAAAGCTTGTTCAAGAACACGGTTAATCCCCTCAGTCCGGGCTCTGCAGCCACTGGACTACTGAAGCGTGAGAGCAGGACTTTCCTCCTTCGGCACTTGGCAAATCCCCAGCAGTGCTGTGCATGAACGTGCTCCAGTTACGCATCGTCTGATGTCCTGCTTTGTGGTTGGGAACTGCAATGCACACTGGCACATGCAAGAGATAACAAAGCAAAGGACACCAAGGCTTTTTCCAAAGCCTGAAAGTTCTCCTAACATGAGCTTTTGGTGGGGTTGGGGTTTTGCGGTGGGTGCCTGGTTTGATTCGGTCTCAGTGCAGCACAGTGCTCTGTACCTTGGGCTCCCTTGGGCTGAGTGGCAGCACCCTGCAAGTTGTTCTTCACAGAAACCCGGGGTGCCAGGTCTGACGCTTTCTGATATATGCTGGCACTTTGTTTCCAGTTATGATTATTAAAGAAGTCATGAAAAATGCTTTAGCAGTAAACAGCAGGGCTGCTGTGGGCTTTCCCCAAAGACAGTAGCAGGTCGTATTCGGTTTTTAGCACAGAGACTGTTCTGGCCACTGTGAATGAGTACAATTGAAAATTTGTGCAGATTAGCTCAGATATTGCAGTCAGCGTAAGTGAACCACATAGATGAAGTCTAAACTATGAAACACTTCTCAAGTTGTAATAGAAATATAGTCCAACACTTGTGGTCTTTCATTAAAAGTGAAGTTATGAGAGTGAGATTTCACTCAGTGACACTGATTTGGTGCCTGTGAAATGATTAACAATTTGATATTGTAGCTTTCTCATTATAAACTTCTGCGGGAAAGGGGAATTAATTTTTCTGTGCAGTCAGAAGTTGTCAGAGGAGATCCCTCCCTTCCTGCATAGCCAGATCAGAAATTCCTCGCATACATGCATTGACCCCTTCTCTCTGGGGAACACATTAGTTGAAGTCACACTTCTAATTAAACTTGTGCTGCAGAGGAGGAGTGTAAAAGTAATGCAGAATAACAGTGGCAGGCCTGGAGGAATTTGTACGTGTATTAAGCAAGGCAGAGGCAGCTTTCAGATCGGGACTCCAATGAGGAGGCTGCTCATGGCAAATCTTTTCCGCTTGTACACAGGATGATTTTCTGTGAGCGAGAATATAAGGAAAGTTATAGGACCATAGAATCATGGAATGGTTTGGGTTGGAAGCGATCTTAAAGATCATCTAGTTCCAACCCCCCTGCCACGGTCAGGGACACCTTCCACTAGACAAGGTTGCTCAAAGCCCCATCCATCCTGGCCTTGAACACTTCCAAGGATGGGGCATCCACAGCTTCTCTGGACAACCTGTTCCAGTGCCTCATCATCCTCATAGTGAAGAATTTCTTCCTTATATCTGATCTAAATCTACCCTCTTTCAGTTTAAAGCCATTACCCCTTGTCCTATCACTACATGCCCTTGTAAAAAGTCCCTCTCCAGCTTTCTTGTAGGCCCCCTTCAGGTACTGGAAGGCTGCTATAAGGTCTCCCTGGAGCCTTCTCTTCTCCAGGCTGAACAACCCCAACTCTTTCAGCCTGTCTTCATAGGAGAGGTACTACAGCCCTATCATCTTTGTGGCCCTCCTCTGGACTTGCTCCAACAGGTCCATGTCCTTATGTTGGGGGCCCCAGAACTGGATGCAGTACTCCGGGTGGGGTCTCACAAGAGCGGAGTAGAGGGGGCGAATCACCTCCCTTGACCTGCTGGCCGTGCTTCTTTTAATGCAGGATACAGTTGGCTTTCTGGGCTGCAAGCACACATTGCCGGGCCATGTTGAGTTTCTCATCAGACAACACCCCCCAGTCCTTCTCCACAGGGCTGCTCTCAATTCATTCTCCACCCAGCCTGTATTTGTGCTTGGGATTGCCCCAACCCATGTGCAGGACCTTGCACTTGACCTTCTTGAACTTCATGAGGTTTGCATGGGCCCACCTCTCAAGCTTGCCAGGGTCCCTTGCCCAGCATCCCTTCCCTCCAGTGTGTCGACCACACAGCTTGGTGTCATCAGCAAACTTGCTGAGGGTGCACTTAATCCCACTGTCCATGTCGCCAGCAAAGATGTTAAACAGCGCCAGTCCCAATACTGACCCCCTGAGGAACACCACTTGTCACTGGTCTCCACTTCGACATCGAGCCGTTGACCGCAACTCTTTGAGTGCGACCATCCAGCCAATTCCTTATCCACCGATTGGTCTATCCGTCAAATCCGTGTCTCTTCAATTTAGAGACAAGGATGTCGTGCGGGACAGTGTCAAATGCTTTGCACAAGTCCAGGTAGCTGACATCAGTTGCTTTTCCTTATCCACCAAAGCTGTAACCCCATCGTAGAAGGCCACCAAATTTGTCAGGCACAATTTGCCCTTAGTGAAGCCATGTTGGCTGTCACCAGTCACCTCCTTATTTTCCATGTGCCTTAGCATAGTTTCCAGGAGGATCTGTTCCATGATCTTGCCGGGCACGGAGGCAAGACTGACTGGCCTGAAGTTCCCCAGGTCTTCCTTTTTCCCTTTTTAAAAATGGCAGTTATGTTTCCCCTTTTCCAGTCAGCGGGAACTTCACTGGACTGGCACAACTTCTCAAATATGATGGATAGTGGCTTAGCAACTTCATCCGCCAGTTCCCACAGGACCCGCGGATGCATCTGATGGGGTCCCATGGACTTGTGCACCTTCAGGCTCCTTAGATGGTCTCAAACCTGATCTTCTCCTACAGCAGGTGGTTCTTCATTCTCCCAGTCCCTGCCTTTGCCTTCTGCGACTTGGGCATTGTGGCTTGAGCACTTGCCAGTGAAGACTGAGGCAAAAAAGTTGTTGAGTCTTTGAGGATCTTATTGCAGCAATGTCTTGAGCTGTCGCTTGATGTGCAAGCACTTTATCACCTCACTGGAAAGCAGAAGGCTTACCAGGATGCAAAGTGGTTCTCTCTCCACCTTTGCACTTTCTGGTCCCTTTGGAGCCTATTACCATGTGCACACCTTCCCCTGCTCCCTGTTTTCACCCAGTGGTGCCAGAGCACACCTGATGGTAAACCAGGGGTGAGTAGAACGCAGACCGGCTCTTGTTGCCCCATTGCGTGGCAATCTATTATCTTTCTGACTTAGATTAAAGTCTGCTAAGAGAGAAATGTAAATGCAGCTGACCAGACCCATCTGACAAACCCGCTGTTTTTCTGGCTGCTGGCTATTTTTGGTTTTGCTGATGAACGTTTCTCCCCCCTTCCTTTACCTTGCACCCAAAGCCAGTGCCTCAAACATAGCTCCTGGTGAAAACAAATGCCTCTGCCATGCATTGGCAAGGGAAGAAGCAGGTAGTGCAGGGAGGGACGGGGGGTTTGGTACCGATAGGCAAAGCTGCCTGCTCCATCTGGCTTGAGCGTGTCCCCCCCAGGCTCTTGTCCCCCATCGTGAGCAGAGACAGAGATGACTTGGTAAGGCCAGCCTGCACGTCTTTTCCCCAAGCCATTTGTCCTTAGTTTGGGATACCCCATTAGCATTATCTGTAAACAAAATATGTGTAATTCCATTGTGAAGAAAGCAACTTACATAAATGGGGAAAATGAGAAAAGATGCAAGCGGTCTTATTTAGCGCTGATATCAAATTTACAAGGTAGACAAGACCTGTATTCTCAACAGTGCTTCGTCTTACCAGGTTGAAGTAGTAATGATGAATATTTCTCTTTGGCAGTGTGATATTGACGGGGGGATTCACTTTGCCATGGTTGTGCTCTCATAAAAGCTCGGGAAAGCTCCAGGTGTTCTCTCTTTAATATTGTATTGATAGCCTGATGGTTTCTTGCTGACAAAACTTCCACAGTTCTTAATATCAGCCTGTCTGCATTCATCAGCTGCAAAGGTTTTCCCTCCTGTCGGGTACTGGAATAGCATTAGACAGAAAATGGACAAAGTGTAGGAAGCCATGTGGTCATTTTTTAATCCAACCGCCCTATACCAGGGAGTTGGTTGTGCTGAGATGACTGGAAGTTGTGATGCAAAGCGAAGAAATACTAGATGTCATTTTAGTGGAGCATGTGGAAATATATTTTTCATATTCTGCTTGTGTCCAGCTGCAGTACTAAAAAAAATGCTCACGGCATATGCACCACTCTGTACAGATCCTATACGGAGCCTGTGGGGAGTACGCTTTAGGAACATGGAGTGATACTTGGAAGGAGCTGCCAGTCCCATTCAGCAGTCTGCGTGGATTCAAAGATGAAGAATATCCATGTCCTGCTTTGGCATCCCTTAAGAGTTATTGTCTTCAAGAGCAACTGTTGCTGCTTTTATAGACTGTCCTATCATTTATCAAGGAAGTATTGTGCAATACTGTCAAAGATCAAACTTGATATTCGTGTAGTATACCCAGAGGTCTGTTCCTGCTGGGCTGCAGAGTAGTGCTCACAAAACTTCAAATTGGGGAAGGATTAGGCATTTGACTTTTAACCACACTCTTCGTGGGTATAAATATTAACGCCACATGAAAGCATTGTCAAACTGGCACATGCCCTGTAGACTGCAACAGCTCGCTGGCGGATCTCTCAACTTCCTAGTTAATGGGAAATTTATCAGTTTGTCATGGCAGTTCTGGTAGCATCCCTTTGAGACTGGTTTTGAGCTCAGTAGTATTCAATATTTTATCAACCACCTGAAAGAAATTATAAAATCATTACCTGCAAGTTTTATCACCACTTCCATTTGTGAAGTTTTGCAGGGTAATAAATATTGATGAAGATTGGTCACAGAAATTAATCTGAACGTGGTTATTAGAGATGGGTGGAGTTATCAACCTGTGTTTGAAGTGAAAAGCAAGCTTTTGCATCAAAAAGAAGGGTGAGAGCACTTACAGGGTAGCAGCAACCAGCAGTGTCTCTGAAAATGGCTTCCCATCCATAAATGTCCAAATCTATGGAAGTTTGGTCTTTGTATGGTTCTCTGATGAGTAGTGCTAGCATGCACCCAGCTGTGGTCCTTTCACTTTTAAAGGTGGAAAATTGCAGAGGTTTTAGAGGAGAGCTTACAGTGAGAGAATAAAGCAGCTCAGAGAGGAGACTGAGCAGTGATTTGATCACAGCCTATTAATTGCACTTGCATTTAGGCTGTTTTAACACAAAAGCTGAACAAGAGATACATCTGAGCTGAAGTCAGCAAAATTAAAACTTTGGCTTGTGTTTACCATTTGAATGGTAAACGCAATTATCAAGAGAGCAAGCTATTAAGAGACTCCCCCTCTTGAATTTGGTTGGTTTTGAGAACGTGTGTCTCGCTCGGCCGGGGGTCACTGGTGGGGACCAGCAGCTGGAATATGTCTGCCTGTGTTACTGTGCAGGGAGTCAGGCTTGGTGTTAGCAGTGCTGTCCTCTGGCCTTAAAAGCTAGAAAAACATGAAATGTGAAAAGTTTGCAAGATGAGCGTTGAGCTCTGCAAGGCGTTCATTGACAGAGCTCGGAACCTGCAGGTCTGCGGGCCTTCTGCCCAAATCTCTTGCATGGCAGCAAGGGCCCTTGCAAAAGAAGGGAAACTGTTGGAATTGCACGTAAGGGATGCCCGGTCGTGGAGTTTTTGAGGCAGTGATGCCGGTGAGCCTGTGTTGTGGTTTAATCCCAGCCAGCAACTAAGCCCCACACAGCTGCTCACTCAGTCCCCTACAGTGGGATGGGGGGAAGAATCAGAAGAGTAAAAGTGAGAAAACTCATGGCTTGAGATAAAGACAGTTTAATAGGTAAAGCAAAAGCCGCACGTGCAAGCAAAGCAAAAGAAGGAATTCACTCGCTACTTCCCATCGGCAGGCAGGTGTTCAGCCATCCCCAGGACAGCAGAGCTCCGTCACGTGTAACGGTGACTTGGGAAAACAAACGCCATCACTCCGAACATCCCCCCCTTCCTCCTTCTTCCCCCAGGTTTATATGCTGAGCATGACGTCACACGGTGTGGAATATCCCTTGGGTCATTGGGGTCAGCTGTCCCAGCTGTGTCCCCTCCTGCTTCTTGTGCCCCCCCAGCCTGCTCGCTGGTGGGGTGGGGTGGGGAGCAGAAAAGACCTTGATGCTATGTAAGCACTGCTCAGCAACAACTGAAACATCAGTGTGTTATCAACATTATTTGCATCCTATATCCAAAACACAGCAGTATGCCAGCTACTAGGAAGAAAATTAACTCTCTCCCAGCCGAAAGCAGGACAGCCTGCCAGTCCTGGCAATCCTCATGTGCCACCTCTCAGGCAGCAGAGAGGCTGGGAGATGTTGACGCTGCCTACTTCCAAAAAAAACCAAACAAAAAAGCAAAAATCCCTATCCCAGCCAAATCAAAGCCTGTCTTCAGAGGACACTGCCAGGGCAGAGGCTTCCGCGGCAGTTTGGGGCTCTGGACGATGCGTGCCAGGTGTGGAGCACAGGGAGCGGGAGCCGATGTGGAGCAGGGAGAGGGCAGGGGAGGGGGGGAATTGGGGCTGGGAAGATATTTATGCATGAAAGACTGTCAGGGCTGGAAGGATGAAAATCTGTTGTGCTCTCCCAGGGCTCCTAACTTTCTTCCCTCCAGGCAGCTGGCAGGATTTCTCTAAATATTTGAGATGGTAAAGGGCTTAAACTGGATTACTTCTGGACATGAGCAATTATAATTGCAAATGCACTATTATCTGAGCACCCTCCTGATGCTATTTTGGCACTGACGCATGACACAGTGACAGTGGGGGTATGAGGGTCAAGTGCAATATAAGGAGAGCCCCTCCCTGGTACCTTGCTAGCTAGTTTGCAGTAGAACTGACCTACTGGGAGTTGTCCCTTGTGAAGCATCCCCTTTCCATCATCCGAGAGCTGTGGAAAGGGCTTCCAGATGCCTCAGGCTTCAATAATTGTATTGTGTTGCAACTGTATTTATTAAATGCATAAATACCAATCAGGAACGAGTATAAACCCAGCGCATTTTACTGTATATCAGTTTCAGTTGGAGTTTTCTGGACATGAATGTTCTTTTAAGAAGGCTTGGACATTTTTTTAGAACAAAGCACAGCCTTCTGTTTTTTTCTGAAGTACAGTATTTAGATATATTTACACATATTTAAAGTATGCCACTTAACTGATACTAATATAAAGGGGGAAAATCCGTATTCAGAGGGCAAAAATAATGATGGTGGAAAGGATATAAAACATCCACTTCAATACACATATAAAACAGCCCTCTGGCAGCTCAGGTGGCAGCCCAGCAGCCCTGAGATTTATCCTGGAGTTTGCTGCTGCCGGGATGGACGGCAGCTGGGGAAGGAAGGCGGTTGTCCCGGCTAGAGACTGGCTGGACTGCGAGCTCCATGTTTCAGCATGAGTTTGGTCTCTGCCTCTTTCCTGCCTCTCCATCTTGAACTCCAGTCAAAAAGCTGTCAGCCTTCTGCAGCAGAGAGATGCTGCTGCAGCAGCCCAGCCGATGCCCCAGCCTGAACTGGAAGAGATGCGGCCGCACGCCCCGGGAGACCCACGCGCCCGGAGTGCGGGAATCGGATATTTACAGGGAGAGTCCAACAGAAGGATCTTGGAAATCCTGTGGATGCCGGTCCAAGGGCTATTCCAGATGGACGAAAGCACAGGGAGGACGCGGCTGCTTCGACAGACCTATGCAGACAGAGCCACTGCGCAGAGCGTGGCACGTTGAACTGTAAATCATGAGTGGAAAGGGTGCGTGAGGCCCAGTGTGGGGTCCTCCTCTCTCTAGTGGGCAATGCACCGCTGGAGGAGCCCGGGGCCAGAGCCCGCCGGGCCGCGGGAGCACGAGGTCTGGCGCAGGCAGCCGGTGTGCGGGCAGGGGTCCGGCGTGGGGCAGGTGATGGTGCGGCACCTCGCGAGAGCCCGGCACCAGCCGCAGCGGGCAGGCTGCGCAGAGGGCATGTGCTTCGGCAGCGGGTGCCCCAGCGGCACCTTTCCTTTATGGTTTCATGTTTGAGGGGAACACAGTGTTAAAAAACGTGTTTAAACGCATTTGTATTTCAGTGTTGAATTTAACTGATCTGAGTGATTGGCAGTGTATTATTAAATAGGAAGTCGGTCTATCGGGCACAAAGCAAGATCCCTGTTCCTGGCAGTGAAGGGTGCGTTGGGAGGGAACACGCCACACAATGCGGCATTTTCTACAGCGTGAAATCATTCCCCTTCCCAGAGCCAAGAGGTCGGGAATTTACCTCCTGCCTGGTTTCCAGAAAGATCCCTGTGTTTCTGTCACACGGAGGAGGACAAATCAGGGGACATTCAGCAGGAGCTCGGGAGACTGGTGATATATGAGCCTTTTAAATGAAGTGTTTGCATATAATAGTGTTGGAAACAGGTAGCCAGTAATTCGCATGCACACACACCCACGCACTCAGCATCCTCAGCATCCCTCTAGCCTCTGGGAAAACAGCTGCCTTCCGTTTCCAGCAATACAAGCCATGCGACTTCAGTGTTCCCCCCCATGAAAAGGAAGGAAAAAGATGATGCATGTGAGCATGCGGCACGATAGGAAGGACCATGACATCACACCTACTTGTCTAGAAAGCTTGGCGAAATCATCCAGTATAATTTTTGCTATGACTTCTGTTGGGAAAATGAGGTAGGCCTTTAGCTTTTTGATGAAATAGCTTTCAGGACTTGATTGCAGCTCTGTAATTAGCTGTCCAGCACAGCTCGTCCCTCTGCAGAAGGGTGTCATCGGCAGTGGTCTGCACACCAGGAGAGCAGCGCCGCGGTGCCACCAGTATTTAGGTTAAAGCCTGGCGTGTGTGCAATAAAGGTTCCTTCAGGGGAAGGGTTGATGGGAATAAAGAAAAGACACCTTCAGCGTGTCCCTCGAATATCTGCTGATCTCTGGTGCCTCGCTGGTGTTTGAAAATGGTTTAAAGTCGAGGTGTTGATAAAAGGAAAGCTTCTTAAAACAATGCCAACAAAAATAAATGAAATCCTTTTATCTGATTCCTTGCCGGTCCCCCGAGGTTCATGAGACGTGGGGTGGCGGGACTGCAAGGTCATCTGCAAAGAGTAAGCTGGAAAGGCTTGGTTTTTATATCTGCATGAGCAGTTAACTGGAGCATGCCACAGAGTGTTTACTGCAGGATTTTGACTTCACAATGGATTAAAAGATTTTAAAATCCATCTGCAGAATATCTTGAACTTTAGCGTTGTGGTGTGCTCAAAATAACATTAGTTTTTTAATGTTTGATGCACTGGGAGCTTTGAGGGGAATCAAAGGATTTTGAAATGGCAGGAGAAGGGGAGGGCGACTCTTGGCATTAATGGGGTCCTTTTTGAATTGGTGACACGGGACCCCTGCCCGCTGCCCGGCAGAAACACTGCTGCAAGCTCAGAAACCGTCTGTGTGGAGCCAACGCGAGAGGACGGCTTGGGAGCTGTTAGGCTGTGAAGCGTCTGAGTTGCTCCTCAGCCTGCCTAGCACACCCTGCCTGACACGGGCTGAGGTTTGGGCTGCAGAGTCGGGGCAGATCCCCCAGCCACCGCCAGCTTTGCTTCTGCCTCAGCTGAAGCTCTTAGTGACTTTGTTTTACCCGGAGAAGCTGCTTTGTAAGGGAGATGTTGAGGCTGGGTCTGCAGTTTGAGCCGAGGCTTTCACGCTCTATAAAAAAAGACTCCCTTGAACATCCCAGAGTGTGATCTCCTCCGGGAAGGCGTTTGCTGTGTTCAGAAGGGCTCTCCCTATTGCTTTGTGTTACATGCGGTGATTTTCTGGTGTCCAAAGCACCTTTGCATGCAAGTGCCCCCTTCCTTTTGCTTTGTTGCCCCTTTTGCAGAAGACATCCTTTTCTGAACTTGATAGCAGGGGATCTGGAAATGTGCAGAAAGAGGAACGGTGGCTTGATGATTTGCAGTGTGGGCACAGGTATGGCTGAGTAGGCTGGGGAGACAGAGGAGGCAAAGTATGCTCTGGGTCTGGATAGAGCTCTTGCTCCATCTTTCTGGGGGCTTGTGTGAATTTGGGAAGCCTCTTTTTAAACCCACACTTAAGCCAATTTTCAGAATTATTCAGAAATATCATCAGAATTAGTTCCAAAGTCCCACAAATGTGTGGCTGCCTGGAAAAAGTCAGTAAGAGCACGAGTTGGCATCTTTCAAAGGCTTGGGGTCCTGCTGCCATTGGTACATCTTGCTGCGGCGACGGGTGGCGTTGGGACGTGGAGGTGCCGTCGCCCGGGCCCGCTCCTGCTGCCCCGGGACAAGCCCGCTCCTGCCGCCAGCTCCTGCTGCCCTTCCCTCTCGCAGGCGGGAGAGAGCAGAAGAGTATCTGCCAACACAAAGCCATGCACCTCGGCCTGTGACAAATCACTTTTTAATTGCATCAAGGAGGAAATCCATTAGTCTTCCTTTCACGTGAGAATCATACAAAAATTCTGCTAAACATGAGCGGATGATGAACTCCAAATAATGCAGGCGCTGCTGCTGTTTTTGGTTTACATCACTGTCCAGTTTGGAGCGTTAATTTTCAGTCCAACAAAATTGAACTGTTTGAGCCCCTGCCATCCCCTCCAAGCAGATGGTGAAGAAAGCTCTACTGACACAGGGAACAGCGTTACAGTGATGCATTAATTGTCAAAGAAATCTATCTTGTCTTAGTCCCCAGTTCCTTTTTTTTTGTTTGTTTGGTTGGTTTTTTTAAAGCGAATGACAGTTCTTTCTTTTCTTAGAAGTGCAACCAATAGGACCTGGAAGGTTTTGACCTTTCTGGCAGCAACATCACTTAGCTTTCCCGCATCTCACAATTGCAGCAAACAGGCAGAAACCTCAGAGCATGTTGTTATGGCAAGTTACTGCCCTGCCATCTCAGTTTAAGCCTCATTGCTACAAAAAAGTGTTCAGAAGCACCTCTGAGCTGTTGACAGCTGTGGCTGGTGGCTGTTTCAGGCAGGTTTGCCGCTATTTTTAGGTGTCTTTCATTGGAAGAAATCCAGTTAATGGCAGAATCTGAGTCTTACCAGTCCACGATGGTTTTTTCTCTCTGGGCTTTTCCCATTTTGTGAGGATTCACTGCATCGTGGCACAAGTTTGGAGCAAGACAGTGAGAAGAAAATCCTGGATGTGGGACCACCTGTAAAACCAGCCTCTCTATCTGCTTTTCTAGTGATAGCTAGTGATTTAGCAACTGACATTCCCTTTCACCGTGCTTCGTCTTTACGGCATCTGTTGTGGGTGAGAGACCTGGCAGGCGGGCACCGGATGCCGGCACCCAACTTGCTGCCGATGCTTCCGCCGGGATCGGTGCAGAAACCAGCCTGGTCTGGAGCAGAGCACAGCAACGTGCAGCTGGCTGTCCCCAGGGGTCCCTGTGGCGCAGGGTAAAAGATGCAAAGAGGATGAAAAATCTGGCTGGAATGTGTACAAAGCTGGAAAGAAGTGATCTGGAGCCTCAGTCACCGAGTGGCGTGATCTCGCTGTGTTCAAATGGTTGCCTAATCTCAGGTATAACAGTAGCAATAAATATTACTTCATACCATACAATCAGGACATAAAATGCAGGGAGGACCATTTTTCCAGACAAGGAATACCATTGTTGGATGTTTCAGTCTAAAAAGCGAGACCAGAAAAAGTGACTGTAATTGAAATTTGCTGTGTAGAAAAGGATCGGTGCTACAAGGAGGAATCTAGGGTCAACACCAGTGGTTTGCTAACCCTCTGCAAATTTTATTCTGTTGACTCTGTTACTTAACTTTATTGCTAAGTTGTTCTGTAAAAACCAATCTCTTAATGCTCACGTGTTTGCTCTGCTCTTACAAGTAATATGTATCTTTAAAATTGCAGATTAACATTATGTTAAAATTCGTTATTATACTGTGCACAGGGAAATTATACTAATATAAACATTTATGACAGAGTGTAATTGTTCAAATTTCAGCAAGTCGTCCCAGTTTAGTACCCAACCTGTAACATGAAACACTTCTCTGGTCACAGCTCTTTCTTGCTTATGGGACCAATAAATTAATTCGTATTTGCAAGTTAAATAAATCCTTTGAATGTATTATTGATGCAAACAAATGAGGATTGGGGCTCTAGACAATACCTAATGAAGCTGACTCGACACAGGCTGTTCCCACTGAAGGGTGCCAGGTTTCGGTGTGGGAAGATGGATGCCTGTTTCATCCAGTAATTATCCCATGGCTTATGCTCGCTTTATATATTCCTTGGCTAGGCACAAAGCTAAGGGCACCACGATAAGTAGTTAATTACTGGGGATCCACTAGCAGCTTTTAAAAAAAGCTCATGCTCAGCTGATAGTTTGTGACTGTATCTCCGCTATGATCTTGTAGACTCAGGGTGTTAACTCTCTCAATTATTTTTTCTGGCAAATATTGCTAATCAGAAGATTTTTTAGAAGAGGTTTGCACCTCTTCTGAAGATGGTTGCTTTTTTCAGTTGCAGACTCCAACTGGTGCTAAATAAACTTAGTTATAAAGCCCTACTCTAGACATCTGAATTATAAATAAGGTGCGCAGCATTGAAATAAATGCCAGCTGAAAGGCTGCAGCAGTACGCGGTGGAAAGTACCTTTAACCTGCTGGACAACTGAACATTTCCCTTCCCTGAGAAAAGAAACACCTGAGCGCAAAAGGTTACTCTCCTTTTATGCCGTTAAAGAAGGCATTCCCAGCTTCAGGACTTAATCCAGAAAGCAAATCAGATGCTTTACACTGTAGGGTAGGGCAAAGCTGCTATATATGCTTCAAAACTGCATCCATGGATGGCAAGAGCCCACGATTTCCACATTGAAGATGAATGTTTGTGATACTGTAAAATGGATTCAGCCCACGTTAATAGGATCTGGTTTTCTCTCCAGGCATTTCTGGTCTCGGCTCGGTTCTCCAGGCTGCACATTCACGCATGCAGAATCTGCCAGCCTACTGCAGGACACAGCGCAGCAGGCGTTCATCAGCCCTGTCCCATCAGCGCTGTGTTGTGGGCAGGGGCTCCAGCCGCAGGTGACGGGTCCATAATCTTACTTGGAACAAGTCACTTCATCTCCCTTTCCCTCAGATCTCGAGCTGCAAAAGATTGTAGTCTTTCCCTAAATTGTCTAGGTGCGGTTCAGTGTTTCGAGTCGGGTGGCATAGGCGTAGCAGCACCCTGTTTGAGAAGTGTATGTTCCTGGTAAGTATCGAGAGCCTCATGGGCACTGCAGAATTTATTTCAGCTGATTGGAGACAAGTGCAATACTATGGAGGTCTTCTAAAACAAAGAGGCCAGACAGCCACCCTGAGCACCTTTCAGAGTAGGTTTGCTTCTCCTCAGGAGGGCAAGCACAATTCCGGAGGATAACACTTTTCTTTTCTAACATAATTTAGAAACCAGTCTCCATGCCTGCCAAGGCAGATCAGTGCCCTCTCTAAGACTCAGGGGGAAAATTTGTACATGTACCTTTTTGACTTTTCCACTTTTAACTATGTTTTTTCAGCACTGTAATTCAGGTGTCTCGGAGAGATGACATCCCAAATAGCATCCCTTGATGGGCCACAACAGTGGTGCTTCTAATTACAGGGTATGCTGCCTGAAAGTTCGTTAACCGCAGAAAGACAGCAGCGTTATGGGGCAGGGAGGGATGGTGCTGGGTTAACGAGACCCCAAATGCAGCTCTGTTCACTGACTCTTCTCTAGCACAATGTGGCAGATGATGTTGGTGGTTCTCGTGTTCCTCTGAATTTGAGGCTATGTTGCTGGAAGTGGTACATTTTAGAAAAAAGGGCATTTACTGGGTAGCTGTGGGGAGCCACATCTCTCTGGACCTGTCGGCAGGAAGGTGTCCCTGTGGAAATGAACGCAGTCTCGGAGCCCAGGCAGCTATTGGGATGACCTCCAGAAATGCCACCAGGGAAGATGAGTTAAGTGGGGCTGAGCTGAACTTGTGTCCTGGGGCCAGGAGAGAAAAATACAAGTTTGCTTTGAACACCTTGATCTAGAAGTGGCAGCTGGAGTTTGCCTGTTTCTCGGCTTTAATTCTCACTGGCAGCAACTTGAATTCATAGACCTAATTGCTGGTTCTCTCTTCTGTGCAGGTGGCAACCAACTGGCCGGTTGGCAATGAGAAATGCATTGGGTTAAAGGCTTCAGAGGGATAGTTACATGGTCAGAGAGGTCACAGAAACTATTGTCAAGGCCTAAGTACCAAACAGAGCTATAGCAACTTGATTAATTGGCTAAATTAGAGAGGCTTTGACCTACCTCACAGAAGTTTAATGAATTAGTTGATTAGTTACAGAAAGTTGTTTCACCACAGCAAAGCAAGGAAGGTTGTTGGTCTCCAGAAAATGACCTCCACTGGTAACTGCGAGAACGGTGCACTTGGGCAAACTGTTTTTCTCACTCTGGTAAAGTGAATGAGGTTTCCAGACCCTGTGCAAAGCATGACAGAAAAGAGTGTATTAAAACTCTGCAAATTCTGCAATGCACAGGACCTTGCGTTATTTTTCAGCTTCCCAACGCTGGTCAGACTAGCTTGCTTCCTCATGGCTTGTGCATTCCTATTTTCCACCCTTCTTCTCTTCTTTCTACCTCTTCGTTTCCTGTGTTGATGTTCTTGAGGAACTTGCTGCCCTCCCACCTGTTTTGCACTAGCTCTGCGTTATATTCAGTAGGAAAGCTCATTCTCCAGATGCTACTTGAAAATGACCTAAAGATAATTTTTGACCATGAATTAAAATCTGATTATATCTCCAAAAACATCTTCATCAATAGCAGCCTATTTTTAAAAGAAAAATGTCATCTCTCTCATAGTCATTGTTGTTGGGCAGGAATTTGTGAGTTGGGATGGGTAGAAGGGTTGGTATCATGGCGCTCAATTTGATCGATAAAGCAAACTGCCGTAAGTGAAAATAGAACAGCAATTGTAAGCATGTTAGATAGATAAAGTAATTGCAGTCTATCGTACATTAAATTAAAATCCCAGTTTCCTTATGAGTTATTAGAATATATTATTGATTACACAAAAGGCTCAGATATTATTCATTTGTATTTTATTAATTTGTGATATGTTTAAGACCTGCTCTGTTGTGTATAAGCAAAATAAAAGAGTAGGTAGAGATTTGGTAAGTATGCATTGGTGATGCAGTTACAGTTTTCATTCAGACATACCCTATAACACTGTTCCTGCCTAGGTTTAAAAGCTCGGTACCAATATGCACCTCAGAACAATGCTGCGAATCTGCTTTTGGTTTGGCATACTGCAGTGTGGCGGTAACAGTTTGAGGTTGATCGTGCTTATGATATAACAGTTCTATGTGGGGATGCTAAAGTGCAATAGTGTGACTTTGGGCTTCTGCCTGTGTTCATAACTTTGGGGAAAACGCACAGATAGAATTGGGTAGAGAACGTCTGCTGCGAATTCAAGGCAGGTTGCTTCCCTGTGATTTGAGGGGAGAAGACAGGATGGGAACGGAGCAGGAGGGCTCTCCTGGTTTGGGCTGCTCTGCCCCTGAATTGCAAGGGTTTCCCTTGCTCTGACCTGCTGCTTGGGAGCGTTGCAGATGATGCAGCCGCGCCATGTGCTCCTCAGGACATGGGATGGGCGTTGCTTTGGTCGGTCCCTCTCCTTTCTGGCCGATTTCAGACCGTTTCTGGTTTATGGTGGGACCCTTCGCGTAGCTGTCAAACGCTTTGGTACGCCCAAGCACAGGAAGATGTTTTCTCTTCCCTTCAACACACCAAGTACAGTTCATCATCAGGTGCTGAATAAAAAGGGACTGCTAGGATTAGCATTTTGGAGCTTGCTCGTTACAAGTCGTTGCACTTTTAAAATTAGTTTCCATTTACATTTTTTGCCAAAAGGCAGCTGTGAAAAAGCCCTTGGACTAAACTCTCTCCTTAGGGGGTAAAGCAACCTCCAGTATATTTTAATGGATTCTTGTCAAATTACTGATCAGAATAAATCCAAGTGCTCTTGGAGACTGAATGTTTCATGTTAAACTCTCCAAAAAAGAATAGGATTGATTTGGAAATGTCACTTGTGATTTAAAAGCTTAAAGGTGAGAACGTCGGGATATAATTAGCAGCAGCTGATTTTTCTTTTATTTATTCCTTGTTGTCTGCGTGAAAATGTGATGCCCCCGAGTGACTTTCTTGTCCAGCCCACACTGGTGGCCAGGAAAGGTAGTACCTGAACCAGAGGTGGGTCTGAGATCTCAGTTGCCTCCCGTGGGTGAGGAAAACCAAGCAAATTCAAGTGATAGGAGTGTGATATGGACACATCACATTGCCTTCTTCTGTGCCACTTTTTGTTAAGTTTAAGTATTTTAAGTGTTCAAGTTATCACACGTTGCAGGTGATCTCCCAGGTCACTCCCTGTGTTTCCAGCCAGAGACATCCCATCTCGCTCTGGAGCAGCTGCTCATCCTTCACTGCTCAGCACCTCCTCGCCCAGCACGTTCAAAACCTCTCCTCGCTTTGATGTCTTCCTTTGCAGCCCACGTGGAGCTATGATGACCTGTGATCCCAGTGTGACCATCACCTCCCCGTCCCCAGGCTCCTTGTCTCTTCCCAGCCCCTCTGGAGCAGGCAAACCATCGTGGGAGCCCAACCTGGACGTCTCTGCCAGGCTGGTTCAGGAACTGAAAGAAGTGGGAGAAGGAGACCCGTGTGTCCCTGCGGGATCCCCACCTCCTGCGCTGGATTCTGTGTTGTTTTCCCTTCGGAAGAGAGACGAGACGTGGAGCCATGATGAATCGCAGCCGCTCCCTGCTGAGGCACGGATGAGTGCAGCCCCTGCACATCGTGATGCTGGGCTGCCCTTCCCTTCCCACAAGGAAACCCTTTCAGGTCTGTTTAGGGACACTTGTTTCTCACCAGCTTGCACATGCAGCGTTAACCCTGTCCTTGCCGAGGGGTCAAATTGTGAAGCCAGGCGAGAGGGATCGTGCTCTTATTTACAGGGGCCACTTCTGAGGCTCACGTCGGACCTGACTCGGCAGCCGTCTCCCCAGGGGATAAAACACCTGCGGAGAAAGCGACGTATTCTCTTTTCTCTTTTAATGCAGACGGTTCAAATCGGGATTTACCACTTACTGTCATACAATGAAATCGGTGTTCCCCTGCACAAGGAAAGGCAGCAAAAAATAGCAATATTTAAAGAGTAATTTTAGCAGCCAAAGTCAATATGATAAAAGGCCCGCTAATAGGGAGAAACTTACTGGGTCCTCAGTTCTTAATTTAATCAGATTCTTTCTTAATTTAAGAGAAGAGACAAGGTCCTGCAACACTATACTGATTTCCAATATTAGGAGATATTAATGTGAAAAACCACTGTCATATCCACCCCAAAGCCAAGAGGACAGCAGTTTCAAAAAGGAAAGGAGCGAGGTGTCTTTGCTGGGGAAATGTAGAGAGGAGAGGCTGTGTTGCGTTTTCCTGTCCAGTCAAGATGAGCAGACGTTTGACCGACGGGACATGAGATGGTCCCTTTGCTCAGCTGGCTCCTGGTAACGAGATGACGTTTCGCACAGGGGCTTATTGGTGTGTTGCTGCATCCTCCCTCTTGGTTTTGCTTTCTCAGACATGCTTTGAGCATTGACCTTCTGCCTTAACGGGCTCTTTCTGTATCAGGGAGAGTGCACACAGTATCATTTCTTGGTATATTAGCATTTGCAAATGTAGTTGACACTTTCTGAAATTAGATGTGGTACAATAAAAAGTCCAGAGTTGTCGCCCTGATTTGAAGAGACTTTTTAAAGGTATCTTCTGCCGTTGGAAGGCAATCTTGCAGCAATTAATTGTAAAATTACATTTCAGGTGAACAGCGTACATCGTTTTAAAGATTAATTGTTCTGGAAATAAGATCTTTCATCACTCTAGGTATTACTTTTGAAATAAACTCCTTTATTTCTTAAAAATAGAATGTGAGCCTAGAAATAGAAATCATATTGTGAATTCCGATTTTAACTGAAATCACTGATACAAAGTATTCAAGATACAGTCTTTGAAAAAGTCCGATTGTGATAATCCCACAACGTTAGAATTATATTGTGCCGCCAAAGGTACGAAAAGACCGGGTCTCTCTTTTTTCCAAATACAGTAAGTATAGCCATTGATCAGGATCATCCGGTCCATTCTCCATCCTGGCTTTGCCCTGATGATGTGCATTTCTTCTGCTCAGATTATCTTTGTTGAATTTGAATAAGATCCCATTTCCTGACATCTAAGGCTCTTTGTACCTTGCAAATTGTTATCCTTAGTTATAAAAGAGGACACGTTCATTCTGCCCTCCGATAACTATGGACAAAGAAACATGCCAAGGGTGCAACCCTATTACTTAGCATAAGGCAGATGTGGTGCACTATGTGCTCTGCAGGTAACTTGCACGTGCCCAGCTGTAACTGCTCCTGGGACCGTTTAAAGATAGTGTCTGTAACGTCTGGATTTACTTGAGGGGGGCAGGAAAAAAAAATGTGTCAGGGCTTAAATTTGGAGTGTGCTGGAGGACTTTGTTGAGCTCGTGGAGCACAGAAGGGGATGCCTGAGCGTAATGCCCAGCACTGAGATTTAACTTTGAGTGGTCTGAGAAACATCCATGCTGGGAAATCCATCAATGTCGAGGAGAAGAGCAGAAACTGTTCCCGGTGTCCGGAATAAGAGGCCGCAGGCTTCCTGTAAATGTATGGGAATCCCACACGAAATGTTTATGGTGGCAGAGGTCAAGGAAGTATTGGATGCTGTGCCCGGAGCAGAAGGGAGAAGCTCCCCTTTTTTGCTGCTGCTGCCAGAACAAGCAAATCCCATCCCCAGTCGTGTGGGGATCCATCGCTCTGCAACTGCCTGTGCACTCCAGAAGAAATGAAATACTGGACAGGAAGAATTGTGTGTCGATAGCAGGTCTTTGCCAGGTGCTTATGCAGACACAGTGGGTTACTCTCCATGGCGCTGCCTCTGCGCTTGTGCATGCAGCCAAAGACGCAGGGCTGCATCCAGCCCTCCTTCCCAGGTCCTGGTAGAAAACGAGCCTGTTTCCTACATGTGCCTTTTTACCCGGTGAACTTGTGCTGACCGAGTCAGGTACACTGAGGCCAAGGAAAATCGACAATGAAGGAGGCGACCCTGGGGCTGACTGCTGCAGCACGCAGCCGGGATGTCGCTGGCATCTGTGCATCTTCCAGTGCCAAATCGGCGTGATTCCTAGAAACCACGTCCCACTTTGATTTTTTTTTTTTTTCTTAAGGGAAAACCCGATCTTTGAAACAAGTAAGAATGACTGCGAGCAACAGGGGGAGAACGTTGGTGTTTCTCTGATGGGAGTAATGCAGCATATGGATAGTGCAAGGCTCACAGCACCTCTGGGGAGCAGACAGCAATATTAATGCCTTTTACGTCTGCCGAGGCAGTTGCTGGAAAAATCTGCTTGTTGGCGGGGTGAGGAGGATTTTCGGAGCAGGAGGGTGCTGTGCTTGGCAGCATGCCCAACCCGTGCATCCAGGTGCTGCCATCACTGGTCGGAAACGCTGTGCCTCGTCTGTATTTGGTATCGGCTTTGCAGCACTGAGGACAAAGACGAGGACAGTGTAACCCCATACGACAGTAGGCACCAGGAGCCGGGCTTCGCTATGCTCACCCCAGCCCTTGTGCATAGCCCTGCATCCCCTTTTCCCTGCGGTGCCACACAAGGGAGTCACAGATGTGTCCTTATGGTAACCGGCTGCTCTTTTTTTCACATGGCAAAGCTACAGGTCGCACAGCAGAGTCTCTGGGCCGGGGCGTGACCCACTCAGTTCTGGTACGGCAGGTCCTTGCATCTCTCCATCCTTGTAGCACATTACCTTGCCGACTCCTTGCCGGGCCTGGCAGCATCATATAAAGGCTCTGAGAGCGTCCTTGCAGAGTCCTTCATCCATCAGTGTTTTTCTGGGCTGCTCCAGTGACATAATGAGCCTTTGTCAAGGAGTAAATGAGTTTAGAGGAGGAATGACCTGACCCAATGCTTTGCAAGTGATTAGCGGTGAGTGATGCTGCTTGGGATGGCGCAGGACGAGCCCACAGGTGCCCAACAGAGCTAGCTTTTCCAGAATCATAGTGCCCTGGCCTGTCTTTCTCTGCGATGGCTGGGAAGCGAGCAGCCAGTGTAGACAGAGGATGGGAAGCTGGACATTATGACAGTCCTTTCCTTGCTAAATACAGGTTGAAGTGATTAACAGGGATAAGCATCTTCAGTTTCCCTGGATAAAAGCCAGGCTTTTCTGTGTCCCAGATGCTGACATCTGGTTTCCCTTTGGTGTCCTTGCAGCCACCACGATCCCAGGAAAGAGGCTGCAGAGGTAATGTCGAGGAGAGGGACTGAGTCTGCCTCTACCGTAGCTGCAGAGGATGTAAACTCTCAGTGCTCGCCTGCTTAGTTTCTGCTGCCTCAGCCATTTTTAAGAAAGAAATCTACGGTAGGCAACCATTACTCAGCATATTTTATGGTATTTTGCCCTGGTTTGAGTGTGTAAAGTTACTAAGCTGTTTAATTCAGCACTTTTCCTGCGTAGTTGGATGCCATAACTCAGTTTGAGTTCAGCTTCTGTAGCAGCAGCGTGGAAAAGGGATCTCAGTTTGGGGACACTTGATCTTTGATTGCTACCCGCAAAACTCCTGCCATGATGTCGGTGTCCCTCTAACGGGTTTGCCCGACCGCTCTGCCGTGTCGTGCTGCGGCGAACCTGAGACTTGGCCTTTTTACAGCTCCTTTCTGACACCTCACCTGTACTCAGCTGAAGAACGACTTGGGTTTGCTGGTTGTTTATTCCTCTGATCTGTTCTCTGCTGGTTCATTGGCTCTAACTTCTTTATTTGTTTTTCACATTTTCCCAACGAACGAGTGGTGTAGGCACAATGATAGCCAGCAGGTTATTAATGTCACCTCCAGGTTTGCTTGCAAGCAGTCTCTGAATGGATCTGACTGTGTTGCATCTACCATGTTGTGCCAAGACCATAGTTAGCACAAAGCGAAGGATTTCTGACGTACCTATCTCTATATTCTCACGTATGTTTCCAGCCCTCAGGGTAAGGGCACAAATGCATACAAATGTATGCATGCTGCTCCCGCTTATCCATGAGCGACTCCCGGAGCCGATGCCTCCCAACTGGGAAGGCATTGCTAACAGTGCTGCTTCCTGGGCTGTGCAGAAGTGACCAAGTCTTGAGCATCGGCAAAATCCGCCCTATTTGCAGCTCCGAGTTCAAGCTTACAGCAAAAGCCCTCTGTTGTATTGCTCAAAGCAGAAAATCATTACCGTCGGTTCCTGTAAGAGGCCATGGGAAAGACTGCCTTTTGCATGGGATTCCCTGCAGCAGCGGGGCAGCGGTTTGATAAAGCAGGAGGGTCGGAGTGACGCCAGTGCTGCATCTCCAGGTCCGGCAGGCAGAGTGAGAAGGGTCTTCCCAAGGCATTCCCTCTCCTGCCGGAGGCTCCCTGCCACAGCATCTCCTCCCTTGGTGTTTGAAAAGTGAGCGCGAGGCTGCCCTGATTAAAATTTAATGAGGCTTGGTATTATTGAGGGCCCTTTAGTGTCAGTTCTGCACTCATCAGCAAATAAATACATCAGCCGGTGGTGTGGGGGCAAGCCCCATCTCTGCCAGCAGCCCGGGTGGCCGCAGGGTCAGCTTCTGCTGGAGAGCATTGGTGGGGAGGGAGCGGCTCGGGGCAAGGTGGGGAGCTGGGCGGCTGTTCGTTTTCTCTCCAGCAGCTGCTGGAGCAGGGGTTCCCTTTTATTTGTTATTTGCATACTTTAGCCATTGGAGTTGAATTTGTGCCCATTAAAACTAAATTAGTGCTGCCTGCCATTTTAAATGGGCTCTGGCAGAGCAGCCTATTAACTCTATTGGAGCGGTTTCTGCAGATCCCTCCTCTACAGGCGCTGCACGCTGATGCACGCTGGAAACCACTGCAAAATGTTGATCATTTGCACGTTCCTGAGGATAATTGGAGTGCCGACATTAGAGACAATGTATTACGGTTTTGAAAGCCATCAGCATGGCTCAGAGCTGGGTTTAACTACCTCCACTTCAAAAAAAGGTACGATGTAAAAGTCTCACCAAATCGGTTTGCAATTCCTTGGGTTTAATACCATATTAATGCCACAACCTCTGGGTCCCTGTGCCCCCGTCCCTCGCACGAGGCTCTGGCTCTACTCTGGCAAGCCCGTTGCCGCCTCTTGAGGTTGCCCTGCTCCATCCCTGGCAGGTCCACTGGCACCCCCTGACCCCAGCCGCCTCTTCTTCATCCTCCCAACAGCCTTTCTGCTCTTTCGAGCCCCCGTTGGTGGCGTGCCAGGGACATTGGCTGCTCTGACCTCAGGTTTGGAGCCCTGTCGGCAGGGACCCCAGGAGCGGCCCTGACCCCCTGCCGTCTGAAGGGATGCTTTGCGCCTTCCTCCCAGCTGTGGTCCCCATCCCCCGGGTGTGGGAGCCCCACGCTGGGTCACTCACAGCCCTTTCCTGGAAAGCGTTCAGGACTCAGGTAGCCTTGCTAGGTCTGGCAGCACGACTTGCCCAGCAGCTCTGGGAGTAAATGGACGCTACATGTTGCACTTGCTATTAAAATCATTTCTTTTGTTCAATAGTCTCTAATGAGAAACGAGAAAATATATCTGAGCGGTGCGTCTTGTTTACAAAGAGTGGAATTTAATTTAAAGCTTATTCTTTGCAGAAAAAATCCATGTTCAATCAGCCAGAGATACTACAGTAGAGTTTATGAGACAAGGCTTGGCTGCCTGTTCCTGGTACCAGCCAAGATCCTCAAATTCTGTTGGATTATGTATTGGATATCTTTCATGATTATGAAATAAGTGAATGGAGGATCACACTGGTGTTCTCCCAATGTTACGCACTTCTCAGCAGTCCCTGCTCCAGACATCTCCCAGGCACGCTTCCATCAGGCCCTTGTGTTGGCTTTATTTTGCTTGGCTACACGTGCATGTCTATACATCAGTAAAATAAGTGAGGAACTTTCTCATTTGAGCACAGAGAAACGAGTCAGCACTGTACAGAGACAGACATCCTTTTTTTTTTTTTCCTTCCGGAGCCAAGTCTGTTCCTGGAATATCTAAAAATGCTTTGTGGCTTCCCAGGGCGAGGGAGATCGCGGGGCGCGTTGTCCCTGAGTACAAAATGACATGGTGCGCATCCTTACTTGCCGCTGCGACGCCTCCGTCCTAGGGCAGGTGCTGCACAGAGAGGGGAACTGCCCATTTATCGCCTTGGATGACGAGTCTCCATCTCATGGTCCTTCCTCATGTAATAAAAAATACACGGTAAGCATCAATCTACAGTCAATAAATTCAGCTTTTTTGCTTCTGCAAAGCCAAAGCACCTGCCCTGGTGCCTCTTGTCAGGTGCCCACCAGGCAGCCGGGAGGGGAAAGGCTGGGAATCGGCACTGTGGCTTGGAGCAGTGCAAAGCAAAATTTCTTCTAGAATTTGATAAAAAGTGGCCAACATGACTCCTGTGTAACTGCTTTGAATCCAATTAATGCTGCCTGAGTAGATGTTAGGAATTATAAAGAGGAATAAGAGTCTGAGCTTGTCACCGAAACTATGATAATATTCCTTCAAAGGAGGCACATTTGCAAACATTATTAATTACCTAGGGAACAGCTCAGGGTTTAAACTGAATTAAGGGGGGAATGTGTTTTTGTGATTTTGGGTTTGATTGAGAGAGAGAGATTACCGTATTCTCAAACAAGGGAGCATTTCTTTGTTACAGACCTGGCAGCAAAATACAGGGAGTTAGTCTGCACCGAGTCCCCCGCCCACCAGAACCAATTTACCAGCAAGGATATTATGCCAAGAATTACCTGGGGCCAAAAGAGCTTTTAAAAGTGTTTAGCACAGGCTCCTCTAATCAGACAAACCCAGGAGTGCATAGCTAAAATTTGGCTTTTTTGTTTTCTGTGAAGGATCATTTGGCTTTTGGAGCTTTTTTGGGTTTGGTTGTTCTCAAGGTGGGCTGTGGGTACCTTTGTGGGGTCCTGCAAAAAAAACCCAAAAAAACCACCTTCAGATGGAAGTGGAGGTACCCGACCAATTTCACCGACCTCTTCTGGCAGGCAGGTAGCAAGGAAAGGATGGCACGACCCCGGAGCAGGCGGGTGCAAGGTCAGCCGGGCTTGTGGCTTGCATGGGGCCGGCAAACCTTGCAGTGCAGGCAGTAAAAACCAAAGGACCCGGTAGATCACCTGCAGCACACACTGTGGGGGAATTGAGTACAAGACTGCTATGAGAGCAAGATTGCTTGGACCCTGTTAGCCAGGGAAATACCTAGGATCTCTTTTTTTTTTTTTTTTAATATTTTTTTTTCCTGCTCTCAATATAAAGAAATCATCAGTTTGTCCGAAATGACCCCATGCTAAGCCAAAACTACCAGGCAGATCTCACCTTCATCAGGGGTCTGCTTGTCCGAGAAGGCACCTGGAGCTGGTTTCAGCCCCCAGTTTTACCGGCATTGCTGCACCTGAATGGATTTAGAGCATTCAAGAGATCTAATTACTGTAATATAGAGCATAGCTGCATGAGTCCTTTTTAAACCCTGCCCTGGTCCAGCACCCAGACAGTCCTGGGAGGGAGATTCAGTGAATGTGGTGTCCTCTTTTGTCCAGATGTGTGTGGCCATAGAGTCTCTATGTTGATATTGAGATGACTTTTCCTACAAGCCACAGAAACCTGGTGCTTCCTTAATTGCAACATGCAAGCTGCACTTGAAAATACTCTCAGAAGGTATTTGCTGCTTGGCTCAGCTGTGAGCTGAGGATTTCAGGGAGTTTTGCATGGAAATAGCATCTTCTTATGGCCCTTGAGTTGCTGCTGTCACCAGAAGGTAAGTTTTATTTTAATTCTGCAGTGGTAAAAACCCCAGCACCTTTGGAAGCGTCTCTGGCTGCACATGAGGAGCCTCCAGTCACGTCCCTTGAATTGCTAAGCAACTGCGGCCCATTTGCTCTCGTGGAGCAAATTGAAACATTGATTTATCTATTTGTTTTGCAACCAACACCAGGGCTGCATTACGCTGTTCCCTAGGGACATACTCCCACATGCTCAGATTGGAAATTAACTCCTCTTACCAAAAAGTGTGATGGCTTTGTTTTTAATTTTGAAGAAAAGTCCAGAAGCGTAATGCTTGGTTTGCTGTGTGTTTGCATGTGGCCGTGGGCTATTTCAGGAAGAAAACATGGAGTCTCCCTTCCCTGGGCTGCTGGATGCTGGTTTCACATCCATGTCTGATCCAGGATGTCGTTTGAACCTCATATGCCATCTATAGGTCTGTGATGTATGCTGCCTGTAACTGTACCGCAGCTAGTTATTCAGAGAGACAAGTTAGTTGAAAGCAGAATTCAGCAGCAGTACAGACAGAAATTTAAGATGCCCATCCAGTACAAGAGATGAACGGAAGCAGCATACCCCAAAACTGGCATGGAGCAGGTGAGAAGAAGAATGCAGGTGCTGAAGCAGGGCAGGAATCTGAGAAGTGCCAGACTTTGTGCACGATCACTGGGAATGTTTTACAGAAATTACCTACCCACACAAATGTGCAAATTTGCATGTCACGTAGGCAACACACAGTAGTCTTAGTTTTATAAAAGCTCAGTAGCAGCAACCTCTGAAGCAGCAGCCTGTGACTTCCTGATGCTCTGCTTGCCAGGCACCCCTCCTAACTTTGTGAAGCGGGACTGATTTTTGGGGATAGGCAAGCATGGTCCCTGGCAGAACAACTCCTCTGAGCCTTTGCTGCATCTGCCAGTTATCTTACAGCTTGTTGGAGAGTTGGACTGTGACTTGCTGCAAGTGGGAACCACCAAAGGTCCCTAGATGGGATTGGTGTTTAACCCCCGGTGAGCCGAGATGCATTGCCACTGCAAGAGCTGCTCTTTGGTAGCACTCATAGGCATCCCCTAACCCAAACAGCAGCGTCTACTTAAACTTTGTTAAAAGACTTGGAAAATGGAAACATATGCGTACAAAATTAGATGATCTGTTCCCTTGTGTTGAGCATTAAAATATATAATAATGCGATATAATGCTTAATTATATGAGGGAATATTTTGTTACATGGTTGGATGTGCTCCCATATGGAGCGTGAGCAAGGTTTGAAGGTGAGACTTCTGGATTCTCTTGAGATAAAGAAATACCTGATGGCAAAAGTGAGCTGCCGTTTTCGATGTGGACTGGAGCCTTTGGGGTGATATGGCACGTGGTTTTACGCGCAGTGTGTGGTTTGTAAGTCGGCGGTTAGGAGCTGCAGGGCTCTCGAATGAGGTGCCAGTCCCAAGAGCAAGGTGGGGCACAGTGGTTGGAACTGGTGTGGTGCAAGCTGTCCTGCCCTGGAGTCTCACCACTGGTGTTGAGATCTGCCTCTTGCAGGCATTTCTTTACTGATTGGGCTGCCAAATCACACGGTTTCACGCGAGAAGCACACACGTAGTGGACCTGCTCCATCTTCCTGCACGTGCTTTGTGCAACCACAGCCTCATCCCGCCACGTGCATCCACCCATGTGCCTGTTCTGCTGGGGCGTGCTGAATTTCGCTGGCAGGTACAGCACTTGGGGCCAACTTTTGTTAGCTTTGTGCAAACCACATGTGAGATCTCCCACATCCATGATGCTCTTTTCTCTTGTACCACCCTCTAACGATCCAGATAGTCTCAATATGGGGACCTGCTGGCCCATCACTGTTCACTTTTGCTATCAACTCTTTGGGTCAGTTTCTCCCCAGAAGCTGGATGCTTCCTTTCTTGGTGGCTGATGTTTCCATAAGCAAACAGAAAACGGATTCTAGCAAATCTATCATCAAGCACATTTAGCTTGATGAACTGAAGCAAACTATACAGGTTGTGGCAGCTGCAGTATACTCTTCTCATAGGAACCAAAAACAGAGGCTGTCTCACAGCTGCTCCAAATGTCATCTTATTGCACAAGGATATTTTTAATTGGCACCTGGACTCAGATCTTAGCTCCAAAAATATTTGTGGCAAACTAATTGAAGGACTTTTTTTTTCCTTTTCTGCTAGAAACATAATAGCTGAGCCCTCCTCTGCATTTGTGGTGTTTTGTTCATGTCAATGAACACAAAGCATGTTTGCTCATTAAGCCCAAACCATGTTCACAATTATTTTTCAAAGCATTTTCAGGGAAGTAATTAATAATGTTTAAAGTTTGTGCAAGTGCTGCTCATCCTGAGATTTCCTTTTGGACTACCTGTTCATTCCAGCTCCCTAGCCGCACTTCAGCGTGCTGTTCCTCACATGCAAAATGCATTATTAAAATGCACTTAAGCAAAACACAGCAAATGGCTTCCCTTTTCAGATGGAGCAGAGCTGACTGCCTCTGCTTGTACCAACGGCAGTTAGTGCTGAAAGAAGAGAAATGAAGAAGTATGAGGTTATTTAAGGCTCAGTCTGGCGGAATGTGCTTAAAATTAAGATGTTGCTGATGAACAGAAAAAGAAAAGAGAGGAGTAGAAGGCCCTGGGCCAAGGGTACTTGGCAATGTGGAGGTATTATTTGAAGAACTTTTTAAGCCAGTGACTAAATGGTGTCTGGCACTTCATTCAAAAGTTTCAGGGTCGGGGAGGACAGGACGTAGTAACAAGACTGAGGGGGTCCTATGCCATTAATTTCTTGACTGAGGCATCCAGCAACACCTGCAAAGAGTTACAGGTCACCATTTTGCTGTATTCAATCCAAACATACAGGAAATTACTACTCAGGATTATTTAAGTAAAATTAGGGCTGTTCTCTGGGTTTGCTGACAGCATTGTCAGCACAAGAGGATGTTTTGGCAAAAACGCTGCCGTCTTACAGGTACGGCCCGCGTTCAGCTGGCAATCCTAAGGAGTTTCCTCATAATGAAAACAAGGCTTCAGCAATGTCTGCATATGGCTTTGCACCATGTAGGAAAGGTGAGCTTGCTGTTCTTTTTTCTGCTCCCTCTACCTGCCATCAAATAACTATAAAGAAACATCAGTTATTCCGTAATGGAAATTAATAACCCATATTCTATTTGATGTTATGTCCTGTTAGTACACGGGTATTACATGCGCCGCGTATCCCAGGGCAGCTCTTACAAGCTGATAGATGGTGACATATTTGTGTTTGCTTTCCTTTCCCATGGGAATGATGCAGTGCTGGTGGAGATGCTCTAATCCTGTTGTGCTTCGGTCACAGCTCATCTGCCCCAAGGGCACATCTCTGGAGCCATGCAGTGAAGCACATGCCTCCCTGCGCAACATAGAGAGCTGTCAGTTGCAATGCACTCTCTCCTTTCTCCAAAAAAAAGAAACAGAGAAGATGGACGGACAGACAGACAGACTGTGTTTCTTGCACTTGGAGTCAGTTACCTGTTTTAATTCCAGCTGAGAAACCAGGGCAAGGAATATACATCAACACCGTACAGACACTTTCTAAATCACCACAATTGAGCTTAAATTCTTTTTATTCTTCACTGTAAACCTGTCCTAAAGTAGGTTAGTGGATCAGAGCAGATCTGCTCTGAATTATTTTTAGGTTGTTTCCTTTTGGTTCTTGCTGCTTGGCTGGATGCTGCTAAAGAGGACTCCGTGTTCCAGCAGTCTTTCTCTTTGCTGCAGCTTTAAAACCTTCTATTTTTGTCTGTAGGAATCCCATCTCCCCGGCTCCCTTCTCTGCTAAAATCAGCACGCTGGCAATGCTGGAAGTCTTTCATTGCATGCCATGCCAAGATCTGACTACGACGAAAAGTGCTGCGCTGTTTCATTAGCGGGTGAGCACAGGTAGCATGGGCAGCACCAGCACAAGTATTTGCCATGCTCCCGGGGCCAGCATCCTTCAGGGGATGTTTGCAGGGAAAGCTGCTCTCCTCTACCAAAAGGATGCTTTGGCCAGGGTATCGCTGCACAAGCACTGTTACTCTTTTGAGCCAGATAACAATTCAGGAGCATTTGCAGCAAAAGCAATAGTCATCTTTGCCTACGAGTAAGTTTGAATTCGGCAGGCTCCAGCAAGCCAACGCAGGGCTGCCCTCTCAGCAGCGCAAGGCAGGAGTCCTCAGTTTTCAAGGAGCCAAGGAGCTCTCATAATTTAAAACCACTGTCAGGTGGGGAGACTCTATGCTGCAGCCAAATATGATAGGCAAGGTAGGGCTGCATAATTTATGAAACAGCATTTCTTTTTGATGAGATTTTGAGTCTAAAAGCTCTGGGAAGGGTGTGCTATTTTTTATTGCATCTCTGAACTCAAATCATGTCAGATTCTGTAGGCACAGCCTGTGCTTGTAAAAGGAAAAGGAAAAACAAAAAGTGCAGACTCAGATTGCTCTGGCTGCAGGAGCACTCCTGGTCCAGCTCAGTGCAAAGTAAAACAGCTCCTTGCAAATCTCTGCCGAGCATCTCAAGGGTTAGTCTCTCCGTATCCAGAGGGAGCGCGGGCTTTAGCAGTGTGCCAGGGATTATACGCACATCCCCAGCAATTGGGTGCAGGTCCTGCTTGGCCGTAGGACGTTTGGGTGGCAGGGGGATGGCTTTTTCTCAGGTGCTCTCTGCTGTATCCAGAATTACAATGTCTAACTGTGTGCTTCTAAATGAATTGGCTTGGATTACCCTTGTGTTCAGTATCTCTCTGTCACAGGCCCCTTTTTTTGTGTATTGCATGATCTGGCTGGACCTCAGGTCCAGCGCTGGTCTATAAAAGCTGCCTGAGGCAGCAGCCAGGATCTTCCTTCCAGGCGTTTCATGGTCCTGGCTTGTACAGCAGTGTGAAACGCTCATCGTGAGTTAATTCCCAGTCACATTGTAACCTCTGAAAGGATGAAAATTTGGGGTTGCTGTCTGCTCTTCTGCATGTCGAAGGTCATCATGTGAAAGGTGCGTGGACAGTCGTTGCTTCGAGAAAATATCAGCACATCAGCCCAACAAATTCTGCTTTTCACTGCAAAGACGGGTGCCCAATGTTCGGAGTGTTGGAGGTAGACTGCTTTTAGTACGAGGGTTCCCTTTTTGAGCAGATTATTCCAAGTAAGTTATTGCAGTACTGTTTGAGGTTGGAGAGGCTGATATCACCAGCTGTACTAATGTGTAAGGATTTGGGTAACATACTGATATTTTCTGGAGATAAACCACTAGAAATTGGGAAAATGTTATAGAACTATGGTCCAAGTTCCTGTTGCCTTATCTCTGCATGAATGTTATCAAGAGTTTAAAGTGTATGATAAAGCACTTCACAGAGCAGTTGCAGTGATGATATGTCCTGAAAAGCATCCCTGCCTTCCGCAGGGACAGGGGAGCCCAGGAGAGCTGTGCCACCAGCATGGGAAACCACTTATTTCGGTCAGATCGGTGTTGGAGCATGGGATGCTCTGGATACTGGTCCGTCAAGAATCAAGACCTTTTATAATGTGTATTTTTAATGGTGAGCTGGGAAAGAGGGAGAAAATTGGAAAGCTGTTTCTTATTCCTCTAGGTGCTTGGGTTTTTGTTGGTTTGTTTGTTGTTTTTTTTTTTTACAATATCATTAGAGGCAGTTGTGGTTTGCCAGTGTTTCTCTTAATATGCAACTGAGATCAAGAAGCAAAAAAGATGTTTGCATAAAAACAAAAAGCAGCAGGATTGAATAAAACAGTCTATTGTAATACTGTTATAGCTCGGTGGTACAGCCTTGTCTGATGTGCTGCAGGTGATGCTGGACTGTCCCATTCGGGAGGGTTGGATGTGGATTTGAGGGGAGCAGCAGAGATCGCTCCCTGGAAAGGTCCTGTGTAAAGAGAATTGAAAAGTTTAATATTAACTGACTAAGAAAAGAGAAAAAAAGGTGTCATACAAATACTGTGTACAATGAGGAATTGTTCCCAAAATCGTAGAGAAGACACTTCTGTCCTTTTTATCTTATAATACTGAATAAGGGGACAATGAGTTTTACTAAACAGCAACAAAAGTCAAATCTGATTTAAGGAAAGGAAATCCTGTGAAACTGCTGCGAGATGTTATTCAGTTCTTGAATGTGGTAAACTCAAAAATGGAATTAAAATATGTATGGATGGTGAGAGCATCCAGAGAAATAACAAGCAACTTTGTTAGGGGGACTGCCAGAAGGGATGTCAAACCTTGGACCTTACTGGGACTGGCCACACTTTTGGGGCCACTTGGGGCTTTTTGTCCCCCTATGTGACCTCCCTCCCTCCCGTGCCACAGCACTTTTTTGGCTCTGTGGATGAATTTCCACTCCGTCTCAGGTCTCGCCTGCTGCCATCCATCATTTCTAGTTTGCTTGAAATTCACCTGTCAAGGCCCATGGCAGCCGTGATGTGGACGTGGACGTGTGGAGGAGCATCTCTGCCGGGGCAGCACTGGAGTGCATAGAAATGCGGGCGCCACGCTCCCCAAACACAGCCTGCCAGTCCTTCCCAATTAGGGGTGATGGTTTTCCTTGCGAGGCCAAGGTGTCCACTGGAGACCTGACTGGGTTCCCTAACGTAGCACTGCAGTGAGCTATGCAAAGATGATTCAAGGTGGCAGCACTAAAGACTCGTCAGCGTGGCTGGAAATCTTCCAGGGGAAAGGAAACGATGCTGAGCTGACACCAGTGCTGGGCTTGAGCAGGCACTGTCACAAGCCCATGCAAGGTGGGACTCGGCTGCACCGTCTCCTCCTCGGTGTCTCGGCAGTGCGGGTTTGCTTTGGCTGGGAGATGTCCTAGGGGTGCCCTTGCTCCGCTGGGTGCTCTTCAAATTCATCCTGTTAACGAATGGCATCCCTAACCATCAAAATTTTTTCATAGGAGCTCTGGCGATTGCATAAGCAGTATCAGAAGTCATTAATTCTGAGGGACGCTTATGGCAAGTTCAGCCAGCAAAAAAATCTTTCCTTGTTAATGCTTCCCCTGTTAGGCAGGTGCTGGACTGACAGTCACCCATGTACAACCCTCCTCAAAAAGCAGCTGGAGGGTCCCTCTTCTGCACCATTCCTCCAAATCAGAAAGGGCAGAAGATTCCCGAAGCCCAGGAAAGCTCTCGTTTTCCCTGAGATAAATATTTCTTCAAAATACTATGGCAAGGTGGCTGTCACTTACACTCTTTTAAACCAAAATACTATCACCTAATGTGTTATCATAGAATCATTAAGGTTGGAAAAGACCTCTAAGGTCATTGAGTCCAACCGCCAAGCCAACCCCCCCATGCCCACTAAACCATGTCCCCAAGCGCCTCATCTCCACGTCTTTTAAATCCCTCCAGGGATGGGGACTCCACCACTGCCCTGGGCAGCCTGTCCCAAGGCCTGACCACTCTTTCAGTACAGAAATTTCTCCTCATGGCCAACCTAAACCTCCCCTGGCACAACTTGAGGCCGTTTCCTCTCGTCCCATCGCTGTTACTTGGCAGAAGAGACCGACCCCCCCTCGCTCCAACCTCCCTTCAGGTTGTTGTAGAGCACGATGAGGTCTCCCCTCAGCCTCCTCTTCTCCAGGCTGAACACCCCCAGTTCCCTCAGCCGCTCCCCATCAGACTTGTGCTCCAGGCCCTTCCCCAGCT
>VZTQ01006829.1:6649-45228 GCA_013400755.1 Pelecanoides urinatrix | reverse complement strand
CCTCCCCCGTTAACCAGGACTGCTGGTAAATGATGGAGAGTGGCTTGGCAAGCTCCTCCGCCAGCTCCCTCAGCACCCTCGGTGGATCCCATCCGGCCCCATAGACTTGTGGTGGTCCAGGTGGCATAGCAGGTCGTTAATGTCTTCCTCTTGGATTATGGGGGGTTCATCCTGCTCGCCATCCCTGTCTTCCAGCTCAGGGGGCTGAGTACCCTGAGGATAACTGCTCTGTAATGTTTTGTAAGCTGTGACATTTTTGTGTGTGTGTTTTGTTTGTTTTTTTTAATTTGTGGCGATGCATTCTCTAAGGTCTTTCTAATGTAATTTGGGATTATTTGTGACTTCCAAGGTGCGGGCTCAAACTGCCTAGTTGAGGCTGCCTGTTACACTGAGCGGCAGTTGGAGGATAAGGGCTTTCCAATCTGATGGCCTTTGGTTATCAAGCAGGGAGGTAATACCTAATACTCAATAAAAAGCCTAAATCTGACCTATGAAAAGGAATAAGTTCTTTCTAAAGTGCTTCAATGTTGAGACACATCTAAATCAAATTATTAGGCGAGAGGTGGGTTTCTGCCATGGGGCTAGCAGCTTCCCTTAAACACTAACTGCCTGCGATGCCCGAGCTGAATACCCTTCAGAGCTGCTTAAGAGCTTCTTTTCCCATTTTGGTGATATCTTTCTAAATTATACATTAAACTTATCAGAGTGAGTAATGCATCACAGCTTCCCCATGTCAGACTTAATGTTACTTACTCAGCTGTAGCTTCGTGTTTGCCTTTCCCTTCCGTTTATCTTCAGGCTCTCTGCTAGGATGGAGCAGACCCTGGGTCCTCCTTACCCAAAGCTGTCTGCCGCAGAGATGCTCTGTAGGAAACCAGAATATGACTTCTGGTCCGAGCACTTTAGCGAGGTGGAGTGCTGCCCTGTACCAAGGCAATGCTGTTTCATGAGAGCAAGACCTACCATGCTGTAATTTCTGTGAAAGGTCCCTGGAAAATGCTATATTTGATCAAACCTGTCCTACTGTTTTGTGGGATGCAGGTGCTTTCTGTAGGCTGGTTTTGTGCCTGTGAGTAAATAAGTGAAACCATCCGAAGAATTTGAGCCGCTGCCCCACAAGGCAACGCAGGGGAAGAACGGTCACAGCAATTTATCAGCTCCGTAAGCGCTGATTTTTAGGTAACGAGGGACCGATAAAATAGCGGTTGTCATTTTAGATGCAATGGGAAAAACATGTAATTTGCTACTTTTCCTTGCCAATATGTCTGAAGACGGAGAGCGTTTGGTTAAGTGCAGCTTTAAAAATTAAATCCAAGCAGTTTTCTTCCAGTGGCTTTTCAGAACATTGTGCAGTTGAGAAGATATGTGTGTCTCTGTTTTAAGTGCTACATATTAATGCTGGTTTCTTTTGTGAAATTACTGGGCAGTGTTGCTGAAATTCTGCACCCGTTCGTCCTTTGTAGAAATCGTTACCTTGTCTTTCGGTGCTGAGGACAAGTGTGTTTCTAGAGCTGCTACAACTTCTGAAATGTTGATGTTGCACAAGGATGACAAAGGAGGAATTCCTAATTTGGGGGGTTTTTTCTTCTTGCAATCTCCTTGTTTTGCGTTGCCTTTTACATTTCTTCCACTAGCTGTTAAATAATTCACTCCCAGGAAGCCCGTCAGAGTTCCCTCTTTTTCCATACTGTCTCTCTCTTTAGCTTGCTCTGCCAAGACTCCCCTGTTTGATATAGCCATTTCTTTGGCCACATCAGACACTTTAACATGCAGATGGTCTGCAGGACTGGTGCTGTTTCAAACAGTCCTTTTATAATGTCCCACTTCATTTTATTCTGATGTCTATATAAATAATTGGATGCCTTTAGTAGGTTGCAGCTATACTCCTGAGTCATACTTCCACCATTTTTCCTCCGCTTTTTTTGCAGAAAGCAGTAGGCAGATGTGGGAATTGGCACTGCTCTTTTAATAAATGCCGTCACTCAAATGTCTTTAGCACCTGAGTGGTTTTTTTTCTGAACAGCAGTCAGCTTTCACTATTTGTATCACCCTTTCACCTTATTTTGTTTACATTTCTATAGCAAAACACTGCATGTTTTCAGCAAAATTAATCAGTATAATTATATGTGATTTCCAATGTCAGGTTCAGCTGAAACACTGATTTGGGGTGGTGATTAGTCCTATCAGAAGCAACAAGGACAGAGAGCTAATCTGTGCCTAAAACTGTTCTTTTGAAAGATGCCGTTTATACTCTATTCATAAATTGAATATTTCCTCTGAACGCCCCCAGCCAATTTGAACAGAAGATGTATTTATGCTAGATGGCAGTGCACCTTGTTTGTTTTAGACTGCTGCTTTGCTGCTGTTGGCAGAGGGTGCTGTTATTCAGACAGAAAGGGGTTGAGCTAGGTGTAGGTATTTACTAATAGGACCTCTGCACCTTTGTATTTAGCTGAGGTTATACCAAATGAAATGAAATCTTTAAATCTGCATAGTCTGTCTTTCCTCTGATCCCTAAAAAAAAAAAAAATCCTGTGAATGTTGTTTGCAGCAAGAGTAGGCATGCTTTGAAATGTTCCTCCCGTGTAAAATACCTGCGCGTGGCTTGCTGTCTCGGTGCATCCCTTGACATAGAAAAGTTCTTGAACCCTTACAAGGCTCATGAGACGGGTTCAAGGTTCATTACAAACATGAACATGAAAGAGTCATGGAAGTGTGGATTTACTCTTCAGCAAATCATTTCAACCATGCAGCCTTTCAGAATAAGGAGCATTTTAAAGATTGGAAGCGCCACAAGTGATTAATTTGCTATTTTAGTCCTTTAGAAAGTGCAGTTGCATAGAAACGAAGTTCCCATGTCGTAAAGAAGTGCAGATCAATTAAAACAATTTACTTTGCTAATGATTTCAGACCATTGTAATTTATTGGTAAATAACTGACTTCAAAAGCGCGTTCAATTCAGTGAGCGCACAAAGGAAACGTTAACGAATTCCTGGATAAATTGTCTCGAATTTGGTAACAGACTCTTACTGCAAAACATTTAGGGTCAGCTCGCTGCACAGCTTGAAGGATTCCAACTTTTGGAGAACAACTAAAGCTTCTGATGGGTTTTCAGTGTTCAGAGAAATGCAGATAACAAGGGAGTGGTCGTGGGCTGGGCTCTTCAAGCAGCCAAGGTGTTTGCAGCCTGCCGCGCTCCTTCAGAGGAGGGGCACGCTGTTCTCCCCCGCGGGCACCTTTCTGGGGATGTGCCCCTTCCCGCTGTGCTGCTGTCGACCATCAGGAGGAAGCGAAATGCAAACGTGCTTCCCAAAGCCTGGGTGGATTTTTCTCCTTCAGAGCTGTGGACAGACCCGAGCCCCACCTCATCAGTACCAGCAAAGGAGCGTCTGATCTCCAGCCTCAGAAATCGTGCAGTGCTTAACTTCCCACTGATGTCTGCAACTTCGAAGCACATCTCTTCCACACTGTATTTATTTTGAAAAGCTATTCAGTTTGGTTTTCCCTGAATGTTTCAGTTACAAATAAAAATAAAAAATCAGGGTTTTTTTCCATCTGTAGACAAAGAATATTAACAAGGTGAGGTGCATCCCTTAGCAGCCATGAAAAATTACCAGTGTTAGAGAACAGGCTAAGTCCATGTTCTGGTGTTCAGCAGAGGTGAGAAGTTAAACAGCAATTATTGAGCAGCTGTTATATCAGCCGCAAATACATTCTACGAAATCTTTTGAATGGTCTTTCAAAATGGACCTTTTTTTAGTAGAACTTAACAGCATTAGAAAACTAGGAGTCTGTGCCGGTTTTGACAGGGTCTCACTTATCCCGTGGACAAGTCTGCTGCAGCTTCAATTTGCCTGCTTGGTAAAATAGGCTGTCACATGCCAGGGACAGCCAGATCTGTCAACCTCCACACAGTTTTCCTTTATTAGTTCTATTGGTTTTATTGCCTTTCTTATGCTCTGAGGGATGATGGTTGTTTAGTGACAAGAACCTGGAAAATCATTCAAGTTGACAACGCTTTTTAGATTTCGTTTTTTCCTTGTGTCTCTATCTATAAAAAGGAATGACTTGACGACACAGTGAACTTAGCAGGGAGTTTGTGGTATTACTGAGAACTTGCCTTCGAGTTCTGGGGTCTGCTTTTGTTGCCATCCCCACATCACCAAACTACGGTGATGTACGGACTTTTACCTGTCACAGTAGAAATGCTGGTTGGTACCTCACAGCTTTTTGTATCGCAGGGATGTACTTTGTTTTTTGGCAAACAGTGACAGTGTGGTTTTAATTTCCTTAGGCGTGGTGGTTGTTCTGGTCATTTCCAAATTGTGTGTGCAAGTCGGGAGGGAAGATTTTTGTGACGTTTTCCAGGTTCTTGCAATACTGAGTCAGTTGAAACACTTCTGACATAATGCTGAAACATCAGGAAACCTGGAGAAGACTAAATTCAAACTCGCTATGATGGAGGATCTCCTCTGGCTGTGCATGGGTTTTCATCATTGAACATGCTCTGCCTAAAGAAAGGCATGCCACGTTCCTCAGAGAGTGCTCTCCTAATGCAGAGCCAAAAGGAGACTCTGCAGGGAATCCATGCATTCACCCACACTAGTTTTGCTGCTCGTAGTCTCATTATGTATTCCTTTACAGGTTTCTCTAATAATCCCTGATGTGGCAGGCAGACAGCACGCATCAAGTGAAATATCTGCCCTTCAGGCTGGCAGAGCAGGACATGGTCTCCCTCGTCCTTTAGCATCACAGCATCTTCAATAGCCCTTGGATGGGCAGTGCCGCTTCTCCAGTCCCAGAGTTTACAAATAACATAATCAGCTTTTGCATATGTAACGAGAACAGAATTCCCTTTGCTCTACTGCTGTTCTGTGTCTGTCACTGTGAACACACGGAGGAGGCAGAAGGATGGCAGTGCCGGCATAACCCCTTCAAATGGATGGTGGGTACCGGCTGCACTGGTGTTACCGTTCGAGCAGGCAGAGGTGAGAGCAGCCGCTCCTGTGCAGGGCGTTTGCCGCTTCAGATGCGTGTTTTTCTGAGAATGAGTAGGCAATAACATGAGGAATCCCAGTGACTTGGATTTCTGTTGTAGCTCATGTTTCTGCTGGTTCTTGTGCTCTGCGGCTGTGGCAGGTAACAGAAATGCTCCTGATGGCAATAGAAACATTCCTGATGAATGGGAGAAAGCAGCCACAGCTCCTGTGTCTCTGCCAAGATGAAAATCTTTCCCGTTGAGCTCTTTGCGAGGAGGCACGACTACAGTCACCCCAAACCACGCTGTTGCTGAGTCAGCACCAAGTCTCCATTCCAGCAATGTTAGAGAGTAATGATCTGTGGCTGGATGAGTGAAGGCACTTGTGTCTAGCAACAAATAGAATCGTAGAATCATTAAGGTTGGAAAAGACCTCTAAGATCATTGAGTCCTACCATCAACCCAACACCCCCATGCCCACTAAACCATGTCCCTAAGTGCCTCATCTACACGTCTTGTAAATACTTCCAGGGATGGTGACTCAGAGGCATCTGGGCAGGGTCTCTGGCTCAAAAAGGCAGTATTTGCTGGCAAAAGAAAAATGTTCCCAGGCAGAAAACCTATGCAGAATATGTACAAATGCTAAAATGCTAAATATTGGCATTTTCTGGCAAAGCACAGCACTGTATATTTGCTCAAGGTAGACCATGCTATGAAGATAACTTTGCAAAAAGCCTTTTGATTAGTTCTGTCCCTTAATGTAAGGGATATACTTGCACCTTGAAACTGGAGTGTAGTGGAGTTGAACTGGTACAAGGGGACTAGAATTTGTCCAGGTGAAAGGGAACGGGAGATGGAGCAAAACAGAAAAAGATACGCTCTACCATGAGAGTCCAGTAACAGCCAGGACGGTAGGCATAGAATAACATCAGTATTCCTCTCAAAAATAATCTTATCTGCAGTAATGTATGGCACAATTAACAATAGACTCTCAGATCAATTCTGTTGCTTTTTGCTTTTCTTGAGGTGCTGCATGGTGAAAGTAACCTATAGATGTGGTTGATAAATAGCCACAAATCTGCTGTAGCCACTCTCCCCTGATGATCTCTAGCAATTACTGCTGGCACGGTGCACACCCGTGGCTGGGGGGGCTTTGCCACCAGGCTCTGGGGGGTTTCGCTGACCAGCCCTGGGGCTGTGTAGCCCACGGCAGCAAACATCCTTCGACGTAGGGATGGAAGCAGCAACTTCCCCTACTGTGCCACCAAATAAGGGTTTTCTTCTTTCTTTTTCCTCTGTGTCCCACGTCTGCAGGGGTGGCATTTGATCTGCGCTCACTTTCCCTGGCATTTACAAACTTAAAAGTACTCGTGTTAAACTTTATTTATTCCCATGTCTGGCACTGGGTGTTCCGACTACTGCTGCATTTTTCGGATTTCTCAGAAGATACCAGTGTATGTAGCTGGGTCAAGTAGCTGATGGGTAAAATGAATAATGACTTGCCATGTGCAATAGTCTGCATCTGTTACTGAAATTTAGCAGCTTCCCTGCCTTTTCATATTTTGTAAAGTGTACAATGTTGTTGGCATTGTGTGTTCTTTTTTCATGCTAACGCGAGTGTACACCACAGGCAGCAGCACAATTTATAAAACGTCTCCACTTCACAGACACTTTCAGTGAGTAACTTAAAAAAAAAAAAAAAAAAAAGAAGAAGAATTTCTGCATATAATGGCAAATGCATTGCTATTTGTTATGTTCTTCAGAAGGCATTGCCAAAACTTCCCTATTGTTGTTAGAGCGTACTGTGAAATAAAAAGATCAGGGGAAATCTCCGGAGGAACAAAGTAAGTCACAGCCATGGAGTTACCAAAGAACTGGTAACCAAAGACATGGTAACTCATGTGCCATGTCTCCAAATGCTCACCTGGTAAATTTGCTCTCACTACTTAAAAAATCTAATTGGTTGTAGCGTCGGCATCTGTCATCCGCTCAGCCTGAGCCCAAGGGCTAAACAAAGCTCACCTTCTTCTGCTTAAATAACAGAGCTTTTGAGGTTATCGGTGCCCTGTCATCTGCTAGGAAGTTACCAGGCTGCTCCCATGCAGTGGATTTGAGACTGATGGATTAGGCTGAAGGGCAATTTACTTGGCTTTAGCCAGGTTGTAGCACCCCTTCTGCTCATTGCAAATAATAATCTCTAGTGAGCAGCCAAGTTGTTTGTTCTACCTTGGGTGTTTGAGGCAAGACAGGGCTCACTATCCGGTTTACCATTCTCGTCTCTCAGTGCATGACAGACACATGGGAAAGAGAGACCTGATTTTGGGTGAAAAGGAGCCAGGAAGGAATGTGTCCTCCTCCGAATTCAGAGTTGCATCAGCACTAACCAGTGCTGTTGGTCCACCCTCAGAGTGGTTCTGTGTTTGCTCTCTTACATGAAATAGAGGAAAAAATCTGATTGTCAGATGGTACAAGATCATCTCCCTAAAATAAACCTGAATACCTACATGGCTAGAAAGGACTCGGAGTCCTTGGAGAGGTCTGATAAGGAGATAACTCCGCTCTCATCAGCAGGTCAGAGAAACCCCTCTGAGCCGCACAGCAGCACTGGTGGGGTTCACGTTTCCTTTCAAGATTTCAAGGCATCCACCTGGGAGTCTAGAAATATATATACAGGAGGCCTGGAGAGCTGGGTTCAGTCTAACACAGCCTACAGCAGGAACTCTTAGATGCCAATCTCTGTTTGTTAATCTCCTCTGTCTGGGGAAATTCAAGGCTTCTGAGTGATAGTGAAGAAGAAAGAAGGGTGTCTAATAATCTTTTTCTTGCAATTCAGAAGAAATTCAAGTCTGTTTTTTTTTTTTTTTTTTTTTTTTTTTGCGCATTGGGATTTGATGTTTCCAGTCTAAAGTGCTGCATCGGTTCCCAGCTGGCTCTGTGAGTCCCTTTTAGGACACCGTGCCTGACAAAGTAAAAGCCAGCAACTGCAGAGAGAATGGAGGAGTCCTGTGTGTCCTGGACATGGCACTTTAGTGTATCCCTGGTATCTGCTCACCTCTGCCTCTTGGGACAGCCCAGTGTGGCTGGCCTCCCTGTGCATCTTTAATTTGGACTCTCACATCCCTGTGAGCCCTCATGTCCAATGTAACGTGAAGTTGGACTCCAAAATATGTACCACAGGAGGAGAACTTTGGATTCCCTGGCACTGGGGGTTACTCTTAGGCAGGTTATCCAGGCACAACAAAACCTTCAATTATACTATATAGCAGTGTCATAAGGGTTACGCCATAGGAACAAAAATGTTGCAAGACTATCAAAGCCAACATTATGAAAGTGTTTTGAAGGTTATTGATGTTCTTCCTCTGGGAATTGTATTACCAGTCCTGATATCAAAAGTAACAAATTTAAAGAACCTGTAAATGACAAAGCCCTCAGAGCAAGAGCGAAGAGGAAAAATAAAAAGGACTTGTTGGCTTACCATGTACCATATAGGCTGCGGGGAACATTAAATAGCATTTATGTCCTATTGCTCCAGACAGGCATCAAGGTCGTGCTTGTATCCTTTCCAAGCACCCGGAGCCCCATGTCTCTGCGCTGGCTGTGCTTGTGCAGATATGTGGGAAGGGGCGAGGGCTGGTATGCACCGTGTCCCGGTCAGGGGAAGGAGTGACACGTGCTGTGAGGGAGAGCACATCCCCGTCAGACTTGTCAAAGCCATTCACCTGATCCAGACACCAGCCAGAAGTAACAGATAGTCACATAATAGCAGGGCACAGCTGTATGGGGAATCCGTCATGCCTAGTGAGAGATGGCGGAGAGTCCTGCATCCTCCTGGCTGCGCGTGGCCGCTGGCCATGGCAGCAGAACCAAGCAGAGCTGGCTGCTCGGCACAGCTCCGGCCCCCGGGATGCTGCAGGAGCATCCATCAGCTCCTAATGCTGCAGAAAGCTCCTTTTCTGGTTGGTGTGTGTGCTGGTGGGTTGTGCGGGGCTGGGAGTCCACAGCATCCCATGGAACACCGAGCCGCTGGTCTTCTCCATCGTACACGCAGGCAAACCCTTGGACACACCCTTAGTCCTACATCCTCCGCTCCCGGACGCTGACGCTCACGTGATGCTGCTGCGGGGAGTATTAGTGGTTTTTAAGGGGCAATCACCTTTCAAATGATTCTAACACATTTGCATACATACAAAAATAGCTTAGAGCTTGATGAAGCTTTACGAGCAGCACTGAGGGACAGCGTGTCTCTGGAGAGAAAGCTTATCATGAGCTCTGGGTGCGTTCTCCTGGGGTTTTCTCATTTAGTATTTGGAAATGTCAGCTTCCTACTACTTGGTCCGCCTACAACAATAGCAATTAGAAAAATAAAAAGTGAGGTATCTTCAGGTACACATTGAACTGTTCTTAATTCACAGAAATGCATTAATATTTAAAAGTTAATAGTGTTATTGAGGCAAACTAAGCCATCAGCACGAGAGAAAAAACTTGCACCATCTGCATTCAAACCAGAATTTGAAGCAGTGCATTCTGTTGATATAAACTTTGAAAGCGCTTGGTGAATGTCAGCAGAGCTTTGAAATTAAAATTACTTCTTATTTCAGACCAGCTATTGTTTCATTGCTGGCTTGGGTGAGCTGGGAAAGGACAGAAGCCACTTGGGGCACACTTTATAATGCTGGCATTTCTGGAAGGTGATGAGGATGGAAGCGTTTTGAGCTTAGCTCTGTCTGAGCCCGTTTGAAATGCAATGACAGAATTCCCATGTAAAGGTTGCGATAAAAACAGAAAGAGGGAGAGGAGATTCCGTACTTCAGAACGAAGAAAAAAAAGTCCTTACAAATGTCAGCTGAGGGATCTCTGGCTCACAATTGTTGGGGAAAAATAGTCTGAATGCAGCAGCAAATCTTTCACAGAGTTACAGCATGTTCAATGCCTTGATATTTACGTTTGTATGCGCTAATTTGACATGGCTTTGTTCATGTTTGTGTAGATAGCATAACATGGTTTTGAACTATTAATGCAACTGCAGAGCAGAATTCTGCTCTGCGTCTGCAGCTTTGGTGGCCGTGAGGTTCCTTGCTGACATTTTGTGTGCTATCAAGCTTTTGCTTTGTTTTACCCTAGAAAGAGCTGTGTTCTGCTATTAAATCAATTAATCCCAGCATATAACTTTGGCTGTATCAGTTAGCAAATTCTTTGAGTTGCTCTGAAAATGAAAAGCACAATTCAAGTGAGGACAGTTTGAAATATAAGATGGCTTTGATTGTCTTCTCTGCACCACTTTCCATGCAGAAGAAATTAAGCTAGTCTGGAAATGGTTGCAGTATGCAGGTTTAATGTAAGAAAACATAGAGGCATTGTTTGTGTCAGTCTTCAAAGGTGGAGAGTTGGTGTAGCAGTATATGCACAGTATAGAAAGAAATTTATGTGTCTGCAATAAGCCTCATTTGTCAGGAAGAGTACCTCATAGGAATTCAAACCCAAAGAAGCCTTTGCTTTGCCCTTATTGTTTGAAGAACCTCAAGGCTTTTGCAGAATGAATTGTAAAACCTTGGACAACTGGAGAGAGCAAGTGACAGAAAGGAGCAGGAGACGCTTCGATGATTTCCGTGGCAAATTTGTCTCCCTTAAAAGGCAATTGATACTAGATGCAGCAGCTGGGTTAAATGGATCCAGTGCCATTATGATATGGTTTTCATGAGCGGGGTATGTGCTAAGAAAGGTATCTCAGCAAGCTGAAGTAAGGCAAGTTGCCATCTGTAAGTTTTCTCTGCATGCTTTTATCATGGTTACATTTTTATATGTGAAATAGCATAGCTTTAGAAGGTTATTAAGCTCACTCAAACAGCTGCCCAGGCACCTCCTGTGACCAACTGTTCAACAGCTACTGAAGTCTCAGGCTGGTCTTTCAAAATCCAGATGTACGGTCATAAAGAATTGAGTGGAAAACACTAAAAAACATGGTTTTGAAAGAGGGAAGAGCAGCTTTTGCTCCTTTAGTTCCTCTGCCTTGCTCTGGTTTGAAGTCTGGAGCCTGCCGCTGTTCTCCAGGAAAACCCTTTGCAGACTCCTCTGCAGGTTGGAGCTGAGCTGTGCTGTGGTGGCAGGTGCTGCAGCAAAGAGGGATGTGCCGCTGTTTGGTGTCCCCCCTGCAGGGTATTGCCAACGCCGCGAGTGTTTGGGTGTCGAAGACTCAGGTCTCCTCGGCCCTTCCCAGGCAAACGCTTTTGTGGTCTCCGCTGGGTTCATTGCTCCGGAGCAATAAGCAGGACAGGAGATCTCCCTGCTGCCTTTCTGTCCCCGGGTGCCAGGACACAGGACTTCTGCATCAGCACCACCAGCTCCACTTCTATCCGTTTCTAGATAAACAAAAGCAGTCCCAGCTCATGGCAGAATTATCTTGTCCCTGTCAGCTGCCTGTGTAAGTTAAAGCTTCCAGCTGGGAGCGGTGACACAGATGAAAAGAGATATCCATTGTCTGGAAGAATAATACCTGCATGAGAAAGAGAAGTGCCTTTTGTTTTATTTTGCTGCAGGCTTCTAGTTGTGTGGTATCATTCTCCTGTTATACCTTTTACTAGCACAGGAGGCATTGCTAGGAAAGATAATAAGCAACTTGGAAATCAATTTCTTTTTGGAACTTTGGAGGCCAGAAATTACAGCACTGTATTTTTCTGTATCTTTCAAAGTGCATATTAAATAAACGCGATCTCCAGGAGTATTCAGAGGCAGCTCTTTGTATATAAAATACCTTCAAATATGTCACACTTGATGATGTACTGGTAAGTATTCCGTGTTTGTTCTGTATTAAGATTCTTACTTTGTTGCTTGCACTATTTGAATGCTGCCTGATGATGACTGGGCTGATCCATGTGCTGTGTGTAACCCGACAGGATTACTGCCAGGCGTACGTACAAAGAAAAGCTTATTCAGAGATCTCCTGACTTTTCCCTGGACAGGACTCTGCTTGTTTCTGGGGTTGTCTTGGAGCAATTCAAATCAAACCACCAGTACTGCTAAATCCTGAACACCACCCTAGACCTTTCTTTGAAGAGGGAGAAAAAGACTTCAGGACCATTTCTGCTCCCGTACTGCCTTCTCCCAAGATTGTCTGGTGGGATCCTCTGCATTCGGCTCCGCTGGAGATCTACCATGGGCGGTGCTTCTGCAAGGCTCAAGGAGAAGGTGCTCGGGACGGGGCTCTTGCTCCTGTTTGTAATCAGGTGTCACTGCCAGCACCTGGAGGACAAATTGGCATTTCAGCCAAGGATGCTCTTTGCAGGCTGGCTGCTAGGGACCCGAGAGCAATATTCCTGAGGAGCAATGGGGATTTGCCTGTGTCACTGGTGTCATAGGGACGGGACAGGCACAGTTTGCTATTGGGAGAAACGTATGGGTTATCAAGGGATGCCAGGAGCAGCCAGAGGAAGAAGAAAGATAAGGATTAAAAAAGAAAATAACAAAAGGAAAACCTGTATTTTTATAATCTAAACCCTGCCCTGCGGTGGCTCTGTACCCCCTAGTTGTTCTTTTGAGACATGGCAGGGGGGTTGGAACTAGGTGATCTTTAAGGTCCCTTCCAACCCAAACCGCTCTATGATTATATGAAATGTAGAACAGAGTACAATTACTTTCCTGATTACACTTTATCTTCCCTTACCAAGGTATTGAAGAGGAACTGGGGAGCACGTTATAAAGCATACAGCCCTATTAAATCTTGATTCTCTTTAAAACAATTCCAGGAAATCTCACTTTTACAATTACACGAGGGTCGAAATAATTTTTTAGCTTTGCAAGCCCTTCACAATTCGTTGTTCCCGTGTTTGTGGTACATGGAGCTGTATTGGCCTGTCACCAGTCTCTCATCTCAAAAATGGGTGGATTTAAACAAACAAAAAATTTCAAAAAGCTTTGGGCTGAAAAAAAAGGGAAAATGACTGTTTTGGAGTTATGGGCTGACCGACCTTTCGAGACACCTGTGGTATCCACAGGGTGTAAATCCTGCGACTGCAGACACGGCCAGGATGTGGCGATGGTGGAGATGGAGGGGACAGCCACCACGCCGGAGGGGACCCACCGCTCCTGTGCCCAGGCAAGGATGATGACGTTTAGCAACCACTCCTGAGCTGTTGCATGTCAGGATGCTGATTTAACCAGATGTAAAACCATATATGCACCAATGTCTCTCTCTGCCTGGCTGACCCCAGGTGTCGTGTCCTCCTGAGGAAGCTTTTGAAGGGGAATAAGTTCCACCAGCTCTTTCATGCAGCTGGAGGCATAGGATGTAAGATTAATTCAGAGCACTGTACAGGCTAAAATGGATTTCCCAGCAAAAGGGGTCCTGCTCTGCAGTACAAGTTCTGCTTTTGCATCAGGCTCTGGGGTCCCCCCCTCTTCCCCCCGTGCTGCAACTCTCAGGTGCCAACAAACGTGTTTGTTAATTGTCTTGTTCTCCATAATTAAATGTGCCCACCTCAAGACAACTTAAGGCACTGGCTTGTGCGTTTACAGTCAATGTTAGATTTTTTTTGATTTCACTGTTACTGTGAAAGATTAATATATTCTAGTGTATCAGCCACCAGGTTGGCTTCTGAGGCATGACCTCAATTAGAAATTAGTTCAAGGATAAAGAAATTGCTGGGATTCAAACCAGTAATCTTGTCCAAAGCTAACATTTAGTCTCTGGAAAGGAAAAAATCCCACTATTGCTGTGTCCGTGTTGGGTATTTGTGCCTTGTACTTCAGCTGTCCCAGGCTCCACTCTCAAACCATTAAAAATCCAGAGGAAACCCTCCAGATAGACACTGCTATAAATAGCAGAAGAATCTGTCATCTGCAACTCCATATGTCTGGGAATGGTTTCGTTCCTTGGTTTGTTTTTAGATAATATATAGATGATACACAGACACTCCCAAGTGCCTGTCTCCGAGTTACCTGTGGGTACTGAAGCATCACATAACAGCAGCCTCTCAAAACCATGGAAATCTTTTTGTATTTTCTTTTTCTGGGTGATAATCTGCTAGGTATTAATCCAGTCACCCCAAAGCGATGGATGTGAATTATGTTCCCAGAAAGCTGAGAATCCTTTTCAACCTTTTGGATGGTTTGAGGAATACAAAGTAAATCTCATGAACGAATAGCCGTCAGAAAAGAAGAAACCCTTTTATAATTTCAGGGGTGAAAGGGGAGGGAGGATGCACAGGAGCTGCCTCTGCATCCCCCTGCCACATTCCTCTGCTCCTTCTGCCCTTTTGCTTCGTGCTTTAGCCATTAGGGCTGGAAAAGGCTGGTTTCACCTTCCACGTTTTTAATAATACATAGTACTTTGCAAGTTCGACATAACAGAAATAACACAGGTATCCAGCAAAAGGCAGGGCCGCGCAGCAGAGCAGAGCTGATGGCTGTTGCTACCGGGGCCTAGGGCTGTTTTCGGGGGTAATTTCCTTGCAGGGTAGCTGGGATTAAATTCACCGATGCTCATCATCCCCGAGGATGATTTATTTCCTTTCATCCTTCCAGCAGGGAGTGCAAATGCAAAACTTTCAGCTTAGAGATATTTTTCCAAATAAAATATCTTTAGCTGTGGTCCTCGGTGATTTGGAAGCCCCTGCTAGTGAGATTTAGCCTTGAGCTGGTTGCCATTGCTGAGCAGCTGAAAGCTGGCCAGAAATGGCTTTTGATTTTCGCTTTAAAAAAAAAACCACAGAGCAAAACCAGCATGCTTTGGGATGGGGACAGCAAGAAGGGAGAGGTTTTTTGTGATTATCATTCTCTGCCTGGGAAGGGAGACTTCCCTTTGCATGGGCGACTGACTTTGGGTAGTAACGAGCAAGCAGAAAGCAGTTGCTGAAATGAGAGAAAGGTTTCCCTCGCGGCCCTGCGGGCTCCTCGGAGCGCTGGTGGGACCTGCCATTCCTTCGCCCGAGCATTAATCAGCCCTTCACAGGCTGCCCTCCCTGCCTGCCAGAACTGGGGAGCTGGAGCAGCCCGGCTTGTCTCAGCTTTGTGTTTCTGCTAATGTGAAAAATATAAACATGAAGTGGGCTGGTGGAACAAACAATAGCTGATTTACTTGGCTAATTTAAATAGCGTGTAGTAGGTAGCACAGGGAGGCTGCATTGCTGCTCCAGCAATCATGCTGGGAGGGAGGTCTGCAGCACCATTACATGCTATTATTACTTTCTGGATAATGTATACATTTTTGCTATCACATAGTTTTTCTCCTTCATTTTTCATGGGAACTGGCACTAGATTAATGGTTATGCCATGGAAGAAACGTAACGCCATGCCAGTCTGATTTATTGACCACTTAGTGCTGATGAAGCTGCGAACAAGAGTCAGACAGATGTTGCAGCTGCATTTTTCTTTATCAAAACTAACAGCTTTTTGTGTTTTTTTAACCACTTCTTGCGCCGTCTCCTGCTTACCCTACAGCACCAGGGATACTGGAACAAATTCCTCCGCCACCCGGAGGAGACTGTGCTGAGGAGGCAGACTAGATGCCTCTGGGGCAGCGTGCGAGGAGGCTTGCCCAGGTCAGGGACAGATGGCAGCAACTTTGACTCGGATGCGCGGGAAGCGGAGCAGCTCTGCAGAGGCTCTGGGCGTTGAAATTACGGGCGGCTTTCCGACGAGCACGTTTCCAGAGCCATCTGCAGCCCAGGCCAGGGCTCCCTGTAGGACCTCACCGCTGCCCAGGGGAAGGGCTTCTGCTGTGGCATGTCCAGTGTCCTGGCACATTTCCCGCATGGAAGTTACATTTGTAATTTTTCTTTGTCTTTCACATCTCTCTTGTTCTACTGGTGGGTCTCCACAAAGAAATAGTGATTCTCTGCTGATTTAGAGTTTTCCAAAACATACGTATTCTCTTAATTTGTGTCAAAACATTTCAATTTACTAGGTAGATTGGCATTCATGAGACTTGCCAATCTGAGGTCAACTTCTGGATGTAGACATAAGGAACAAACCTGTTGGTTTTGTGTTTATTTTATATGCTTTTATATATAAAAAGTATAAATTCCAGTGCCAACCCACTGCTGAGGTCCAATCAGCAGATTGCTTCTGCCGCAATGAAACCAGGAAGCCCCATCGTCCTGACTTGCCTGGTGACAAACAGGCACTGTCAAGCTGTGAAAAATACAGTTTATCCAAAACGAAGGAAGAAGCATCTGCAGAACTGCCAAGTTGCCCAACGCCGCGGCAGCACAGTGTCCTTGCTCTCTTCTTTGAAACTTCTCTGAGAGCAAGAGGGGTCTTTACATGAAATCTCTGAAGCATATTACTTTTTATTACTTCATCATCTAAATCACTAATTATGTTAAATTAGCTGATGGAGACTATTTGGGTGTATAGGTAATCATTTTTATTATCTGAATCTTTTCTGAATTATGCATGAGGACTGTAATGTTTCAGACCTCCCCTTCATCACGTCCCCAGTCCTGAGCAGCGCCGTCTGCTCGTGTTGGAAGCGACTCAGCCACCCCGTTAATTCCCCGGGAACTGTCACCTCTGTCGCCTTGAAAGGGTAAAACAGGAAAGCTGAAAGGAGAACATGGCTCTGTTTTGCATGGTGACCTGAGGATTTGCACTGCAGTGTGGAAAGAGAGGACACAGTGTTTGAATGTGTCCTCCTCTGGCTGTCTCTCGTCTGGGGCAGAAGACATGCCCTGTAAAACCGACGGTTTTGAATGCGTAAAAATTGAACGTAAAAGGTCCAACTATTTGTCTCCAGGAGAATCTCAGGAATAGAAGAACCGGTGGTTTTCTTTGCTTTAGCGCTTTCCAAAACTGCTATGAAATAAGTTGTTAGCAGTTCCTTACTAGGCTTCCTTGCCTCTTCCCCATGCAATACAACTCTTTTTAACACAGGCTGCAAGAATCTGATACTGTAATACAGTGGAATCTTCACTGAAAATCCCCCACTTGCAGTTTTCATCAATAGAGGAGAAAAAATGCAAGTTCCTGCTTGCATGTCTTCCTAACTTAAAAGAGAGCTTCTCTTCCAGAGGGACGCATCTGGTTACTGGAGCCCTGCTGGATACCAGCGTGCAAGAGGATGCACGGAGGGAGGGCACGTCCTGTGGGGCTGCTGTGCTTGTCGTGCTGCTGTACACCCTCACCATGTGAAGAGGTGGCCTTTCAGCTGCCAGCACCATCTTGGCAAGCCTCGAGGAGCTGGGAGACGCGACCAGCTGTCCCCTCACCTCGGGGACGTGCAGGGTACTCCCCACATGCAGGGCGCACGAGGGGGTGCATGGTCATGCCCACACCCGGCAGCAGTGAATGCTACCCTGCTCCTGCCCCAGGCTGGCTCCAGGGGCAGCTGCCCGGCATGCCGCGCCTGGCCTCAGTGCTGTGTTTTGCTCATCAGAAGTTACCTTCTGCTGGTCTTTCCTTGGTGTGGTGTCTACGTACTGCTCCAGCCCTCTGCGGGTTTCACAAGCTCCCATTAGCACAACCTTTGCAAACGAATGATGGCTTGTGTTCCCTCTCCCACTCGGAACAGGGCTCTAACAGCATTAATGAAACATTAGAGTTTTAATTACACCATTATCCTATTTATTTTTATAAATAATTCCAAAGCAGTCATTAAAGTTTGTGAACTTAGGAGTAAATGACTTAAGGGAAAGAAATCAGCTTCTCAATCTTGTTATTATCTATTGTACAATCTCCCTGGGATGTCGTTGGGAAACTAGCAGAGTTGTTTCTGTTGCTGTTGTTAAGATGATTCATTTACTCACAGGGTGGTAACACGCTGCTCAGCTCCCTACTTGAAACGCCTGTGCCAGTGGGACAGCGCTGCAGTGCGTCAAAGCGCTGTTGCATCCCCTCTCTCAGCCCCTGTAAAAAGGTGCACAGAGGGAGAGGGGAACATTAAACAGCCCTGCAGGAGCAAGCACCTTGCAAGTTGTTCTGCAGCAGTTCTGCAAAGGACATGGTCTCTTCCAGTCCTGACCTTCTGCAGCTCACTGTTTTCATCACGAAGCTGCAAGGTCTTCAAAAGACAAGAAATTTCAGGCTTGTCTGAGAAGAACCTGTCCTTGGGGCACTCTGTAATACCGTTTGTGAGCCTCCTTAGCTCTTCCCTCCCTCTTTCTGCTGCCATATGGAAAGCGAGGCTGTTACTGATGTTCTCAGGTGAATTTCCATATAATTGAAATAGCCCAATGGGGACCAGAACTGATGAAAGCATTGGATCAAACAGACCGCAGGTCCCTTAAACAAAAAAAAATTACCTGGTGTTTGTTGCAACTAGCGTTTGCAGGACTCTTGCAAGTATTTGGTGTTGTATGGGTTGGAAAAAAGGTTCACCCTGAGCACGCAAGGGGAGCAGGAAAGTGGCAAGCAAAGGACGCTCGGGGCGGGGGTAGGCTGCATACAGACTCTGCTGTGCCTTGTCTTTTGGCACCTGTTTTAAAAAACAGCTCTGATCTTAGTGAAATCTGGTACATACTGGGATTTAATTATGATGCTTTCTGTCATAGTTTTAATGAGGAAAGTAAATGCAGAGAGTCCTGAGCGGAGGGAAGAGGCCCAACGACATAACTTTTGCTCTGCTCTCCCTGCAGAACCCAGATATCGTGTTGGTGCACTACCTGAACGTCCCTGCCATCGAGGACTGCGGGAAACCGTGCGGCCCCATTTTGTGCTCAATAAACACAGATAAGAAGGAATGGGCAAAGTGGACAAAAGAGGAACTGATCGGACAGCTCAAACCGATGTGTGAGTATCTGGAGGCTTTTTTGCTCTTTTGCTTTATGAAGGGTTAATTCAGAGTACGATGTCTCTTGCTGCCATCAACATTCCCTGTGGAGGAGTCATTTGTCACCGTCAAACTCAACTTATATCTGTGCACACTTTTTTTCTTCCCAATATTCAACACTTTTGGGATGCATAGTATGAGAGCCGCCCAGACTGTCCCCAAAAAGGTTATATCCCAAAATAGGTTCACTCCACGCACTGGGAAAAAATTGTACCTATGGTTTTGCGTTTTCAAGTGCTGTTTGTAGGCACCTGCTCGGTTGCAAAGAGCCTTTGCAGTATTGGCAGGTAGGTTTCCCCCAAGGGCACTCCATGTTTGTGTAGTTCAGTGTCAGATTGGAATGTGTTGCTGTTGTTTACAGATGGACTCCGTGGAGCTGAGTGTTTCAGGGTGGGTATCGTTTACTACTGTTGTAAACTTTGCAGTCTGAAGAGAAGGCTGCTTAGATGCACAGAGTGATAGGGAAGTTTGCTCTGCAAACAGGCAGCTCTGTGGAGCTCTCTGCATCCGCCCTGGACTATATTTTCTTTCACATCACAGTTACATTGTATGTCTTCCTCTGGAGAATATGTCCCAATGTGCACACAAACATGTTTTTTCCATGAAAGAAAGTTTAGGCATAACGTGGGTCTGTAAGCAAGAGAAAATTAACTGCAGGAACCACAATACCAAATCTAGGTGTTTCCATCAGAGTAACAAATACCAGGTCTGCTTTTCTCCCTTACCCCTGCCTCCAGTCAGACGCTGGTGTCATGCCTGGCTTTCCGTAATTAGAGGACACAGCTGTGAAATACATTCTGATGTGTCTCGACCACCAGTGAAAGATCAGTCTCGCACTGACCGCAGCATTAGTAATCTAAGTTTGCACCACTCCTTTGTTGCATCCCATCTTTGCAGGCCCATGTATGCCTTTTCCATGCAAAGTTGGAGGGCAGAAGACAAGCAGAAGAGAAGAGAGAAAATGACACGTTAGCTGAACAGCTTATTGCCCCTGGGACCGATAACCTTAGGCAGAAATCCAAGATGTTTAAGGTGTAGCTGAGACTGGACAAGTACCTTAATATTAAACAGGAGAGGAAGAGGTAGCTTGTTAAAAAATCTGCAGTGCATCAAGAAAATTATGTGAAAACTACAACAAACTCGCTGTAAATTTAATAACACTTGTCTCTTTTATGTCTCAGGAGGGAAGAGTGAAATTCTGCACAATTATTCAGAGTATATATGCATGTACACATCTCTGTTTATGAGTATATATCCTGGGAAATGCATCCTTAGAAATGTAGCTAAAATAAAAGCTTTAGATTCTGATCAGACCTAGAAAACAAAGAGGACACGGATAATCGTGTTCAGGGAACACAGAGGGGCATTGCTTGCCAAGAAGCCATCAGATTTGGTTCCAGTATTGGGTGTGCCATGAAATTCTGGAGCCAAGCACATTAGTTTCATCACATTTTTGCATTAATCACATTCTTTCACAGACTTCACAGTTTGATTGCCTGATGTTTCCAAATTTCTCTGCCCTAAAGCAGATTTGTCAATGACTTAATCAAAGCGTTGTGCGTGGTGTCGCTGGTGAAGTGACAGTCTCACCCTTTTACTTGTTCCGTGTTGCCGTTCATCTAGTTTTATTCCTCTGGACTTGGAAGCTGTGTGAGGTTTTTGTTGATTCTTTTGTTTTCTTGGTTGCCTTTTTTCATAAGAATTTCACATTTAAGACAAGTTAGTGATGATACAGCCAGGGTTTGCGTGGAGGTCCGAGGCCAAATGCTGTAGCTGCAGGAAGGTTTTTGCATCCTGTTTCAGACCATCGATGTCATTCAGAATTAGGAGGAGAAGCTGATATTAGTTCAACTTTGGGGAAAATGCGTCCTCCTGGTCAGAGGCTAGTGATGGCTTTAAGTTCTTGACTCGTTAAGAACAAGTACTGTTTGTTCAAGTCCTACTCAGCCTGGCCCGGGGTCAGGTATCAAAACTTTTGACCTCTGTCAGGTACTAAAAGCTTTTATATCAGAATCTAGGGTAGCACAGAGTCAGTAGTGTGGCAGCCAAAGGCTGGGAGCATGTTCTCTTGGCCGTGTGTGCCCGGAGAACTGAAAGAGATATGGCAGATGGCTGGCAGGGAGAGAGGCATCAGACTGAGAGCCCGAGCCAGACACATACATCAAACTGTTTTTCCTGAAATGCAGAGAGACCCTGACTGGGATGAGCAGGGAGTTTGCTCACATTTCCCGCACCCATAATTCACTCAGCTCCCTCTTCCTTCCCCGCTGCATCATCCCAAAGTCAGTCCAGGCTTCAGCAAGTGTTCGGCAGGCATCCGGGACAGGCACGGGCTCCTGGTACCAGACTGCATCCCCTCCGTGAGCAGAGCAGTGCGCTGAGGTCTGGGCTGCTGAGAGGTGGCTGCTCCTGTCCTGGTCTTGAAGAAGACCTCCGCAAACCCAGAGCTCTTGACTGGCTTCAGAGGTGTTTTTCCCTAATGCTGTGACTGTGCTTGCACTGGTGGTTATGGAAGAAAAAATACCTTTTCAGAGTGGCCATACAGCTCTGAGAGCTTTATGGAAACACCATTAACTTGTTCTAACATAGCTGGTCTGTGAACTAATTAAGAGACTGAAATTAACCCATCTGAACATCCATGAAAGGTAAACACTCACTGCGGATGCCCTTAGGAATTTGGGGTTTTTTCAACATCTCCAACTGAGTTGAGACCATAAATAATTAATCAGCCTGACTTCAGTTTTCATGGCTTTGGATTTTTGGTTTAGTTCTGATATATTTGTCACCTGCCTTCACACTGGGACATCCATGACCTCCTGATTGTCCTGTCTGGACTATCGCTGTTGGCTTGTCAGACAGTTTGGCAGTCCTTGAGACTGAAGCAGACAAGCCTGGAAAGGCTGGACACGCTATTCATGACCTCCAGCAGGATGATTCCTCTCTCCTTCCAGGCTAGGAGATGGGGCACCTTGTCTTAGAGGTGTAAGCGTGGTCAGGGAGCACAGGGAGGACTGTAAAGCCTCCACTGAAACATCCCGCTGCTGATGGCAGACCTGTGATAATCTGACTGTCAGCGTTGTCCTAACTGGTTGTCTGAATCAAAAGGATCGTCATGTGTTACTTCTGTACAAATGCAACCTTTCGGGACATTTGTGCAAAATGAATGGCGATAATACATGAAAATTCTGAGGGAACATTGTCTGAGACACCTGTAAGTCATTTCAGGATGCCTGGTATGAAGAATGGGCCTCAATTTGGCATTGCTTTCAATTTTTTACCCCCTCTTGTGCCTCACTATAGTCTTGCTTTGAGATGTCTCTGAACAGATTAGCAGATGTCCTTAGAGGCATCTGGTGGTAAAAGCAAAATGCAGTGGCAGAATTCAGCACAGCAGAATTCTGTATATAAACTCCATATGATCAGCAAATTGTGGGCCAGCTTATGTTGGGGGTTTCTCCAAATCATCCCCTTTTGGCTTTCTCATCCTTCAGCTGGCAAAGTATGAGTTACAAGCTCACAGCTGGTGCAACGTTGCAATCCTTGTTTCAGGTCCACTATAATTAAGAGCTATCTTTCTTTTGGAAAAAAGCTTTTTTCATTCCTCTGCTGCTTGGAAAGTGATTGCTCCTGCTTGTGCTGCCTGCATGCAGCCACAGCTGGGGAAACTGGAGGTTTCACGTGGCACCCGCCAGACTTAATACCTTTGGGCACTGGCAGCTCTCACCTCTCCCTGGAGTCACCAATTCTCTCTGTTCTGCCTGTGTAAGTGAAACTAACTGGGGCTCTTGGAGGTGACCTGAAACTGCATCCCTGTGTTGACACAACTGGAGAGGGCATTAAACGCTTGTAGCTTGAAGTTTAAATAGCAGTAATTGGCATTAATATGGTTTGAAGAATTGAGTTGTTGGGTATTTTTATCTTGACTTAAATTTATATTCAATTTCAGTAATTGTGTTTAAGGGTTGTTTTTTATATTTAATCTTAAAAGATCAGTTGTACAAAAATGCTACTGGGATGATTTTTACCATTCCCCAACCGGTTTGTCAGAGCTCCAGAGTGACCCTCAATGGAAACTGAAGCTTGCCAGCTTAGTTCCAACTGACCTCCACGTAAAAGGTAACTTAGATTTTTTAAAAGAGTTTGCTTTTAGTAATGCAGATGTCCAGTTTTGCTGGAATAGTACTTACACGTTACTATAATTGGCTGTGATCTTTTATTAAGAAGAGAATACAGTAGTAGGTGCTAGATAGATTCTTGTATCCCACTGACCTCTTGGATTTTGAGTACCTCCCATTCACATCAGCCACCTGTTCCATTCCTCATCATCTCACCAAGGTGCATCTCCTAACCCTTCCGTGACTGCAAGTGCGGTGCTCTAAACATGGGTCACATGCAAGAGTTGCACCTTTCCTCTCCCTCTTAGATCTGTAGTGACCTTTATGTCCCCAGGGGAGCTTGTTCCCATGCCTGTATGAGCCTATATGAGGGAAATGTGATTTTCCTCACGGGTGAGTTTTACCTACTGTAGAAAGTTCCACTTTACCAAAAGAACAAAGTTGGCAACCGTTTTTCACCTGGTGCTTTGGGCAGTCTTCCAACTGCATTTGGAGATATCACAGTGAAATAATCCCACTAGCTGAAATTGAGTGTTGATAGTAACCCAGTATGAACTGGACTGTTAGAGTAATGGAAGTTAACTTGAGGAAAGCTACATCAAATAGTCTCCTGTCCCCCTAAAAGTTGGATATTAAACCAGATGCAGCAATTACAGAGCCTCTCTGAGGATGCCATGGGCACACCAGCCTTTATTTTCTCTTCTTACTTAGTATTTTTTCTCCCCACTTCGCATTCCACGGTAGTAACTGTCAGACTTGACACTAGGGCATCTACTCAGGTGGCAGTCCTCGTTTCCTGGCAGTTCCACCCAAGATGTTAAAAAGTAATAATAATTGTCCAGGTGGTTAGGATGGCTTCTGACCACCCACGGACACCTCTGGTGAAGCCGTGGAGACCAGCCCAGTGCCGCTGGAAGCCCAACAGGCGCTGGAGGTGCTGGCCTTTCCCGTGGGCCGTGCTTACGAAGAATTTTTTTGCCAAGGTCACCCAGCGAGATTTTTGCTAAAAAAAAAACATCCAAAAGATTTTTTTAAAATGGAGACAGGCCTGCGNCGGTGCCGGTGCCGGTGCCGTTCCCGTTCCCGGCAGGCCTGTGCCCGGGGCCGCGGGCGGCGCAGGGACTCGCCGCTGCTGGCACCGGAGCTCGGGCAGCGGGGGCGGGCGGGAGGCGCGGTGGCAGCCGTGCCGGCTGCCTCTGGGCTGCCCGCGGCGCGGGACGTTCGCTCCGCTGAACTTCCCATCCCAACTGAAGCGAAACACGCTGGGGACGAGCACATTCGCGCTTTCGTTACGCCACGCACAGCTCCAGAACGTAGCAAATCAGATCGGAAATTCTGAGTCTCGCCAAAGGGAACAGTCTGCTGATAGCAGCTTTGTCCTGATTAACATTGTCAGAGGCAAGAACTCCTAGCACGTTTTTATGATAGGTGAGTACCGTGGAGATGGCTTAGGAGAGCGGTTTGAGGGGGTCAGCTTTGGCACTGTTCTTTCATGTATAAGCAGCCTTGAACCTCAGGTGGCTGTAAGTAAAAATTCCTTTAGCTGTAAATAAAAGTCGCAGAAGTCTCACTCTGAGCAGCTGCAGAAGAGTCATGTCCCGCTGCTCCTCTCTGAGGGCAATTGAACAACACGCGCTTCCCATTTGCTATTAAGCATCCAGTTGCATCTGAGCAAACCTTCAAGGAAAGGTCTCATTTTGGAAGAAAGACTTCTCTTGAAAGAATGGCTAAGAGTGAAACGTCTGTATGAGTCCTTACAAAGACCTTAAAATTCAGGAAGTGTCATGAAGAAATGGCAAATGTGCAAGGTGATCTTCCCCGCCTGTGTCCCCAGCAGCGAGGCTCAGGATATCTTTCCTTCGTAACCAATAACGAGTGGAAGTGGAGGGCTGGAAAATCAAAGCTGATTGTGTGTGGGCGTCTGGATACGAAAGGATAAATCTAATGAAAATCTCCTCCAGCTGAACTGAGAAATCAGAGCAAGGTCTTTACTTCTGTCAACATCAACGCAGCAAAAATTGAAGGGACAAGGCTGCCATTTCCAGTTGACCATTGCCATGGAAACAGCCTCCTGGTGTCAACAGTTGGCGGAGCAGGATGTTGGAAGCAAGGCGGGCTTTCGTTCGTATCAGCAGGGCGGTAGGACAAAGGACCCGCTCGCACTACGGTCAGCGCTTGTAGGATTTTTAATGCGTTTTGTGTCGGTCAGGAGCGGCCAAGGACAGGACTCCGACCACAAGTGTTTGCAGCGGGCCATCCGAGATGCATCAAGAGGGAGAGGCAAACAGAAACCTGACCTTGATTGTTCCAAATTCCAAAATAGCTCTGTCAGCCTATCTAACTTATCTGTTTCATGTGGGAGATGTCATCGTTGTTACTCAAAAAATAAGAGACGGGCCCTTACCTGTCAAAATGGAGCAAAGGAGCAGCATGTAGGGTATAGGGAATGGCTTCGTTACGTAGATATACGTATACATCTAAGCTGTGTTGCACGTATGGGATACAGAAGAGCAAGAGCTTTGGAATAGAAACAGGGAGTGTAAAATGGATGAAGTGGCAAAGAGGAATATCTAAGAGCATTCAGAAAGGGTGAAATGATCAGATTTAAATGTGGGAAGGTATTTTAGGAACAAGTTTTGTTTAGGGTGGAGGAAACCACAGAGCGGGAAATGGTCAGGGTTTTAGCTGTTTGATGGTGTTCAGTCTAGAGTGAAGGTGAAGACAGTAAGGTAGGCTTGAGGTGATGGGGAGGAGGAAGATATCTGCAAGACTGGAGGACTGTAGACCTGGTAATTGTGGAGGACTGAGTACCACCAGCTGCGAAAGAAGGCAGAAATAGTCAGGGTGTTGTAAGAAACCTGGGCAATCATATTTTTTCGTGTGCGAGTTTCCTTTGGCTTCTGAGCTGCCTTTTTGCTGGTAATCTAGATCATTTTTCATTCCTTTGCTCATGATGGTCAAAGTCCTAACAGCACTAATGAAGGGGGAGCTGCTGAGCCAATATTGGAAGGTCATTTTTATTGTCTTTTCTTCAAAAGGAAGAAAGAGAAGAAAGGTTCACAAAAAGAGGTTGGAGGCATTTCTGCTAGGAGCAGCATTAGCACTGAGTTGTGGACCTTCCTCCAGCCTCACTTCTCTTCTTCAAGCACCCATTGAAATACCAGTAATCCTCCCTGGCTCCACTGCCTCAATGCTACTGGTGCTGTGCATGGCAAGGAGTATGCTGCTGCTGTAATGCTTTTAGACCCATTCGCGGTATCACTGGAAAGGAAAGTGTTGGAGCAGTTGACAGCTTTCATTTTAAATTATAAGGAAATGCAGGAGGAGTCTGACCAAAAATCCAGATTAAAATACTTCCCAGAATTTCTGTTAAGCTTCAACCTTTTTTCCTTTGTTTTGTGTTCCTACATTATGACTATATTTAATCAAATGTAGTTCTACAGTGGTTTCACTTTTTGAACCACTAAGAAACAGGAAGAGAGTGTGTGTGTGTGTGTGTAGGCTTTTTATGAACATTCTTTTCATAATGCACTTTCTTCCCTATAGAAATTTCCTTTCCTGCTGATTCATTATGTGCCAGGAAGCCAAGCATGACATGTTAAAAGCCATCTTGATAGTATTTGGTATTCAGTACTAACAACTCAGCAGCTCACAGGAGTTTTTCTTTAAAAGGGGGAGGGAGAAAATCTGCATATTGGATGTGCCAAAATAGTGGATAATTTGCATTAAGCATCCAGACATTCTTTTTTTGCAATCTGTCACCCTTCACTGGCTTTTTATTTTATAACCTTCATAACATACGGGGAGCATAAGCACTAAAAAAAGTCGCACTACATGGACAGAAGCTGGAGCCAGAGCCCTTTAGGATCAGCTGGAGCAGGGCTAAAGAAGGACCTTTCCTCAGCAGAAATAGATCCACAATGGGACTTTGTTATACTGGAAGAACCTGAAAATAGTAGGCATGGTACTGTAAGTATCCAGCTATAAAGCTGTCTGTTATTTCTTAGCTTCCAGCTCACAGCTTGATTCAGGCTTAAGAACCATCATCATGAATACACAAACCATGAGATATGATTCACTTACTAGACTTGCCCCCTGTAATACGCTGCTCATCATGGGATTTAGGAGCAGTGGGAGCAAACTCTGACATACTGCTTGTAAAATAGACTTTCTATGCCTAGCAACATGTATGTGAGCTCACTTTAGCAAAGCATTTCTGAAGTTACCGAAAATAACTTAATGCAAAGTTTCTCAGTAATAATTACAGTTCGGTAACTTTATATAGTATAGCCGAAAGTATTCCAAATACGTTACTGCATTTTAATCTCGCTGTCAATGTATTTTTTGCAAAACTGCTATTTGAACATCAGTTATTAGGCGTAACATCATATGTGACAGAATAATGTAATGAATAATAAAATGAATGTGAGTGGAGGTACTGAACCGGTAAGCATATATAAACTTAAACTTAGACGTAATAACAGATAGTGAGTGTTAAGAGGAAATTCAAAATTGTGAACGTACTAGAAAGCAAAATCTGTTGGGTACGATAACAATAAATGTGGTTGTCAAAAAAGCATAGAGGGACTCATTACTAAACTAACTGCAGCACTTTAAATAGTGATATGAGGAAGAATACTTGTAAACCTTATTTACAATATTTCTGCAAGCTATCCGGCCTGGGCAATAAAAATACGAATTGTGTAATATAAAACTAGACCAAGATGAGATGCTGTTAGGCTAAGTAACATCAGTGGGTGATGAGGCAACACAGCAACAGGTGATAAAAAAAGCAATAAAACTGCTTCACAGAGCAGATCCAGGAACTCTGTTCCACCAGCTTCTTATGACATACTAAATAAGAGCGGAATAGGAGATTTACGCGCTATCCTGCCTCTTTGACAACAGTCTTTAGCTGTCATAAACATGCCCTCATTTGCTTCTGATATTCTTGTGTGAAGCAGCTTACAGCTTGTTACTCCAGAGTCTGCAGATACTTCTGGCTGTGTGGCGATTATCAGCCCAATGTGCTGTTGCCAGTGTTTCACCACCTCACATTGAGGACCTTCACCACGCAGGGATCTGTGCAGTTAGACCTTAATCCTACAAAGTTGAAGTCCATGGGATGTTTAACTTTGATTCGGTATATTCTGGTTAAGGATTTTAGTATACAATGTGCAAGGAACATGCTTTGCTAGAGTATGACAAAGACACTCCTGAAAAGAAGCAGTTCTTCAGGCTAGAGCTGCCAGGCACAGAGACATCTTGGAAATGATGTTGCCATCAACCAGCGCTTTCCAAAATCTGCAAGAGAGCTCTAGTGCACGCAAAGGATAAATAAATAATATGCACACATAAATTGCTTAGAGAGACATTAAAGGAGACAGAAGATGTTTTGAGTCGGTTATTATGGAGAAAATATTTTATAAATGCTATTTCCATTGTAAGTCAGGTTGAGAATATCACTGTTATGTGAAATTCTGCATCTAAAAAATTCCGAGAGGGAGCCTTTATTCAAATAATTTATGTGCATGCAGCTTAGCATTCTTATTTAAATAGCTAACAGGCCAAGAAAAGAGACCTTCCATTTGCAACATGTTCTGCAACGTCACTCTCCTGTCCGTTTTCCCAAATTACTAAAGGTTGTCCAAGTCTGAGGAGGAACTCACAGTGTCTGTTAGTGAATCCCAAAAAATGAGTCAGTCTTCACTGCTGCCAACCAGGATCTGACAGTGAAGACCTGGCAAAAGGTTTGTATTTGCTATTATACTGGCGTATTTTTGGCTGATGATTTTATTATGAAACTAACTAGTTTTGTTTTCATATTAGACAGAAAAAGATTCCAAAATGCTCCTTGGAATTGTACTGTTTTACTTCAATGAAGCACGGGTATTTTGTTGCTTTCAGGTTTTTAATGAAGGTTACACACGCTATTCAGATAGTCCTTACAATTTTTCAGCTTAGTTAGAGAGCCACCATAAACAGCAAACTGAAATAGAGAAAGATATTTTACTGAAGTTTTTTTCTCTGTATGTACCTAATCCAGGAATTGCATTTGGAAGCCTACGGATATCAGGGAGCAGAGAATAGTTAAACAATAACCGTTACTGTTGCTTTTTATAGGTCTCCTTCAGTTCTGACAAAAAGCAGCAGGAATGGGTTTCTGCTGTTCTTTTGGAGTGGCTTTTGATGGTTTCTGGCCTGTTTTTGAAGATTCTAATGGGAAGTTTTACTGTTCTCTTCGCAGTTCATGGCATTAAGTGGACATGCAGCAATGGAAACAGCAGTTCAGGGTTCTCGGTGGAACAGCTCGTGCAGCAGATCCTCGATAGTCACCAGACCAAACCGCAGCCTCGGACACACAACTGTCTCTGCACTGGTACCTTGGGTGAGTACCTTGGGAGGGCACAAAATGATCGCAGCTTAATCCAGACTTGGGGTAGACTTTGTAGTACTGAAGTGCTGAAAATGCTCTCATGAAACGATGCTCTCATTGAGTCACAATGAACTCAGAGGTGACAGAAGAAGCCTTGAGCATAAAAAGATGCAGCTGGAACTTCTGGAAAAAATGTCAACGCTTTGTAACGTGCAAGTTCTAATAAACGCTCTCTATATGTGACCTGCTCAAAAAGGCATATTCTCTTCTACATGCTCAAATTTTGTTACCGAAGCCTCAAAATTTGATTTTCTTTCAACTTCACCCTCTGAATTCCCTGCCCTGCAGCCCACTTTGGTGAAGAAAATGGGATCAGGTGGTTAATTACAAGGGATAAGACAGGTTTTATTTAGGTATTGTGAAAATACAGATTTCTTTCCTGTTAAAGAAGATGGCTTTGTTTTGAGTGAGGCTGTGACAGCAAGAAACAGCATCTTTAGCATTAGCATTTTATATAGAGAGTGGGAAGCCGAGTGATTCACTTTTCAAACTCAGCTGCTTTATAGCCACCCCTTCCTAGTACTTTGGTCAAGTAAAACATATGACACGTTAATTAGTCTTCAGTGAAATTTGTAAAGGAAAGCTGTCAGTGCTTCAAAGGTTGGTTTTTTTTTTTCTTTTTTTGGGCAGTTGTATTATACAATCAAGATTTAAGTAAGAATGATAACCTCTGAAATACCTGAGTTTGGATTAAAATTCAACCCTTAAGGCTCAGCATTTGATCCAGGCTGGCAGATCTGAACATGAATCCTTTTATTCTTCCCTTTGATGTTTTGTCTTGTGCTAAGTCTGCTGCATGCTTTTTAACATAACAGTATCGCTTTGTTTTTTAACAGCTTGCACATTGACACATACATTCCCAATTCCTTACTGTCATCCGCAAAGACGGCAGTGTGAAAGCCTCTCCCTTGTTCCTGTTCATCTCTATACCTAGGAGAATAGAGAGATTTAATATTGCATTTAGTCACAACAGCACTGTCCTGAACTACTTTAAGCGACCTGATTCAAATCTTGAGCACATAATAGAGAATTTCCCCTTCAAGGGCAAGGAACAAAAGATTTAGCAAATTGCAGCGGCTACACGGACACTTTATGTTACCCAGAAGATGGCATTTATAATTGTAGCCATTAGCTATAAGGAGGAGGTTTCTTTCCCCCTTTAGTCATTACACAGTACCGTAATTAATGTTCTTACCTCATTCTAGGGGAAATGAATCAATTAAGGAAAGAAACGTCAAAAATTCATGGGCTGTTCTTCTTCAAACAACAAAAGCAGTCCCTGCACCAGAGTTTGTGGCTGAGATGCCTTTGCAGACAGAGTTGTTTACTTCATCCTACCTGATTTCCAAGCTCCCATGAACTCGGGTGATGTTCATCTTCTGTCGGGCCAGTAAAGGCGCCAGCTGGCTGAACTACTTGGCGGGTTGTCTTCTGGTGACCTTTGCTTGAGTGTTCTTCAGCCACTCCGATACTAATCATGCACTCTGCGTGCGACCTCTCAAAGTACAAAATGTTTATCTGTCGGCATATGAATGGCTTAGAACCAGAGAAACGCATCACCATCCTTATGGGAGGGAAAGCTTTCTCTGTGCTGGCTGATGTACTACTTCTTTAATGATTTGATTGGCAGCTGTAATAGACACGATGACAAGAAGATAAGGGTTGGAATCTAGGCAGCAGGGTGATGCTAGGGACAGGAGCATGGTATGGCATCTGTCACCTCCAGATTTCCAGTCAGCATCCAACCCACGAGAGCAGTTGTCAAACCACCCAACATCAGCCAGCGTGAGGAGCTGAGCATCTGTGTCACAGGGGGCTGAGGTCTTGCCCATGGTGCAAATGAAGCAGGGTCTGCGAGGCGGAAACCCTCTACCACAGCTGACAGCAACAGCCTTCGCTTTGCAGACTTTGCACTGAGATCAGGCTTGTTTAAATAACTCTGAAACTTGTTATAGATGCCAATTCCTCTCCTCCTAACGTGTTTTCTGATGGGGCAAGGAGGAAAGGGCGTAGGTGCTATGTGGGGTGAGGGGAAGGGGTGCACACGCACCTGTTTTGAGGTTGCTGTCATTGCATGCAATGGATCTATGCATTAGACAGAAAGGGAGCTGTAAATCTGGTACTGGCAAGAAATTGGTTTTATTTCCAAGGTGTCTCTTGCTGTCTCGTATGTGTGCTCACTCTCTCTCACACCTAGGCGTGTGTAAGCCCAGCTCTCCTTTGCTACAGCCGTAAGATAGACAACTAGCATCGTCTTAATTTTGTGTTTACTGAATGGCAAATGTTGTTGTTTTCTGGCACAGGGGCAGGAAGCAGTGTGCATCACAAGTGTAACAGTGCCAAACATCGCATCATATCACCAAAGGTCGAACCAAGGACAGGTGGGTACAGCGCTCATTCAGAGGTACAAAATAACGATGTCTCTGAAGGCAAGAACGAGCACAGTCATGGCAAGGCCTCCAGCCGAGAGAAGAGGAACGGCAAAGTGGCGAAACCGGTGTTGCTCCATCAAAACAGCACTGAGGTTTCTTCCACCAACCAGGTGGAGGTCCCTGACACGACCCAGAATTCTCCTGTGTCCATCAGCAGTGGATTAAATAGCGATCCGGATATGGCGGATAGCCCAGCCGTCACTGGTGTGTCCAGTATGGCTGTAGCATCAGTTATGGGAAACTTGTCACAAAGTGCCACTGTATTTATGTCAGAAGTCACCAGTGAAGCTGTGTACACCATGTCACCCACCTCCGGCCCAAATCAACACCTTCTGTCCTCAGATGCAGCTGCACAAGGGCTGGTACTTGCTGTGAGTTCAGATGGACACAAATTTGCTTTTCCAACAACCGGCAGTTCAGAGAGCTTGTCGATGCTACCCAGCACTGTCTCCGAGGAACTTGTGCTCTCCACAACTTTAGATGGAAGTAGAAAAATTCCAGAAACCACCATGAATTTTGACCCAGACTGTTTTCTTAACAATCCCAAACAAGGGCAGACTTATGGTGGAGGAGGTATGAAAAGTGACAGCATCAGTACCAATATAAGGCAGTCACCCACAACAGAACGTAGCTTCAACTTCAATGCAACCCTCACAAAAGAAATTAAAACTGAGGACACATCTTTCGAACAACAGATGTCCAAAGAAGCATTTTCCTCCACTTCTGCATCTAACACTCTTACCCTCACTACTGGTTCAGGTTTGCTTCCATCTGGAGGAGGTCTGAGCCCAAGTACCACCCTGGAGCAGATGGACTTCAGTGCCATTGACTCCAACAAGGACTATTCTTCCAGCTTCAGTCAGACTGTCCAGAGCCCTCACATTCATCAGACCCCTTCCCCCAGCTTCTTTCTGCAGGATGCCAGCAAACCTCTTCCCCTTGAGCAAAACACTCACAACAATTTGAATGACACAAGTGGCTCATTTGTGAACACGTTAGGAATCCCCAGTGTGAAAACAGAGTCCTCATCCCAAACCACCTCCAACTGTAACGGCACAGTGGAAACCAGAATAGAGTCCACCTCGTCTCTCCAGCTCATGCAGTTCCAAGCAAACTTCCAGGCTATGACTGCAGAAGCTGAAGTTCCCATGGAGACCTCCCAGCAGGCAGAAGGGAACGAAAATCTACTTAAATCAGGGGATCTTCAAGCCTGCAGCACAGAACACTACTTGCAGCCTGAGGCCAACGGGGGTATCAGGAATGGGAACAATCTCCCTATTCTCCAAGGAAACATGGTACAAGGACTCTATCCTGTGGCCCATCCCAGCTTAAATAACTCCTCCAACATGGAGCTTAACTTGGACCACTTTGACATCTCCTTCAGCAACCAGTTTTCTGATCTAATTAATGATTTCATATCGGTAGAAGGTGGGAGCAGTGCTCTCTATGGACACCAGCTGGTGTCAGGTGACAGTGCCGGACTGTCTCAGCCTGAAGAGAGTAACAGAGCAACCTACAGCCAGGCTGAAATGTGCATTCCTTGCTGCAGTCCTCAGCAAGCCAACATGCAGCTCAGCAGCACAGAGAATGGAGCCAGCACGATGGCATACATGCATGTGGCTGAGGTGGTCTCTGCAGCTGCGGCACAAGGCACTTTGGGGTTGCTACAGCAGAGTGGGCGCTTGTTCATGGTGACAGATTATTCACCAGAATGGTCTTACCCTGAGGTAAGTCTAGGGCTTTTATTCATTAACGTTTACTGCTTTATCTTTCATTGCTTTGTTAACAAGGGCTCCCAAGAATTGTTTTGTTAAAGCTTTGACAAGGCTCTTAAAATATTTCTCTTAGAAGTCAGAGTATCCAAGGCCATTTGCATGTCTGAGTGTACCTTTAATTAAGCACTTTATTACCCTGACAGGGCTCTTTCTTCACGTAGGAAGCATCTGAACAGAAATTTTTGTTTCATTGAAAAGCAAAGTATTTCCCATGTGATGGCTTCATGGTGCTACCTAGCCACTTTAGAGCAATAGTTTGCAAACTGGAGGCTGATCCTTAAATCTGGCTCTGATGTTCTTAGTAGAATAATTCCTACCTGCATTGCCTTAACGAGCTCAGCGTTTACCTCCATCCCACAGACTATTCAAAATCAGTTAAAAATGCACAAGTTAAAAATGTCAGCAGCACAGACTTTTCTGACATGAACGAATGCTGGAGGAAAGAGGCTGTTTTGAGCCAGTAATGAAGAGGCAGGTCATTTTGAATAAAAAAAAAGGTTCTTTGTGTTTTTGTAAGCCCAGTCTCAGAGCACTTGTTGTATCTGTTACCTTATGGAGGTGTAGAATAACTGCTCAGGAAAAGAACTCCCTGTTCCTGTTGACTAGCGCTATCTGATTTTCAGTCCTGTAATATCACCCCCAGTAAGTGTGTATCTGACACCTCTGGATGGCGAGTTTGCTAGTAGATGAGGCAGCAGAAATACGCAATAATAAGCAGATGAGGTGGCTTAACCTTCAGCTGAATGTTCCTGTGACAGCTCCAGGACCACAGTGTTACAGGAGCAGATGATGAGTTGGTATTCAGTTGCTCTAAGAGTTCACATACTCTGCAATATGGGACTTGGTGTGAAAACATGGGTGTTCACTCTGCCAATGGAAAGAAACTGAGGTTGCCAGCATGCCCATGGCCGATGGGCACTGATGAAAAAGCCTCCTTCAGGAGTTTCTGCCCTCCGTTTAGTTGCTCACTCTCCAGACAAGTCCATTGTGGCAGTGCAGGCTCAGGCACGGTGGGCAGCTGAAGGCACCCCACCACTCATTACAGCCTCACCCACCATTTGTGCGGTCTGCAGCTGATGGGGAAATCTGGGGCTGTCTAGGGCAGGAGATGCCCAGGGGTCTCACCTCTGCCAGCTGCCAAATCCAGAGTCCTCTCTAAGAGACAAGGTGGTTGCTGATCATCTACCACTCACCACCAGCTGGAGTTTACCTCCTCTTGGTCTTGGTGGAAAACTGGGTCTGAATGCCAGTTTTCTGCTTCTCTAGAGTATAATATAAGCTGAAGTGTCAGCACCGTGGTGGTCACTGCTAGTATTATCTAACTGGCTGGTTAACATGAACAATGATGCAATGACGGTCTGTTAGCAACTGAACCTAGTTAGGCGTCGTTTGCAAGAAGCACAGTATTTTGGGGGCATTTCGCTATGTTGGGCTACAGGCACTCTTCTGCCATATCTGTGGTCCAGACAGTCAGTCTGACTCTTGCTTGCTTGTGTAGAAGGAACCAAAACCCAACAAAAAACCCCTAACAGCAAACCTCCAGCCTTTCTGGTGCAAATCTTTCTTTTTTGCTGCTACCATGGAAACCTTTTTTTTTTGTTATCCATTGCTACAATAATGAATTGCTCGACTCCTGCCGGCAGAGCTTGTTTTGTATCTGTTTTATGCAGACCACAAGGCCTAATCCATCTGCATAGACTCAGCAGAACGTTTTTCAAAACCAACCACAGGTCCAGGACTGCTTTCTGGTTGCGTGGATTCATACCTGGAGCTTCAGGGTTTGATTTGCAAGCAGCTCAGAGCAGTACCCCAGCCATTCATTTTATTTGTTTGCTAAACAAATCGGGATCGACGCGCCGTCAGAAGGAGCGCGCTCATCTCCGAGCGAATTCTGCCGCAGGTGGACGGGGTTCCTGGGGCCCAGCACTGCGGTGACTTGGGCTTCCCGGGGCCTTACCGCCGTCGCCCGGCTCACGCTCGTAAGCGCCCCCCGCAGCGGGAGCCGCGCCCCGGCTCTGCCGGGGCGTGCGAGTCCGCCGGCCGCGGTGGATCCGCCTCCCGAGGGCGGTCAGGCCGCGCTGCCGCCGGCGGCCGCCCGAGGGCAGCAGGGCCGCGGGGAAGGGGCGGGACGGGGACGAGGCCTCCCGCGGCCCCCGCCGGGTCGCCCCGCTGCCAGCGGAGGATCGCCCAGCGGCGGCGGTGCCCGGCAGGGAGAAGGCCCCTCTCCCGGCCTCGCCTGAGCGCAGCCGCTCTCCGGTGCGGAGGCCCCCGCGCCCGGCTGGGCCGCTGCTGTCCCGGGAGGAGGCGCGGGGAGCCGGCCCTGCCGCGGCAGGTCTGAGCGTGGATGTAGCTGGGGCGTTTCTGTGCCAGCAGCAGAGGCTGACGACTTCTGCTGGGTCCTCCTCATCTTCGGCACATGAGCCAGGCAGGGCCTTGGCAGGGGAGGCAAAGGAAGGGTCTGGGACAGGCTTGGCCCAGGGTCAGAGCATCAGAAGGATCTCTGAAACACAGCCCTGTTCTGGGTCACCCCGCCCTCATCATGCTTCCTCGTCGAACCCGAGTTCCCAGCTCCAGAAAAGCGCGAGTTGTGCGATTGCTGTTTCTAGCTGAGAACTTCCTACGCCACAGTTTGTCGGATCCTGGTCCAGCTCCTCTCGTGCTTCCAATTGTGACTTTGGAGGCGACGTGTCGCCTTTTGTGTTCTATACACAGTTGTCCATCCATACCGGCAGGGTCGGGGCGGTGATGGCAAACGTGCAGCACCCTTGCTGTGGTTGACCTGTGGCACTTTTCAATGGCAAGGAGACAAGCCTGGAGCCTGCACAGGCAGCAGCGAGGAGGCAGTGGTGGGCATGAGGTGGGAATGGCACACCCAGAAGTTACCAGGAGCTGCCTGGAGGGATGTCTGGCTTGCAGCATTGATAAGGTTTGCCATTGCTGGTCTCGGAGCTGGCAAGTGACCAAAAGAAAGGCAGGCGGTCTGCAGCGGGGGTCACGCTGGCAAAGCATGGGACTTGAGTGCATGGGCAGGAGCGGGGAACAGAGCGAGTGAAGAGAAACAAAGATGCTCTACTATAAGATACTATCTGCGTTTCCCCCACAGTGGTGGGAGACTGGGGCATTGATGTTGACAGGTGCCAAGGATCTGTGTTAGCTTGGCACTTCTGTTGGCCCTCATGATGCTGTTTGCCATTCAGCCATTTGAGTGCATGGTCCTCTCTGGGGATGACTTCTTCTGTAATGCTTTTTTTCCCCCCCTCTTTTCCTCACAGGGAGGAGTAAAAGTCCTAATTACTGGTCCTTGGCAGGAAGCCAGCAATAATTACAGCTGTCTGTTTGATCAGATCTCAGTGCCTGCATCTTTAATTCAGCCAGGGGTACTGCGCTGCTACTGCCCAGGTAAGGAACACCTGTCTCCTAAAGCTGGTGATTTCAGAGCAAGTTCTTAGCCTAATAGTGTCATGTATATGTCTTGATTAAACTCCTGGGCCCATTATGAAAGGTAATGCATAAACATCAAGAAGCTTTTCCTTTTTCTTTGACCTATTTAGTGTGAGAACAGCAATTTAGGATCTTGATACATCACAACAGATAGCAATAAATATTATTTAGAAGCTCTGAATTAGCTTTAAAATAATCATGTGAAATAATTTAAAATAATTCTAAGTACTTCTTTAGTTTTGAAATAGCAGATTAAAGAGCAACTGTTATTCAGGGGTGCACTCACTACTCTGCTAACTCTTAATTCACCTATATTCTGCACTTTTTCCTTGGTACTTACAGGATGAGAACACCTGCAACCTCCCTGCAGAGATTTTCAGTATATGACTTGAAGTGTATGCAGAATAACTTAGCTTCATTGTTAGTCCCCAGCTTCCCACTGGAAATGCAGTGGGGCTGGTTAATCTTTAGGAACACATGTGATTCTGCCTCCTGCCAAAACAATCCATTAGATGACTCTTAAGCTTACAACCTTCATGTTTGAAAATACAGATTGGCATTTTGGACTCTTCAGTTGTCTAGTCACAAAAATATTGTCAAACGCCCCCTCTCCTCTTATTGCATCTGCTCTCTGCCTGCCGCTTAGCACATGGAGAGATCAATACAATAATACCTAGTCGGGCATTTCTTCGGGCAGGTCTCTGTCTTAACCACATGCTCTTTCCTTTTAGCTCATGACACTGGGCTTGTGACGTTGCAAGTTGCCTTCAACAATCAGATCATCTCCAATTCTGTGGTGTTTGAATATAAAGCCAGAGCTTTGCCAACCCTGCCTTCCTCCCAGCATGACTGGCTGTCCTTGGATGGTAAGAAGCATGTGATGTTTTTTAATAAAGCTCATCCAATGTGAATGAAAGGAGCAGCTCCTGGCATGGAGGAGGGATGTAAAGGAGCAAGTTTGTGCTGTGGGGAAGGTCTGTTGCACAATTAATCAAAGACCTCTTGCTGAAATTACTTATTAGTTCTTTTGATGTGAACAAAATGTGGCTGCATTTGATGAGAAGGAGACAAAGTGTTTTCTTTTTGCAGAGAGGAAATTAGAAAGGCAAAAAGCCCAGCTAGAATGCAATCTGGCCACTGTCATAAGAGATAACAAAAAATGTTTTTACAAATATATTAATGACAAAAAGAGAGCCAAGGAGAATCTCCATCTTTTATTGGATGTGGGGAGGAACATTGCCACCGAGGATAATGCTGAGGTACTTAATGCCTTCTTTGCCTCAGTCTTTAATAGTCAGAGCAGTTATCCTCAGGGTACTCAGCCCCCTGAGCTGGAAGACAGGGATGGCAAGCAGGATGAACCCCCCATAATCCAAGAGGAAGACATTAACGATCTGCTATGCCACCTGGACCCCCACAAGTCTATGGGGCCGGATGGGATCCACCCGAGGGTGCTGAGGGAGCTGGCGGAGGAGCTTGCCAAGCCACTCTCCATCATTTACCAGCAGTCCTGGTTAACGGGGGAGGACCTGGACGACTGGAGGCTTGCCAATGTAACATCCATCTACAAGAAGGGCCAGAAGGAGGATCCGGGGAACAACAGGCCGGTCAGCCTGACCTCGGTGCCGGGGAAGATTATGGAG
>VZTQ01006827.1:5016-89541 GCA_013400755.1 Pelecanoides urinatrix | reverse complement strand
CCCCCATGTCCCTGTCACCCCGCAGCTCCGCATCATGAGGATGCCGAGGTCGGCATCACCCTCTCTTGCTCCAGCCAAACGCCGGGCGGCCCCCACGCGCCTGCAGATGGTGGTGGCAGTGTGTCCCCCCACCGCCCCCGGTGCAGGTCCCCCCCTGCCCTTACGCCCAGAGCCTCGAGGGACGGCTAAAGTAGGAGCCGGGAGGGGACCTCGTGCGCCATTCACTCGCCTCTCTCAGCCTTTAAGCCACTTTGTGACCACAGCACAATTAGATTACTTAATGCTTTAATTGACTTATATGGCATTTGTACTTCCACTCTGGATATCAAACTTACACAAGAGGATTTAAATGGAGGCTTTGCGTGGCTTTATCCGGCATCCTCCCTGCATTTACTGGCCATTATTAAAGTGCTCCCGATAGATAAACGCTCAGACAGAGACAGCCACGACAGCCTGCGGGAACGGGCCCTGCGGAAGGAACACAAAGGAGACGCTGCCCAGCAAACCGGGGCTCCCGCCGCAGATTTTCCCCACACCGTGCGCGGGGTCTGGCTGGGCAGAGGAGGACAGAGGGGGCCCTTCCTCACCCCCGAGCAAACGGCGTCGAGAAGTTATTAAAGGGAAAAACGAGGGTTTGGATGACTCCATGAGGAATAAGGTGGTTTTTTAATTTTTTTTTTTTGTTTTGAAGGAACTAAAGCACCAGGAGTTTCCATCCTTGCTCAGACACTGTGCAGCGGTGCAGGGTGTGCCGTGGGTGCAGACCGCAGCTGCTTCTGCCCCCCCAAAAAATACAGACTGCAAATGCAGGGGGTCGGGGGAGGAGGAAGGGGCTTGGGAGGCACTTGGGTGGCCGATTGCTCCAGCAGCCGCCATCGCCCGGGGCTCGGTGCGGAGCAGCACGGCAGGAACGAGGTGCCACCACCACAACCGGCTAATCCCCACGGCGTTTCCATGCTGTTTCTTCCGAAGAACCTCGATGGCGGCACGGACCCCCTCACCCTCAGCCATCCTTCCCGGAGAAGGGAGGACCTGGCAGCCCACAGCCCAAGCAACTCTACATCTGTCTTCTCCTGTGACCCAGCAGCTTGATTTCCAAGGACAACACACCCCGAGGACAGACACAAACCCTGCATGACCACGGGCATCTCCCCGAGGAGCGCCCAGCTTTTCCCCGTAGCAGGGATCAATACCAGCGCCCGAAGGCCGTTGCTCCGGCGCCAGCTAAAAACCGGTGTCTACAAATAAGCACGGCGACGGGAATTGCTTTTCTAGGAGCCTGCGAGAGGGTGGCCAATGCTGTAAGCCCACCATGACGCTCCTCCAGCCCCGTCCCCAAGTGCAAAACAGCAAAGTTGCTGCACGAAAGGGGGCAGGGGGGGATGCACGGGCACGGGTTTGCACGAGCACTGCTGCCACCAAAGCAAACCCGAGCGCAAAGGGACCCACAAGCCAACCCGCCTCCACCCCACCCCTTTATTAAAGACGAGATGGATTTGGGAGAAGAAAAGCCCAAAAACCCCCCGGAAAGCCCAGTCGCACCCTGGAAAACCAGGCGGAGGGGGGAGGGCCGGCGGGCAGGGAGAAGTTGTCAGGGGTTTGAAATGGGAGGTGAATGAGGCGGCGGAGCGGGACAGATGTTTCAATGCTCCCCTTGGCAGTGTGAGAAAATTACTGTCCAGTGACCAAATGGCCGGGCCGGTTCCCACCCTCGCTGCTGCCCATTATCCCCAGCGCAAGACAAAGGCGGGCAGGGGGGGCTGGGCAGGGGAGAATCCTATTGTTCCCGCCCGCCCTAATTATGGAAATCTTGTTAATCTATTCAGCAGCGACTCTGAACTGGGCTTTTGTTTGGGGGCTTTTTAGCGGGGCGCACGGCCGAGGGTGTCCAACGGCTCAGCGTTGGGGATGGGGTGCGCTCCCCCCCGCCCAGGGAAAAGCTCTCGCTGGGGGATTTCAGGCGCAGCGGGGATGCAGGGCTGCCCCGAGCAGCATCCCGGCGCGGGCCGTCTTTGTTGGAGCACAGATATCCACAGCCCTCGGACGCAGAGCATGCCACGTATGCACGCACGCGTGTACATGTATTTTGTACGCTCACGTCCCAGCCCCACGTACACGCACCCGTCGCTAATGCCGGTGCAGAAAAACCCACGGCAAAACCTACGCAGGCGAATGCCGAGATGTCCCGCCAGCAGCATATGCTGATGGCTGCAGCCATCCAGCATCCCTGGGGGGATCAGGAGAGGGTTCGAATAGATTTGGAGGGCAAAGAAGGAGCGGGAACGCGCAAGAGCAAACGCGTTCAAGCTGAGGATGCGCTAAAGCCAGGGTTTAAATCCAGCCAAACTCCCCCGAGCACCCGCGCCCCAGGAAATGGGACCAGCCCCGCAGGAGGTCGCCCCGGAGGGAGCGATCTGCTGGGTGCGAGGGCTGGATGGGTCTCGACGTCCCCTGGGACAGCCCTCGCTGCTCTGCAGAAGCCTCCCAGCCCTTGGGAGGGAGCAGACGCTGCCGCCCTTTGGCTCCCGGTGCAGGAACGAGCCGATGAGCCGCCTCTGCGATGCTTTGCTCGTCCGGCCGCTGTCTTGCCGGTTTAAACGCCGACGGCTCCTTTTTCTGCAGAGCTGCCAGCTTGGAGGATTTATGCCTTTTTCAAAAGATGTTGAGCAGTTTCATTATCCCTGCAATTACCCGCAGCAGCGCAGCCCGATGCGATCGGCTTCCCGGGCAGGGAGAGCCCGTCCTGGTTACAGTTCCCACGTTTTTAATTCTGTGACGTGCAAACTTTGGGCCCAGAGGGAGCAAACGTGGACGCTGGGAGTCCCAGTTTCACAGCCCAGCCTTCACCACGACTCCTCGTATCAGGGATGTTGTGCCTGATGGATCTTCTGTGCTGGATTCTGCTACCAGCACCTGAAGGTGGGTCCAGACAAGAACCCGGAGCAAGCACCCACAGCAGGAATGCAGCCTCGCATCGATGCAACTCCTGCACCGACAGCTTTGCCGCTGCAGCTGGATTTGCAGCGCTGAGAGGTTTTTGCTCCCATGCAGAGATGCTGCAGGTCTTGCGGCAGCCGCAGCAACGTCTTCAAGGATGAAGGCAAGCTGGGAAAAAAACGCAGGAGGAGAGAACAGACTTTCCGGAGTCTGCCCTGTGAACTGGAGGCAGGGGAATGACTTTTTCTTCTTTTAAATGAGGCATTTCCTGATGATCTTTTCGGCTTCTTCTGCTGCCAGGAGCTCGTCCTGGGCTGGGGTTCGTCCCTGCCTCCTAAGAGCAGCACAGGCAAAGTGCAATGGCATTACCACGAGTCGAATCACAGCTCTAAATCAGAATTATAACCCATGCAGATACTCCATTTACACTCACTGTGGACCTGAGGCTTGTGGCAAGGTTTCCGAAATGCTTTAGCATTAATGCTGCAACATTTCTGCACGTTGATACACACGTTTAAGCCAGATACCGGTCACCTCTAGTGAATCCCCACACAGCGGGTCCAGGAGAGGCAACGATTTACGCCGGTGGCAGAGCTGGTCCCAAAGCCAGGACCAGGGCAAGGAGAGCACAAAGCCACGCTGAAGACGTGACACAGCCCAAGCAATACCTGGCAGCATCGGCACAGAGCGAGACGTTTAAATCCCCCAGCCCTCCCCTGCGGACCGAGGCCGGGCAGCCGATTTCTTGGCACGCTGCCGGAGCGCAAACATCAAGTTTTCCAAGGCAAATTTGGGTGGTTTGGCAAATCCATCGGGAAGCTGCATTTCTTTGTCCGCCACATTCCCCGGTCCCCTCCTAACCGGTGCTGACAAAGCGAAGGATGGTATTGCAATCAGAGCGGGGTCAATGTACATATGTTAAAAGGATTTAGGCTAACTCCCACCGCGCTCCCTCCCCACCCCCAGGAGAAACGGCCTCAGCCCCGGCCGGCGCGAGCCGAGGGCTCCGGCGTCCGCTCTGCCCACTCATAGATCAAGTGCAGAGCAGCTGGACACCAGCACGAACCGGGAGTGACCATCGGTCCGTCGCCCATCTGTGCTGCTCCAGCACCCGGCCAGCAAATGAAAAATTAATATGGATCCTGGCAGCAGCTGAGCATCACCCATCTGTCAGGGCGAGAGGAGAAACTCTCAGCTAAATATCACCAGGAGGAAACTGTCCACAGCGCGTGGTCCTGGGAATCCCCAGATCGAGGGGATACGGCCATAAAATCCAGATATTATTAATAACGAGGTGATGCAATTAGTGGATTTGCGGAATCTTGCTCCCCCTTTCAATATAAGATGGATGGGAGAAAAAGAAGCAATAAAAGGGACCAAAAAAAAAAAAACAAAGTAAAAGAAAAAATCAGCCTCTTTCTTGCCATTTTTCTTAACACCACTTGTCTCCAGGTCTCATGGACCACTCGGGCCTGCTGAGATCTGGGCTTCAGCCTTGCACCCACCCCCAGGAGCATGGGACAAAACTGCTGAACCCTTTGTTTGGGTCTAGAAACGACTGAACGGGACTGCCCCAACCCTCCCTGCTCCTGCCACACCACCAGCACACTCCCTCCAGGGCTTCGAAGACGAACATTAATCCAGAAAGATTAATTATCACATTAATCCATCTCCATCTTGCCCACTGCCTGCCACGGGTGTGCCGCAGTATGTGCAAAACGTGGCTCCCTCCAACAGCATTCCAACTCCCAGCCACGCCGTCGCTCCTCCTCCAGCAGCCGCTCTCCTGCCCCGAGCCACCTCGTCTGCTGTAGGACATTCCTTGGGGTGACATCCCAACTGTCACCTCCACCAGACCGCCGCTTGAAGGACGGTTCTCCGGTGGGAAGGAGATTTTTAGCAAGAGCATCACTGAGCATTCAGGTCATTGAAGTCCACCAAGTCCACCAGTCCTTGTCCCTCAAGGTCAACGCAGGGCAGATGCTCAAGGTGCAGGAGAAACCTCAGCTTGCCCTGGAAAAGGGTGTTGTGGCCCATGGGTGCTGCTCAGAGCCCTGTCGGGAGTGAAGCCCTTCACCAAAATTTCATTCCTTGACACCGGATGAGCTCCCCGGGGCCTGGGGTTGGACCCAGCCCATTTTCGGAGGATTATATTAGCGAGGAAAATCCATTTCTAATCAGCAGAACCATTTCCCTAAACAGACATGGCCCCATAAAAAGGTCAGGTGGTCAAACGGACCCAATTTGCATGCAATCTGCATAACAACGGCCAAGCCAGCGAGGGTGGTGAGCGCACCCCGAAGCTCCCGGTCCCACAGGGGACCTTGCCTCCTGGTTCTGCCCCGACCCGCGGGGAGGCTGGGGGACACGGCAAGGCGAGGACGTTGCTTCTCCCCTTTGGGTTTGGCACAGGCGTGACCACGGCCATCTCCTGCTCAAGCCCATCTAGAAACGTGCCACGTGAAACCACCTGCGGAGATTTCGGCTGTGCATATGCATGTTCACGTGGTCTATAGGGCGACATAGAGAAAGAGTTTGAAGGCATCTTTATACCATCTCCATCTCTGCTCCTACAGAAGCCACTTGGCCGTGGCTGCCAGCAAACAGACAAAGCTGCTCTGAAAAACTTCTTGTCCTGACCTCGCTCCATTCAAAACCACCTGTTGAAACCCATCGGGACTCACCACATCCCCCCTGAGAGGGACTGTCTGACCCCACCTGAACCCACAGAAGGAGGATCTGGGGGGCCAGGCTCTTCTGACGGCCCCCACCAGTGCTGGGCGGGCGGCCGGGCGACCCGTGGTGCTGCAGTAGGATGTCGGTGGGGGTGAGATGCCTGGAGGATGCAACCTCTGGGATCTGCGCTACAACGGCATGAGAATCACAGAACCATAGAATCACTAAGGTTGGAAAAGACCTCTAAGATCATCGAGTCCAACCATCATGCCCACTAAACCATGTCCCCAAGCACCTCATCTCCACGTCTTTTAAATCCCTCCAGGGATGGGGACGCCACCACTGCCCTGGGCAGCCTGTGCCAAGGCCTCACCATTCTTCCAGTAAAGAAATTTTTCCTAATGTCCAATTTTTCCTGATATCTTCCTAATGAGAAGAAGCAAAGCCAAAGCGTTACGGGGCCGGACCCTGAGCCCGGCTGCCGGACCGCTGCTGCACCCTGGGGAGCCGTGGTCTGATCCGCACCCAGCACTGTGCCCCCTGCGGATGGGGGGGGGGGTCTACGAACCCCAATATCCACATAAACCCCAGAAGGCTGCAAACAATTTTAAATGACTTATTTTTCCATGAAGAAAGCATCGCCGTTATGTTTCGTCTCCCCCCACACACTCAGACGAAGGTCATTCATTGCAGGAGATGCTCTGCAGCTCGGGAAGGGGCGCAGGGCCGGGGCACCCCCCACCCCTGCCCAAGCCCTCTCCTCCCAGGGTGTTTTTCTCAATGAAGCTCCACTAACGAACTCCCCCGGGGGCAAAAGCCAAGGCAGGAGCCACCAGCCCCTGGTCTATCTTCTCCGATATCTGCCCTTGGGCCGGGGTCAGGGCCGGGGGCTGCGGCGGACGCGGGAACCAGGCTGCAGCAGGGAGATAATTTGCCCCGTGCACTAGAGCCTGTCCGCAGCGGTAGCAGCAATGCTCCAGCTCATCTCCTCCACGGAACGAATCAATCTTAATTAACTCTAATTCTGGGGAGCCTCCCAGCCCTATCCAGCACTGCACAACGCGGTTGTATTTTCCGCCTCGGTGCCCTGCCAGGCAGCGTGCTCCGCAGGGGATTGAGCAAAAACTGCCTCTTTTCCATCATTTCTGCATCTCCTTTCTCGCGACCCCCATGGGTCCCCGTCACACACCCTGCGGGACGGCGGACCCCGTCCCCATCCCCCGTGGACCACCTTCCCTGCCCTCGGCACCCGCAGCTCCACCGTCTCCCGCTGGAGCTGGGCTGGGGGAGGCCTCTCTCGGTGGCTTTTGTTTTCACAAGCCTTTTGACTCGCGGATTCTTTTTTAAACACCGCCTCAGCAGCCTGAAAAGCCCAGCTCCCTCCTGCACCCCATTCACTAATGGATTTTCCAGAAGTTCCCTTTTTTTTGGCTTCTTTCTTTGCTGACACTGCTGCCCCCATCCACGCCCGAGGCTGCGGCTCCCCTCTGCCGTACGCCTGCGCTTGCACGGAGGATGGTTTCCAGAAGTTCCCGACGGACAGACTCCGACTTCGGGGACCTGTGTGCCAGGCTCGGAGCAGCCGTTACAGCTCCCACCTTCTGCGCCCCGGCAGTTTGCACAGANAGGCTGCCCAGGGCAGTGGTGGAGTCCCCATCCCTGGAGGGATTTAAAAGACGTGTAGATGAGGCGCTTGGGGACATGGTTTAGTGGGCATGGGGGGGTTGGGTTGACGGTTGGACTCGATGATCTTAGAGGTCTTTTCCAACCTTAGTGATTCTATGATTCTATTCTATGATAATTATATATCATCATATAGCACGGGGTGCAAATGTCTCAACCTGCCACTATAAGGTTGCTGCTCAAAAAAAACAAAGATTAAAGAATAATAAGAGGGCGGCAGGTATCGCCGGGAAATCGGGGAGAAGTTTGGTGCCAGGCTGGCTCCGTGCGAGAGCCTATCGATCGGGGCAGCGCCGCTCCTGTCTCCTAGAGCTAATCCTATGGCAGAAATAATTCATTTTCCTCCCTTTTCAGCAGCCACTCATTAAAAAGTAATCACCTTGTAGGAGGAGGATATGAACAGCCCAAGGTCAGATCCATAACGACGTTATTTCTGGAGCATGTACCTGGCTCGCGCCGAAGAGCGGCCGCGCTGCGACCCCCGCCCTGCCCGCGCTGAGCCGGCAGCTCCGACCCCACAGCTGCGCCCGGCCGCGTTGGTGGCGATGCAAGATGCAAATGGAAATATCTTTATATTAGCAGGTATTCACCATGGCGAGCGCTGCCCACCAGCACCCGCGGCCGAGCACGCAGGTCGCGCTGCATGGATGTCGCTCTCATCGACCCCAAGCGGCCGCAACACCTAAGGGGGAAAATAGGAACAACGCTTCAAAAGGTATCTTTTACATCTCATTATTGGTGGCATCTCCAATAAATCTCCAAATCTCCAGCTCCCAATTTATTTTTACATCGCTGGGACTTCACCCCAGCTGCTAAAACCTGTTTTTTCCAAGAGTGTGAAGCTGTGAAGTGCAACATAACGAGGTGTCACCGTGTCCCCATCAGCGGCACGCGCAGAGCCGGGACCGCGGCACCTCGACACGCTCTCAGGTCGCTGTAAACCCACCCCGGGCAGGGCGTCCTGCCCATCACCGGCACCCATTCACCCGGGGATCGGGGGGCGGCCCCGGGGGGTTCCTGGAGGGAGAGTGCGGGCTCAGAGCGATCGCCCCGTCCCTGCGGCACGGCCGAGGGCTGCCAGGGCTAGCAGAGCCCAACCTGCGCGTGGCACGTCGGCATTTTAGCAGATTTATGTTTGCAAGACTCGGCGTGATGCAGGGCTTGGAGGGAGGAGGAGGCGATGCTCTGGGAACCGGCCGGAGCGCAGGGCTGGGACGGGGACGTAGCACGGGGGATGGGAGGCAGGACGGGGCCGGTCCCAGGGATTTGGCAATTCCAGATCCTGCCAAACTATGGGAAGACAGCTACAGCGATGCCAGAATGAGTAAGAACCCCCACACACACCCAAACGCTTCCCAGTTACATCCACAGCGGGGATGCTGCTGCATGCCCAGCTCTCTGCTGTCTCACCATGCGAGGCTGGCTCAGCTGGAGACCCCCACGTCCCCCCCAATGACACAAGGTGCCGGCCACGTGGGACAGGCGACCTGCCCTCCCAAGGCGGGACGTGCAGGACAAGCCCTTCAAAACACACTCAACCTCTCTAACCCCCCGCGCACAGCGCAGCCTCGCAGCACGTCACCCCTGGCCTTTAATTACACATTTCTGCAGCCATTAGTCCTCTCGCCATCAATTACCCCCACATTATCCTGCTGCGGGAGGCAGCCGGACGCGGGGAGCAGAGTCAAGTGCTTTGCAGACTCTTTCCAAAGGAAAGAAACAGCCTCCGATGGGAAGGTCCCTTCGCCGTGGCAGAGACGAAGCAGACAAAGCAGCCGGGCAGCCGGTCCCGCTGCTCTTCAGAGGCCTGGAGCAACACCGAGACAGATTAATCACCAGGAGAGGAGCTGGGCCGCAGCGTCCCCCGATGCCACGAGTCCCCTCCAGCCCGGTGCCGCCGCTGCAGCCCTCATCTATTTACACAGCAAAGGCTTTGTGAGGAGCAGGCTCCTCTCCCGAGTGCAGCCGGGGCAGGGAAAGGGGTACTTATTCAGCTATTATTCAGCTTTTTTTTTTGTAGGCAAGACAAGTGTGGGTTAAAGTGCAATTTGTCTTGACATTAGTTTTCACTTTCTTGGGGGCAGGAGGGGGAAAAGTGGCTTTTTTCTCTTTTGAGGGAATAAACTCGCCTGGGTACCACACCTCCGCCAGCCGAGCATCCCGCCCGGGAACGCACCCCAACATCCCACCCCAGGGAACGCACCCCAACATCCAGCATCCCGCCCTGGGAAACGCACCCCAGCATCCAACATCCCGCCCTGGGGAATGCACCCCAGCATCCCGCCCTGGGGAACGCACCCCAGCATCCAACATCCCGCCCAGGAACGCACCCCAACATCCCGCCCCAGGGCGAGGGGCCCTGGGCACCACCACAGCACAGGCCACGATGGCATTGCTGTAACTAAACAAACATGGCCAATTTTTCCACGATGGAGTTGCCTGTCCTCGGGAGAAAGGAGCTCGGAAGAAAACCCTTGATTTGCATCCTCCCCTGCTCTCAACTCTAAGTCAGCAGCACCCGCAAGGCCTTGGCTGGGTTTATTAGGGCCCCCATAAAGATCAGGGGTTGCTGATAAGCGACCCGAGGCATGCAGCACTGGAGGAAAAATTGTGCTAGTGATCTGTACAATTTAACCAACAGTAACTTCAGCTGATGACAGGCCACAAGGCCAGGAGAGAGATTTTACAACGCCCTCGTTACACAGCAAAATAAACTTTGCTGCGGCGAGCCAGTGCTGACTTTAAACTCTTGCTCCCATTAAGAGGAGACCCGAGCCCAGAGCTGCCGAGGCACCGCCGTCCCGGTCTGCGGGGCAGCACCCGCGCGTGCGGCAGCATCTTCTGCAGATCAAGACTGGGGTTCACGGAGCAGAAAAAGCAGCATGATCCTGCTCGGAGCATGAGGAAGAAAAGGGGGGAGAGCCCTTCTCACCGCCCTGGAGTGCCAGAACAAGCCGAGTCCAAAGGAAAAACCAACAGGAAAATATCCCAGAAGTAATCACGGCAACAAACTCACGGCGGCAGGACCTTGCAAGGGGATAAACTGTTTCTCAGGACTTGCCAGGGCTGGCGCTGGGAAGAACTGGTTTATTCCCTGCTCAGCTGCTGATCCAGCAATGGGAATTTTCCCGCTTAAGGCTAATAAAGTCTGGTTTAGTCCCAACGGTTCCCTTCCATCGGGAGCTGGGTGCCACCGCTGGCACGTGTGTCCCCTGGGACGAGAGTGCCGGATACCCGGTGACACACACGAGTGACTGAGCACCAGCACCAGCACCAGCAGCACGGACAAGCTTTCTGGAGCCAGAGCACCACGGAGTTGCTAAACACGTGCATTAACCAGCACGCCCCTCCACGCCCCAAAAAGAAGAAAAACATCTTTATTTTGCTAAAAAGCTACATGAAAAGGACCCGCCTCACCGGCACCCGAGCTGGGGCTGTTTGCTGGAGCGGAGGAAGGGAGCGAGCCCAGCAAATGCGATGCTCGGAGCCGCCAGCCTCAAGCTTTCCTGCACGCTGCAAAATTCCAGCTGAGGTTTGGCCAGATGCGACGGGATCTGCCCCGGGACGACACCAGGAGCCTCCCGACAGCCCTGTCAAACAGCAAAGCTCCGCTTCCAGCCATATAACCACTGGAGCTCAAAAAATATAACTGAGAAGTGTTTACAATGGCATAAACGCAAGGGTCAGCGTCGCGCAAGGGTCACCATCGCTGCTTCTCTAGGTGCATTAATGTCACCTGCGGGGAAATTCCCTTTAGGAATCCTCGCTCAAATCCAGTGCTCCCGCATCTGCTGCCATAAACCGTGGATTGAGGGATTCCCCCTTCCCTACACATACCCCATCCCCTTCCAGCTGTAGGGACGAAAGCTGGAAGGGGCAGAAACCCCAAACCATTAGAAAAACAGAGACAGAAGGGAAGAGAGGAGAATATTTGGCTGTTTGCAGAAAAATCTGGAGGTGGCATTTCTACCCTGAGGAACATCTCTAGGAGGATGCAAAAAATCATTAATACAAGTAAAGTCCGCAGCATCTGCAAACGCCAGCGAGGCCCCCTTCCAGACTCCTTCCAGGCATTTTTTTTAATGACACTAGAGATGCCATCGTTACGGAGGTGACGATGTGCCGGGCAGAATCGTTTTATCCCTTCTAATCCGCCGGCACTGTTGCGGGATGCGATACTGGCTTTGGAGGCAAATGCTCCCGGAGGCTTTTGTGTTTACCTCTTCCGCGGGAGGAGGAGGAGGTGAACGAAGTGACCCGAGGGCCACTCCCCTGGCCTAAGGTTAGGCCCTTGCATCTGGATTTGGGCACCCAAAATAACAGCCTTCTTTATTTTTTTTCCCAGCGGCTACTGAAACGCCCTGGAGCGGAGGACGGATGCGGGGCCAGGGCTCCAAACTTCCAGCCCGCTCACCCAGGCGCCTCGACCCGGGTCTGGGAGCCGCCTGAATTTGGGAAAACCACGGCCCCTGCTTGTGCCGTGTACAAACACGTGAAGCAGCGTCGGGATCATCTCCCGGCCACTGACCTCCTCCCCGAATAAAGGCAAGCGGAGCCTCAGCTGCACCAGGAGAAGCCCATTGCTGGCCAGAGGCACGAATCTGTGAACAGACACGCTGGCTTCTTCAACAACTGTTTTCTGTGTTTCAGAGCATCCGGAGAAACCCGCTTTGGAGGTTTCTCAGCATTTATTCCATGTTTTAACTTGGGGAATTAACTCTGACGCAAGAGGAGAGGTTTGGGTTACAGAACCGCATCAAACCGGCACCAAACCCAAGATGCTGTTAAAGCCCCAACCCGGACCTCGGAAGAGAGAAAAAGGCCGGGGGAAAGGGAGGGAGGGGAAAACACCGGCTCCAGATAAGCAATTGTTAACATGATCCATATGGTACACAACTTGCCGTTCTGTTTAACCAAAATGATAATGGCAAAAGGGAAGAATGCGGCGGGGGCTCCGCGGGAGAACAAAGGCGGCTGCGAAACCCTTCCCCGCTCCAGGGAAAGGGAATTGTGAGTGGGGAGAGCCCGCGGCTGCGCCTGCCCGGGCCGAGCCGCCCCGAAACCCCCCCGGCTCGCTCCCGCTCCTCCGCGAAAGTTTTACAGCTAAAACACGGAGCAGGGAGCGAAACTGCAGCTGTCAGCAATAAAATAAAAAAAATAAATATCTGACAAGTATTAACAGGGACGTTTTCATCATCAATAATAAACTTTAAATGTGAGCTGCGGCTCAGGACCAGCACTGATGTAAACACCGAGCCCGTCCCTCTCAGATCGGGGATGAATCCAGCCCTGGGTGTTTATGTTATTGCAGGACCCCGCGGCTTTCCGAGGAACACAATACAGTACGTGCCATTCATTATCCCCGGCAGTCCCCCAAGAGAAAATGTCAACACACTTCTGCCAAAGAGAGCTAAAACAAATGTTTAATGTGATAAACAACTCCTGGGCCTCAGACCTCGCAGAAATGTTTAATTCAGAACCACCTCTAAGAACAAACAGGCGCCCGGAGCCGCACGCTGGCATCCAGGAACGGCAAACCCGGCTCCCTGTCATCACCGGCCGCGCGCCGGAGCAGCGACCCGGCCAGCTCCCGGCCGTCGGTGCTGGCGGGGAGCGCGCTGGAAGGAAACCGGGGAAAAACCTCAGCAATTCCCACGCACGGAATCAGTACGTCAATTCTGAGCCGTTATTATTGTATTCACGCACCCTCCGCAGAGACCAGGCATCCACATGAAGCACCACGCGCGCCTGTAAGTTCTCGCATGAATTCAGTTCAGCACATTCGCGCCCCTGAAATCTGTTTGTCGCAAAACCGGGATCCAATTAATGATCACGTTCATTTTTGTGATCCCAGAGTGAAATTAGGAATGATGTAAACCAGCACACGGTGTCCCCAAAACCAGGAGAATTTACGCTAGAAGACGCAGTACAAAGCTATTTAAAAACCTTTCTTTTTTTTTTTCCCCAAGTGCCTTTTGTCCCCCAAGTGGAAAAAGCACACTTCAAAAAAAAAAAAAAGAAGAAAAGAAAAGGACCTTTCAGGCAAAGCTCCTAATTAAAAAACGCCATCAGCTCCCCAACGCCACGACTGTTTTGAAGGCGAGCGCTCCAGCGTGCGCTTGACGTGCGACAGCGGCCGAGGGGAGAGCGCATTGTTCCTGGGCGGTGGACGGATGGATGGATGGGTGGGTGGGTGGTGGATGGATGAATGGTTGGATGGATGGACGGACGGATGGACGGACAGTCCCCGCCGTGCGCACCCCTCCAGGCATGGGAACCGCTGGAGCAGCTGGGGCCAGACCCCCCCGGCTCATGTCATGAGCCCGTTTGCCCAGGGCTCCCCGCACCCTTTTTGGGGATAGCAGGGAGGGCAGAGGCCGAGGCCAAGGCGGCGGGGGATGCCCCGTCCCCCGGGAGGGGTTGGGTTACCGGCAGCACCAGCCCCCCGCGACCCCTCCGCTGCGCCCCGCAGCCCGGAATCCGGCTGGTTTCTCCTCAAAACCCACCTTCGGCGGATACCGGCCGGGCGGGAGCCGCCTCCGCCCGGAGCGGGGCATCCCCGGCAGCGCGGGGGGCTGCCCCGGCCCTACCTGCCCCGCTGCCCGCCTCCCTGCCTGCTGCCCCCCCCCGCCTGCCCCCTTGCCNGGGGGCGGCCCCGCTGCGAGCGCGGGGCTGGGGCCGGCGCAGGCTCCGCTCCGGCCCCGCTGCCCGGCCGGGGCCGGCCAGGCACAAAGGCCAGAGCGGAGGAGCGGGCAGCCGAGACCCCGCCGTCGCGGCACCCCGGCAGCCATGCACCCCGACCCCCTGCACCCCAGTGCCCGGGCACCCTGCCTTCCTGCACCCCAGCATCCCAGTGCCCGGGTACCCTGCCTTCCTGCACCCCAGTGCCCGGGCACCCTGACACCCTGCACCCCAGTGCCCGGGCACCCTGACACCCTGCACACCAGCACCCCAGTGCCCGTGCACCCTGGCACCCTGCACCCCAGTGCCCGGGCACCCTGACACCCTGCACACCAGTATCCCAGTGCCCGGGCACCCTGACACCCTGCACCCCAGTGCCCATGCACCCCAACCCCCTGCACCCCAGCATCCCAGCGCCCATGCACCCCAGGCCCCGTGCATTTCATCCTCCTGCACCCCAGCATCCCAGCACCCGTGCACCCTGCCTTCCTGCACCCCAGCACCCTTGCACCCCAGCCCCTCGCACTCTGTACCCCTGCCCTCTACACCAGCCTCCAATATCCCTGCACCCTGACCCCCAGCCCCCCAGCACCCTGATCCCTGCACCCGGCTCTGGCCCTGCTCATACCCCCGAGGACCCAGCTGCGACCTGCGGGGAGCCGTGGGCTGGGTCCTCAGCTGCCGAACTGCGCTCGGAGGAATCCCAAATACCTGGAATACTTTCCTACTATTAGTTTACCGTGCAAAAATAAAACAGTTGCCCCAAGGATACTGTGTCAATGGGAGGTGTCCACAGGACAACCCATTTATTAAGGCATCATCCACCCCACCGAAAACTCTCTGGACCCACACAGTCTTTGCTCAGCCCAGGATCGGCTGGATTGGGGCGGCAGGCGACGCGCTCCAGGCCCAAAAATTCACTTTCTTTGGGTCGGTTTGCACCAAGAACGCCCCGCAGCCACCTCGCTTTTGCTCTCCGAACCCCCGCTTCATTTTGTTTAACCAGCTCAGGCTCTTCCCTGATGTAATCACATTACGCCGTTATTTCCCTCACACGAACGTTGTGTCATATCCCTCAGGGATTATGACACGGAGCAGGAGCAGGCAAGCGTTGCCTGTTCTTGGGCAGATGTTCCAGCTGCCGGCAGCCTTTGCCTGCGCCAGCCCGGATCCACGAGAGATGCAACTCAGCAGCGAAACCCCAGCGCCGGTGCGGAGCGGGTGGGCTGTTTGTTTTAACCCGCCTGCAATCCACGCACGGGAATACTGCTTCTCCGGCTGGCCTGAGAAAAACCTGGAAAGGACAAATTAATCAGATTTTAAGCGGAGAGCCGGGCAGCCCTGCTCGGGCAGAGCGCGGCGAGGGGACAGGGTGGGCAGGGGCCCGTGCCCCATCGCCCCGTGGCAGTCGTCCTCGTGACGGGAGCGCTTCCAGACGCTGCTGGCTCGGGGCACGTTTGCAGGGACAGCTCCAGAAAGGGCCTTGTGTTGGCCTGAGCGATTTGATGCAATTTCACTAATTGGGGTTCACCCACGGAGACGAACTCAGGCAGCTTGTTGGTCCTTTCCCGGCTGCCGCCTCCAAGCATCGCCCCATCTACGAGCACGTTTTGCTCCCACCTTGAATTCTCTTAGTGCGGCTTATTTACATGCAAAAAAAATCCCATTTTTTCTCCCCCCAGCTGCAACAATGCACCATTGTGCTTTTTAATTTGGGTGTGACAAAGAAGCAGCCATTATTTAACACGTGCGGAGCCCCGCTCAGCACTGGAAACGCGTGTGGACGTGGCACCTAAACACTGGAGGCTCAGTTCTTCTGAGCTTAGCTTTAGGAGAGGGATTTTATGTCATGGCTTCCTGCAGAAGCCGCTCAGCGACCTGGCAGGGGCTTCCCACTCTTCCCATGCTGGTGGAAAACCACCGGGCGCTGGAGGTTCCTATTTTATCTCCACCACTAAATTTTTTATCAGGGAAAAATGCCTAAAAACTGCCCCCCACCCCGGACCACCGCCCACCCTTGCACCCGCCGCTGTTTTTTCCTGGAAACCCGGTGCTCCAGGAGGGCCGCCCGGGGCTCTTCTACATTCAACAAGAAAAGGAATGAACTCGGCTTCTTGCTGCATCCCCAAGGGGTGCCTGGATGGGTCCCTTATCTTCACCCACCAGAGGAGGGAGCAGCCCAAATGACAGCAACCGGGAATGAATTTTTTGTGTGTGATTGCAGTAGAAGACCAAAAACCTGCAAATGCGTGAGCCCAGCCGTGGCCGTGGGGCTGCCGGACGCGCTGGGACCTGCACCACGCACCCGATGCTCCGGGCCAGCTCACCCGAGGGCAGCTCCGGACCCGGCTGAGCTTCCCCCTCCCACGCTCTCAGGGTTTTACCATCCCAGTTTGGCACCCGAGGAAGCTCAGCACAGGTCTGGGGAGCCGCTGCTGGAACAAAAACGCCGCCTTCCCCACTCCCTGCTGGGATCTCGCCTGCATCCCTTCCCTGCGACCCAGCAGGATGCTGCGGTGCTCACCGCAAGCTTTGGGCACCGGGGAGCGGCAACCACGCACGCCATTTCACCACCGTAGCACCGAAACCTTCCGAGAGGCGACTGCTGGGGTGAAGGCACGTGGCTCGGAGCCGGCACGGGCACACGCGGCGCGACGCAGGGCCAGCCGGTCAGAGCGGCCGTTACTGGGTAGAGGTGGGGAGATGCGAAGCAGGAGCGGGTATTTGCCGACGGCGTCAAGCTTGGCTTGTTCTGGTACCGTCTCACAGTACCCAGGATCCCATGAAGAGCTGCTTGTCGAGGTGATGCCACTCATCCACTTCTCGTTGATTAATTAGCCCAGAGTCACCCATCAGGCTCCAGCAGCGGGTCCTCGTCACAGGAGCGTGACGTTGCCTGCGTGCATCTGGGTGCTGCGGTCCTGAAAACAGTATCTAATGATACTAATCCTAGCAAGCTATAAAACGAGCCTGACATTTACTGTGGTTCCGGTTTCACTAGGTATAAGCTGCCTTTTATTAAACTGGGAAGCCGGATTTCTAGCCCTGCTTGCAGAGTTCAAACTCACCTCATTAGCCAAGGAAACGCTGGATGGGAACCGCGGGGTCACACAATTTATTTTCACTAATCACTCCCCGTGATTCCTTTAAAAAATAAACTCCTAATCAAAAGTCCGAATTCGTTAATTATTTCTCTGTTTGATCAGCAATAGAAACCATCAGCAAAAATCCGTGCTGACACCTTCTTCTTAAAAACACTGGGGTTTCTCTTCTCCCACAGGGAAGCTGGCATTCCACAGCTCACATTAGGGTTTAACAACAAAATATGATAATCCGAGGGCGGCGGGTTTTGGACATGTGATGCCTGATATTTTCTGCCGGTTCACGGAGGGGTGACATCTCCCTGCCTCGGCTCGTGCTTCCCTCGGCGGGAGCAGCTGTGCCGAGCGGGGCTGCGGCACTCCAAGTGCCCAGCGCCGAGCGAGAGGCATTAATTGAAGAGGCCTCTAATTATTTAATGTCCTCCTTCCCTAGGGATTGGGAAGAGCTATAAATTCCCGCTACAAAAGGTTTAAAATCTGGCCACAGATCCGTGAGAGGGTGAGCTGAAACGCTCACGGCTCATCCCTGGATGGTGGGACGGGGTTTAGATCAAGGGCGATGCCGGAGATGGGAGCAGGACCTGCCTCAACGCTCCATTTTGGGGAGCAGCTCATTTCAGCTCTTAAAAACGAGCAGATTGATGGCTTATGGCCTCGCGGCACTGGCAGCACCGTGGCAGGCGGCCGCATCCCCGTGAATCAGCACATCGGGATGAAGAGTTGTAGAGAATCACATCCCAGCCCCACTTCGCAGGCGGAGCATCGCCCTGCGGTGCTGGAGACTCGCGCTCGGGGCTGGGGTCTGCTTGAAAACCATGGGGACCCCGAGAAACTGGCTGCTCCTCGGCAAAGAGGACCCCTCGCCGGGATGGCCGGGAAATGCACCCCCGCTTTCGGGGGCTCTCAGACCCGCTGAACGCCCGGGAACCCGCTGGAAGCCCCATGCACACGAATAAAACCCACGGGCAGAGCGGATTATCCTGCTGGAACACGCTGCCTTCGTGTCAGGGAGCAATTACCCTGATCCGCCGCCCTCCGGCCGAGCACTTAACTCTTCACACCTCCAAAAGCAGTAAAACACGCAGGACCGCAAAAAAACCTCACGCAAACCCCGCGCTGGGTCTCTCCCGGGGCGGAGGCGGCTGGACGGGCAAGAGCCGAGGGGGGCCAAGGGGGGGAGCGGCTTTCGGCCGGGCACCCACCCGCTGGCTACAAACCAGCTGCAAAGGGCTGGGAGCGCGGCCGGGTACCGGTACAGATTCAGGCAGGTTTGAGAGATCGGCCAGTGACATCCAGCTCGGTCTGGCGGTGAACATCAAGCCCGCAAATCTGGGTGAAGGATACCAGTTGTGCCAGTATAACCAGTTACAGAATCTGGGTATAGGCCAGGTCTAATTGCAAACAGCAGTTAATGGAGTCAGTGCCCTTAGGAAGGAATATTCTTTTCAGTGCAATAGGGAAAATGAGGCCAAGGAGCGTTAAACTGTTGCCCACCAGCAAGCGGTAAGGCCGGGGACGGACCGGGAGCCCTGAACCCACGCTAACGCTCGTGGCACCAGCCCCGAAACCCCAAGGGACCTGCCAGGGCGGGAGCGCAGCAATGCAGAGCCTGGAAATTAAAACCAGGATAGACATGAAAAACAGAAAAAAAAAGAAAAAAAGGAATGTTTTCCCCTGGGATTGCTGCTAAGGCAAGAGCGAGGTCCTCACTCCTGGGACGCTTTGTGCCCAACTTGCTCTGAACACGTCCCCCGTCCCTGGAGACAAAACACATCACGGGGCTTCACGCCACGCCGAGACATTTGCCAGAGCCAGCACCGTGCCGGCAGCGTGGCCGTGCCGGTGCGGCCCCATTGCTGTGAGCCCGCGGGAGCTGCGGGGGAGGACAGGGAAGGACACGGGGGTGGGATTTTGGGAAGAAGGACGGGTGGGTCCCTTGCACTCCGGCCAGCGATGCACAGAAAAGATGCATGAGACGCTCTGCCACGCTGCACATCTCCTGCTGCTTTTTCCTCTTCCAAAACCCTCCAAGCCCTCCGGGATGAGGAGACGGATCCTGTGCTGGCAGCGATGCCACCCCAAGACCGGCAGGAGGAAGGTGACCTGTTCCCACCGAGTTTATACCCAAAACCCCAAAAACCTCAGCTCCATCGCACCAGAAAAGCCGCCGATCGCAACGAAGGGTACCCAGGGTGAGGGGCACCCAGGACCCACGGGCTGCATGCCCGGCGGTGCCGGGGCGGCCGGCTCGGACCTCTCCCCCTACTCCCCACACTCCAGCCATCTCCCAGTTCCCCCAGCGCTGCTTCTGGCAAACTGGGAAGGGGGGAGGAGCTGGGACTCTGCCCCGGGGAGACATTGCACCGCAGCGGTCATTAAAAATCTTCCCAGGCCCCCAACTCCCTCATTCAGCCAGACAACCATCAATCTACAAATTATTTTAAAGCACCATGCCAGAGCGGAAGGTTGATTTATGCCTTACAAGGCTCGAGCTATTTTCATTTGTCTGATTTATTAACGTTACATAAAATTACAGAGAGCTGCTGATTTATTAGCAGCGGGGCTGCTGGATCCTCGCTGCTCATGCTGTCTCCCGGGATTTGGGGATACCTGCTCCCGGTGACAAGATCAAAAGCACCCCAACTCCTAACAGGGACAAGCTTTCTGCTCACGTGCTTTTGGAAAACAAAGTCCTTCAGCTTCCAGTTTGCCTTTTGGAAAGGGGTCTTCTGTTTGTGAAGAGCTTGCACCACGTTTCTGGAGGAGATGATGCTTGTAAAGAAGCAGAAATTGGGGAAGGAGCTCGTGGCCCAAGCCTTAGTCTTGGTTTTAGCAGTGAGAGACTCCCCGAATTGGCACGTGTGAAGTAGCTGAGCTGCACCGTCCCCTCCCCAGCCCGAGTGAAGCCTCTGGTTTCAGTAACCGCAGTGGAGGGGGCCCGGGGGCCCAGGACCCCCCCTCAGCCTCCGCCAAGAGCACAAAAGGAGTTTAACAGCTTCATCTCCCACATCTGGTTGTGCTTAAAATTCGTGTAGCTAATGGGGCTTTTTCCAGCCCAGCGCAAGCAGAAGGCTGGAGCCGGGGGCTGCGCTGCCGGCGGCTGGGGAGCGTCCCCCGTCCCGAGCATCCCCGCTCCCCTTCGCAATTAAAGCCGGCTCCTCCTCTCCAGCGAGAGGGGAAGCCGCCTCCGCTCCCTTCCCTTTCTCCACGGAGGGGAAGAAATAACCGCAGGCCGTCTGCTTCGCTCCCGCAGAGGTTCAAGATCTCCGGTCCCCACTTTGCAGAAGGGGAGCCCCAGAGCATCACCCCCAGCCCGGGGACCCCATTCCCGTGCAAAGATGGAGAAGGCAGAGGGTCCATTAGCAGCTTTATTTACTTAAAGCGGCTCCCGGGGATAAACACGGCGGCTCAAGGATCCCAGTCCATCCCGAGGGTCCTCGTGGGCTTATCTCCGCTGCGAGGTGGAGGGGAGCAGGGAGAGGACTTCCAGGAGCTCTTTGTTTAGTCCATTTGTGTAAGGAAAATCGTAATTCAGCCCTGAGATCTTACCCCAGGGCAAACACGTCCCCTTAATTAAAAAAAAAAAAAAAAAGTCCCATGACTATGAGAACGATTTGGGGATGAGCTGCCGGCACGGACCCAGCAGAGCGGCCGCTGCCACGGGGCTCGGTGCTGCCACTTCGCCCGGGGGTCCGGCTGCGGGGTTTAATCCCCCCGAACGCCCGATTTAGCAACAGTGGCTGCAGAACCAGGGCCGCTCTCTGCAGGCACAAAGGGAAAAGATTTATCTTGAGAGGCTAAATCCACTTAGAGGAGCTTTAGGGGCCATAAATTGATTGCTCAGGGGACACCGCGACGGCAACAGGAAACAGCTCCATATTTACTGAGGTTTCTGTGTTTTTTCTGCGTCACGAACCGCGTGCTCGCCGGGCGTATGGGTCTGAAACCACAGTCAAAGCCTGTGCTGGCGGGGTGGGATTAAAAGGAGGCGGCTGGACCCTCGGCAAGGGGGGATCCACCATCCCCGTGGCCGCGGCAGCCCCCATCCACGCCGCCAACAACCGCCAGCGTTTCGGGGCAAGACGTGAAATGAAACCCTCACCGAAGGCAGGGAAGATCGCGGCTCGCCCTGCAGGTCCCAGCACCACTTCCAGCATCCCAGCACCAGCCCCGGGTGCTTGGGAGGAGGAACTGGGAGTGCAGAACCAAGAGGAGACAAAGCTGCACCAGGCGCAGGGGAGTAACGCTCAGAATCAAACCCTCTCGTGAAGAACGGCATCCTAACCAAAAACAGCGGAGCAAACCAGCAAATAATGAGCAAATCTGGCTTTTTCTGCTCCTTTCATCCATCTGACTCCTGTCTTCTTTCTAACCCTGCTCCTTATTTTCAGCCAACGAGACATTTGCGTCTGAAGGGCGAGTTTCTCCCAAAGGATTTGGTTCCGTGTAGCTGCCGGGCAGGACTCGCCAGGACGGGGCTTCCCTCAGGACTGCCGAAGCACAGGGAACCCCGGCAGGACAAACGACAACCGCGCATCCCCAGCGCAACGTCAGCACAATCCCACCCTGACCCATTTTCCACTCCTTTGCAGAATATCGTTAAAAAAAAAAAAAAAAAAAAAGACGCTTGTTTCCCCTGTACCGTTTTTTTTTCCAGGGGCCAGAAATTCCTCTGCACAAGTGGCCTCATTGCCAGTAAACATCAGCCGAGCATCTCCGGCTCCGCGTGTTAAACAGAGCGGAGCGACGGGAGCACCGGCTGCGTTTAAGGGTGGGGGCGGACGGGGCCAGGACAGGGATGGGGGTTGCAGCACGTTCCTCCCTGCGACACGGGCACAGGCTGTGAGTTAACACCGAGTCTCAGAAGGGCTTAATTTAAGCATGTGCTTAAAGACGTGGAGAGCCGAGGCAGGAGAAGGGGACAGGTCACCGAAGCATCCCACAGGGATGATAGAAAAGCCCCTGGAAAATGCTGCAAAACCCCAGAGCATCCTCTGCACGACGTACCCCATGCCTGGGGGGACACCCTGCCCTCCGGAGCAGCACTCGAGGCGGGTTTCAACTTCAGATATGTATCAAAATTTTGTAATTAAAGGCTAGTTCACCCCGTGCATTTAAGCCAGGCGGTTTCTAAACACTCACAGTCCACTTCCCTGCACCAAGGCGAAGCCCCAACGGGAGCACAATGGAGTCTTGTTTCTGGTAACCCGAGATGCCTTCGTCCCAGCTCTTTAATTTTAGACTCCAACGCGCTTGCATTCCTCAGCACTACAATGGCAGATATTTATACTCTGGAATGCAGAGCCCGGTGCTAATTTAACAGGGCTGGGCAACCCGGGGCTGCTCTCCAAACCGGGCTCTCGCAGAGATAAAATTGGACCAAGCAGAGTTTTATGGGTTTACAAATCTTTGCATTTGTTCACTGGCCCCCTCGGATCCCCATAAAAGTTAAATGATGCTCCCCACGAAGGACCGGCCACCTCGCCGAGCAGAGGGACGAGCCTTGGAGGGGAGAGGATGGCACAGCCGTGGCCGCCACTGCCCAAGGAACAAGCTTCTACCTCTAACAAGGGACCCTATGGACCATAAGGTTTAAAAGCCCCAGTGGTTCATCTGGACGTGAGTCTTCTGGACACAGGGGAGGCTGCAGAGCACGAGGGACCTGCAGAGGCTGTTTCAGCTCATGAGACAGGACCTCCTGCTCGAGCTGATGTGATTGTGGAGTGTCCCATGTCCCGGGTCTGCTGCAATGCCAAAAAATCTCTTTTACAACGACTCTCCTAGTAAACATTTTCCATTCTTGTCCTGGGAAAGGACCTTCTGGCTGGGCCACAGCAGCAGCTCGAGCTGCTCCGAAGGGGTCACCTCCCTTGGTTCACCAGGGCAGGTGGGATCTCAAGCTGTTCCTCCTGATGACCTATAATGTCTGGGGCAATGAAGAAAGGGCCCTTGAATCTCCTCAACGTGGCTGACGAGGCTGGAGCTGCCACAGCACCCTTCACCCTTCATCTTTGCTTTTCCCTCCACCGTGCCTCTCTTCTCCCAGTCAATAAAAGAGAAGGATGAAGCTTTCTTTGGGTGCCAGTGCGCTGGTGGACATCCCTGCCTGTCCCTGAAGAAGGATGCTGTAGGACAGCAGACCCCAAGGGAACATCAACGATCCCCTTTCAGAGCCCCGGCGACGGGCGCCGCGCGGCGTTACCCACTCGTGCGTGGGGGAAGCCCACGCTGACGCCTGCAACGTGGTCCCGACTTCCCCGGGTCGGGGGGACGGCAGCTAATTGAGAGAGGAGCAGTATTAGCAGATAAGGGAAGAGGTCAGCGCTGCAAAGCTAAATCCTTGACCTGTTATTTAAAAGGTCAGGCAGAGTTCAATAGACTACTCCAGGTCAATTCACTCAATTAAAATATTAAAAGTTCGAAGCAGGAGCACAGAGATGGAGGTTATTCCCCTCTCCTCCTCGCAGGCGGAGAGAGATTAGGGATTATGGCGGGGGATCCTGGTGGGCAAGGGGACATGCAACGAGAGGCAAGGAGCAGAGATTTATTCCCAAATCGGATGATCGTAAGCCAAAATCTCTGGCCATATCCAACACTACAGAATCCAGCATTTACCAGAGCTTGCCCCAGACGGGGAAGCCCAGACTCTGTAGATGGTGTTAGGGATAAGAGAGGGGAATCCATGAAACCGCCTGTCCTCAGCCTCATGCTGCTGGGCGGCAGCAGCCATCTCCAGCCAACGTGTCCCACCACGGGAAGACCCCGCTCCCACCCCCGCCGCCGCTCAGCGCCATCAAAGAAACAGAGACCTCATCCTGGCCAGGGTCCTCCTCGGTTCCCGCTCTGGCTAAAAGAGGGCTGGGATTTGGGCTGTGCTGGCAGAAAATTGGTGCAAAAGGTGACGGGGAGGCGGTTCTGCTTCCCAACCGAAGGGCCAGCGCTGCCCACGCGGCACCGCCGTGGACGAGCATCAGCTGGAGAGTGGCTGCACCCACCGGTGTCTGCGGGGAGAAGGATTCCCAGGAGCTACAGGTTATATTTTGTGCCTTCGTGGGTTTCGGGGCTTTTCTGCTGACGGTGGCCAGGACGCTTGTCCACGGCACAGCCGGAGCACGCAGGAGACGTTCGGGCTCCCGGCGCTGTACATAACCCCCTCACACCCACATCAAAAGAGCTTCTCGCACCCTCCCCACGCCCGCAGCCTCCTACAGCAACTCCAATTAATCTTTGTCGTGGGGATAATCAGAAGGAGAGGGGACAGGGGCGTATAGATGCGTCAGCAATTAATCTAATTCCGTTTAATGGAAGGAAGGGAAGGGCAGGCTCTCGGGGGAGAGGCTTTGCCTGGGAGGACCCCCGGGCCCCCGCGATGGCCAAGGCTGAGGGCACAATGGGGTGCTCCTGCCTCCTCAGACAGGAGCGGAAAACGATTTAGACCCCAGTGGTGCTGTACTCAGAGGAGAGGATTATTCAGACCATGGAAATGCATCTTTAAAATCATGACTCCCTCGTCCATCCCTATCACAGACGAGTCTCCTCCATTAGGAGCGGGGTCATGAGAACGGCACCCACAAGCTGCCGGAGAAGCTCAAGGACCAAGCAGCACAGCAGGGATGACGTTCCCAAGAGCTGGCCTCTCTTTCCATAAATATTTGAGGATAAGCTGCGATTCTTCTTCCTCCTGCCCCAATTCTTGACCAGCTCCAAGCCTGGCCGGCAGGAACACGTGGTCTTCTCAGCAGCCAGGCTGTGGTCCCAGCAAAGCTGTCAGCCCCATCAGAAAAGCCAACGCCGCTGATGATTGAAAATTGGCCAGATCTCAGCCGGATGAAAGAAAGCAGTGTCCTGCCTCGCCTGGAGCGATGCCACCCGTGGTTTGTGTCCGTGGTGTCCCACGTGAGCCATTGTAGAGAAGCAAAGGCTTTGTCTGTGGTGGACAAACAAAGATTGCTCGTCTCCAAGCGGGCCTTGCGCCAAGCGAGCACACTTTATAAGAATAAATAAAAGCTTTCAGCAAAATTAGCAACAGAAGGAATAGATAAACACTAAGGAGATATTGACTTCTGTTGAGGTGAACGTCAAGATTTATTGACCTGGGGAGGTAAATATTGACCAAGGCAAAACTAAGGTCAATAATTAACTCAAGGGATGATAAATCAACGCGCAATGAAACACGAACTCTGGGCGGGCGTTGTTACAGACATTTTGAATATCTCCACGGAGGAACCTCCTGACTTTCTGCAAGACTTTTGGTTAGGTAGCAGGACTTCAAACCCACGGTGGACGTGCCTGCTGATCTCCAGAAACAGGAAAGAACAACAGCACTTTGATGAAGAAAGTCCTAAATCTGAAGACTCTACAGCTCTGTGCCCTAAAATTGGTTCAAGTTTGGAAGAAGAAAGCCATGGGTCCAGGGTGGATTTATACCAGTCACAATGTTGCTTGAATTTAGGACAAAGCACCAATTGTATGGATATTTCCAGGCTTATGCAAGTCCGGATTTGGTCCTTCTTGCTCATGAACCCAGCGAGATGAAGCTTTTCTTCTGAGTTGAGGCCACGGTGGAGGCAGAAGAGGGCTGAGGAGGTGATCGCTGGTCCCACACCTGGGACGGCGGCATTTACCATCCAGTACAGTTTGGTACCAGCTCCTCAAACCAAAGGGGTCGGAGGGAGGAGAAGCCGCAGGTCGGCTCCGGGTGGCAGGAATACCAGTAGGTGTATTTTAGAAGGCAGATGCAGGACCTCAAGCCTCTCCTCCCTCCTCAGGGCAAGGAGGGCAAGTGGAGTCAGAACACTTATGACATCGCTTCCTCGCGTCCCAAAGGTCTCCCATCCATCCAGCCGCATCCCACCTCCCCGGCCAGTTTGACTCCTCCTGTCCCCAGTGTCTGGGGACACAAGATGAGCTGCTTGGTCTCCCCTGCACAGTAAAAGCCGTCGACCGCAGCCGCACGCAGCAGCTCTCCCTTGCCCTGTGCTATTTTTCACGCGTGGTTGAGTGCAGCACCTGGATCTGCTTTTCCCACAACAAGCCCCTGCAAGCAGCTGCCTCCTAAAAATCTCTTTATTATTATTATTTTCCCCCCCTGCTCCGGACGGTCCTGCCGGTGCTGTGGCTCATCGCAGCCCGGCAGCCGGCACCTCGAGTGGCCGTGGCACCGGACAGGCGCACAGAGCCGAGTCCTTCCCGCTCTTGTGGCTCTGCTTGGCCAGGCAAAACCGAATCTCACCATAACGTGGCCGTGGCACAGACAGGCAGCCGGTCCCCAGCACCATTCCCCGGTGAATCCGTGCCAGCGGCAGGGAGGTGCCGCGTGCCCGGCCGGCAGCTCGGCTCCGACACCAAAGGGAGACGCTGATGGCAGCGGGGCTGACGCTTGACGGAAAGCAGAGCAAGATCTCCGTTGTCAAGAGCTTTTCTCACTCCGGTTGCAGTGCCCTGCACCCTGGCTGACCTCGATGTACACGAGAATAAATTAGTTAAGATAGAAGAAACACCCTCGTTAAGCTCTTCAGCGTGAAACTGCAGCATGGGGGTTGTGCCGGGAGCTCAGGGACCGACGCCGGTGGACGGTGGTACCCAGCCCATCAATGAGATGCAGGAGATCCCCACCAGCGGGTAGAGCATCCTTAATGAAACACTTAGTGCCGCCCAGCTCAACTTCCAGCCACTTTTGCACTGGAAATTGCTACTAAACTCATTCTGGTGCTGCATCTTTCTCAGCAGAGCCTGCTTGCGGCGAAGCTGGGACGCGGGTGAGTTTTCCCAAGGCCGGGAGAGCCCCTGCCCGGTTCCCCACGCGTGCAGCCACGTCCCTGGGGAGCGCGGGGCCGGGGCCGAGCAATCTGGCAGTAATTAGGCAGGGAAAGTCAAAACCCTGCTGGGTTGCTTCAACCATCAATGTGTCACAGCTCCGAAGGGAGGTATTCCAAATGCCAAATTCAGATGTCATCAGCAATAACCTGATATACGTACAAGGGGCAAGAGGCCCATTGATGGCACCGGCGTCACCACCCCTGCCCTGGTTTTTCCCCGGTTTCTATCGGAAAAAAGGGTGAAAAAGGGAAAATGTGAACTGAGTGATGGGGTACGGGAGGGCGGGCAGCACAGGGAACCCCCGCAGACCCAGCGCAGCGAGGGACAGCCCGGACGCTCTCCTCTCAACTCCTCACTCAATAAAAAGATATTGAAAAACTTAATTGCCGTTGATGGCGGCGGGTATCAGGCATTTAACCAGGGCCAGGGAAGCACCCAGCCACCCCAAACCCACCCCCGAGACGCTGCCATGGACGGCCACGCGCGCCTGTGCACGGAGCCGAGCCTGAGGGCGAGTTTCCTTCCCCCTAGAGCCGCCGATGCCGACGCTCATTGACAACGTTATTAGAAAGGCAAGGGTGAGGGATGGAAGTGGTTTGACCTTGGAGAGACAAGCTTCGCTGTCATCCCTCCCCTTCCCCCCCCGCACCGTAACGAGGGGCTTTGCAATCTGTCAGCGCTCCTGACGTGCGAGCAGAAAGCACTTTTTAGCCAAGTAATTAATTTAAAACCTATTAAATAGTTTTAGAAAGAGGTTTGTGGACATCTCGAGGTGAGCAGCCTTGCAGAAGAGCACCAGGAGATAACCTGGGGTACAAACACCCTCGGGGTGTTCAACACAACCCACCCGTCAAGGCTGCACACCCTAACAGGACCGGGCGGGTGGCTCGGTCCGTATAGCAGCTATAGGGCCTGGGGGGGGATCAGGTGCCCCGGCAGCTCTGGCTTCCCATCTCAAACCCCAAAAACAAGCACAGGGGCTGCTTTCACCTTGCGCAAACCAAGCAGGGGCATTTCGAACCCCCCCGGGTTTGTCCCCGCGGGGCTGGGGCTGGGTGAAGGGGTCTCCCCTCCGGACCCGGGGAGAGCGTGGAGGGTCTGCATTGTTTTTTCCACGTTCATAAATCACTGCTCTTTGTGGGCCCTTCCCCATGGATTGCACAATTCAGGTTAGGTTATAAATAGGATCCTGGGCTCTTTCAGGTTGATAAAGGCCGAGGGGGGTGGAGCAGCAGGGAGGCGTCACGACTACATAACACTTTCATTGCCCTGTCAAAATAAAGAATACCAGCGCTGCCGACCTCTTTTTTTGCAGCATATATCAGCCAGGCTTCTGACACCACATTTCAGGCCAAAACAGGGATTAAAAAAAAAAAAAAAAAACAACCCTCCCCCTGTTTCCCAACGGGGCAGAGACGTTGGTTGCCCAGCCCCCCCAACTGGTAACCCAGTTGCTGCTGGACTTTGATGAGAAGTTCAGCTTCGTGCCAGTTGTGCGCGGAGCGTGGTCCCCGCTCCGTGCGCGGTGTGGCAGTGGGATGGAGATGCCACAGGAGCAGCACCAGACCTTCATCTCCAGGCAGCGGCCGGGGCAGAAGCCCCCGGGGAGGAGGAGGAGGAGGAGGAGGAGGAGGAGGAGGAGGAGGAGGAGGAGGAGGATGCAGCTCTGGGGGGACGAGAGGGAGCTGCTGCCCCGCAGGCAGCCGCAGCCTGAGCCCCGTCCCTGCAGGAGGCTGGAAAGGTTTAAACTGGAGCCCCCTGCCCCCGCCCAGGGGTCTCTTAGGGTGGATTTTGCACCATGTACGGGGATGCTCGCAGAGTTTTGGGAAGACCCAGCCCCACAGTGACCTTCAACAGCCTTCGGACATATCGCACGCGTCCACCTCAGCGCTGTCACACCCGCGTCCTTGTCACAGACTGTTCAGGCACTCAGACCTTGTCCCCAAAGGTCCCAGGACCCCCTGACCCCTCTGCAGACCCCCGGCCACCTCTTCCCGCGGAGAGGAGCGGGGCTGATGCTCCAGCCGCAACCCGGCTCCCCCAGGGACCCCCCGTCAGGGCTGAGCACCCCAAAGCCTCACGTGCTGCCAGCATCACCAACAGCAGCAGCACCCGCTGCAGGGGACAGGATCTGACCCGAGAGCACGATGGAGGAGGTGCCCCGAGCCGGGGGGGTTTGTGCTCCGTCCTTGGGCGACAATGATAATCAGAGAGATTTATATCAGTGCGAGGGCAGGGGGGAGCTACGGGGAGATTAAGAAGGTGTCTGCGAGCAGGTGAGGCGGGTCTCATCCTAACATCTCGGTCAAATAATATTAACAAAAAGAAGGGAGGTCTTTGCTTCTGGGCTGCTCCTCACGGAAGGACGCTGGGTCGCATCCCCCGCACACCCTTTGGCCGTTGCATCATTTAAGCTACAAAATTAGGGCCTGGGGGTAAAAAAAAAGAGCTGCCTGAGATCCTCCCCCACCATCCCGGGCTCCCTGCTCGCCTGCAAGAAACGCTGACAAGAAACGCGGGCGAGCGGCACTTCTGGAGAGGCCAGGCTGGAGGGGGAGCCCTGGGCCGGCAGCGCCTTGGGGGTCCCCAGGGCCGGGGTGGTCCCGGCTCAGGGCTCAGCACCAGTGGGTGCGGGATCAGCAGCCGGGCAGCATCCCATTCCCCTGGGAGCACAGTGCCGGACCCGGGAGAGGTGCCGGACCCGGGAGAGGTGCCAGACCCGGGAGAGGTGCCATGGCTGCAGCGGCCGCATCCCCTCCTGGCCCCGGACCCCCGTTCCCAGATACAATGAGCCCCTTTACGAGGGCAGGGAGGTTACCCCCAGCGAACCCCCGGCCGAGCCCAGGGACAAATCTGACACAGATCTGCCTTTAACAGCTCCAGTGATAAAAATGCCAGTTTATTGGAAACACATGGAGTATTTATAGGGGACATCAAAGCGGGAAGGAGGTTTACATAGCAACAGGCCAGATTAAGCAGAAGGCATCTGCTTTTTCGGCAGCCATGGGGCTCTCGGGAGGCACAATAAATTGGCGGCACACTGGCCCTTTCATTCCCTCCTTTGGGGAAAGCAAAGGTTGGCAAAACAAAATATAACCACATGCCCGGCCATGTAAAACATGACAGGAATGGGAGCGTCGGGTTACCGGCTGCGCGGCTGCCCCCCGACACGCAGCGGGGCTGGCAGGGGAAGCGGGAGGCGATGAACGCCCGCGGCTGTCGGGTATCGCAGCCCCGAACGGCACCTCAGCTCCGGCTCAGCTTTGTTCACCCCTCGCTTCCCCCAGCCCCGGCACCCAGCACCTCCCACCACGCCTGCTCCCGCCGGGGGATGCTGAAGGAGACCCCGCTGCCGGGCGCAGGATTGTCCTCTAAGTGTAGTTGGGGTGGAAGGAAAAACTTCTGCGCTGCTCCAAGCAGCACCGTAAGGAGCTGTTGCTGGGTTTATTTGAGCCCTGGGGCTCGCGTGGGATGAGAAGCAGCACCAGGCAGGGGGAGGAGGTGGCTCAGCTCTCCTGTGCAACGCAGCCGGCCCCCTTGCAGCTTCATTCCTCAGTTTCCCCGCCGATGAAGCGGGTCCCCTATACGTCTGGTACCTATAGGGTGAGGATAACCGGGAAGCATTGCATCGGGGATGCTCTGAGGGTTGCATGCTCCGGTGCTGCACAGTCAGCAGCGGGAAGGACTGGACGGTGCCGGGTCTCATCCTGCGCAGAGGAGACCGTGCGGCTGTAAAAAGGCATCGGGTGGTCCTGGGCGCATCGTGTTGGGGCAGGTTTTATTTCAGCTCGGCAGCCTGAACTCGGCTGGCCGAGGGCTAACCCATCGGCGACGCCGGGTTCCCATGCTGCAGTGCCTTGTGTTAATTAACCTTCCAAACACTCCCCTAATATTTTGCCAAATCTAATAAGGCAGCGCTGGCCGAGGAGCTGCGGGAGGGATCGGCAACGCTTGAGGACCGGGGGGGTTCCCTGTGGGTCCAGCTGCCGTGCGCAGTTTTTTGCTACCCCCCGCCTTTGCCTGCCCTCCTGCGCAGGCGATGCAGGGGCTCATCACCCTCACTGCTGTGATGAGCTGCCGGCCTCAGCCTGCCCGCTGCTGCCTGCAGGCGCTCCCCGCACTGCAACCCTGGCACAAAAAAACCCACAAATGTGGAAAAAGGGAAAGATTCTGTTTTCCAGCCGGGAACCAGCCCACCCAGCCCCAGAGCAGCAGCATCCCACCCATCTGCGCGTGCTTTGGGGCAGAAACAGAGAAAGAGAGCAAAAACGCATCCCCCTGCCGTAGCCAGGATACGGGCGGCAGAGAATTCCCCCCAGGCATCCTCGGAAAGGGTTAACCCACCCAGCGTGTGCTGGACACTGGGTGTTCACAGTCCTAGAGGGGCCTGGGGAAAGATGATAAATAGCTGGGGACGTCCTCTCCCCTCCGCTAACACCAGCGGAGCTCAGCTGGGGAGCGGCATTACCCACCTCCTATCCATCATTTTCAGCTGGCCTTGTCACATCTTGTAAATCACCAAACCCGGCTCCGTCCCCAGCTCCCTCCCGCGTGTCCCTTCCCCGGGCTCGGGGCATCCCACCCTTCCCGTCCACGCGGGGACGCTCCGGGTGGATGCGGCTCCCAGCGCCGCGCTCTCCTCTTTCTATTTATTGCCAGTGATCAGATAACTGGACATTTATTTACACAGCGAGAGACCCGGCTCCTCTTTTAGCTCTCCGTGCTCGGCCGCCCCGGGGCAGTTATTAGGTTTCCTCTGGCCCCCGCTTCTCCCCGGGCTCCAAAAGCAGAGACCTCGGCACGGCTGGGTTAAATATCTTGGGGGAGTTTTTGAGGTTTTTTTCTCAGCCCCAGGAGCTGCTTTTCCCCCCCGCTGAGGATCACATGGAGCCGCTGGAAAACCCCCCTCGTTTGGGAGGGAGGGACCCAGTGTGAGGAAGAGGATGGGTGCGCGAGCTCATGCTGCGAGGAGGTACCCAGCCAGCTGCTCACGAAACAATGTTTTATAAATCCGGGGAAATACCTGCAAGTCTCACAGCCATTTTCCCTGCCACGAGCATTAAAAGAAATCAATGACTTGGTTCATGGTCACCCCCAGTCCATGGGACCTTCCCTGCTGCTCTCGGGCTCATTTCCAGGCTTTTCTTTGCAAAAAAAGCTTTTCCCCAGCCCCCTTCCAGGCACCCGCAACATGACGGGTCTTCCAGCTTTTCGGTTTTGAGGGATATCGGGAATATCAGGTGAACTCTGGGCATCTCCGCCCCAGCCCCCACGGTGCTACCTCGCCCTTACGGCAGCCCTGGACCTCGCTCCTGGTGAAAAGCCATTTTTCTGGAGATTTGGGAAGGCTGAGGTATACGGCGACAACCAAGAAGATGGGCTGGAAATAAACCCGGGCGGAGGCAGGGACACCGGCTGGGGACAGGGACACCGGACACTGGATGTGGTGGCCTTTACCTGCCGGGCAATTCTTTATTGTCCCGGCTCCCGCTGCCTTGTAAAGGGCCTGATGGATAATGTTCATCATGAAGACGAGAGAGCGATGCCGTCACCTCGCCTCCCTCCGCGTGCCGCGATCCATCTTCTTTATAGCAAGTATCCGGAGCCAGCACCATCTGCGGCACCAGAAATACAATTACCAGGGGCGGGGGGAGCCCCTCTCCTTCCAAATTTCATAGAAGCCTCGCAAAGCAACCCTAAATTACTCCTCGCACACCAGGGACCTCATGTGGCACCGTTTCTCTTTAGGTATAATTACAGCCGGGGAATTAGCAAGTCTGATTTTCTCCCCCCTCTTCTGGGCCATCCCCGGCGCTTCCCCCCCTCCAAAAAAAAAAAAAAAAGGAGAAATTGAAATTGATCCCCGGCTCCGCGGCTGGCCAGCTGTAATTTAATCAGAAAAGCCTCTCTCTTGGCATTTATTTATTTTTTTTAACCCCAAGGTCCTCAATTAAAAAGGACGGTGGCCGGGTGGGAATCGGAGCGGCTGCGGTTTCGGGGAGCCGTCGCGGTTGCCGAAGCATCTCGCCAGCCCCGGCGCGTGGGGACTCGCTCGGGCTTTGCCGACCGGTGGCCGGCAGCGCCGAGGTGCTGTGCCCGGCCACACGCGGGGCTGGTTCAATAACCCGGTCCCCAGGGCCCAATCCTGCACGCGGCTCCCTGCGGACATCCTCGATCCAGTGGCTTTCCTCTGGTTTGGGCTCGGGGCTGTTAGTCGTGCTGACCTCAAGCTGGGCTCCAAAAAAACCAGGCAAATGGCAGAACTGCAATGCAAAAGCCTCATAAAAACCTTTTGACCTGATGCTGCTGTTACAGGAGCAGGAATGAGAAAGAAATCCCTTAAAACAAACGCACCCAAGTCATTAATTGTCTTTTCAGGCAGCGAAGCCGGGCTGGATCCCTCTCTGCCTGCACGGGGTTTGTGAAACTCCGTGTAAAATAAGGCAACTAAATCCAGATTTCCATTTTATTTTGTATTTTTTTACTGCCAAAGATAACTTTTCCTTGCAACCCTTGTTCGCCTGTGTGCCGCAGCGCTGCTCCGCGCTTTGGACCGGGCAGGAGGTAACGTCCCTGCCAGACGCCCGCCCGCAGCCTCGGGTAAGGCGGCTTATGGTCTTAACGTGTATTCGAGGTAAATCCCAGTGCAATCCCCCAGTTTCGAGCACGTGCTGGAGCGGGCAGGCCTGCTGCTTCCCCGCTCAGCGTCTGTCACCCCCGGGATGTCCTGGCTCGGTACCAGGCAGGGAGAAGACAAGGGGTCATTGTCCCACCGCCCCGAGCCCCGCGGCAGCAGCTCCCCAAGGCGGTCGGCCGAGTGTGACGATGCAGGGACGGCTTTGTCCTCGCCGCTGGCAGGGGGTGACATTCCTCGGCACGGCAGGACCCGCCGCGGGAGGGAATCCCCCCTCCACAGTGTTTTGGGTAAGGAAAAGGGATGCAGGCAGCAGCCAAGGCGGGTGGTTTGGTCTCCGACGGGAAAGGCAAGGACGGGATTTTGCACCATGGTCCAGACGCCCACGGATCACACCTCACGTGCAAACCCTGCCGCTGCCCCTGCCAAACCCCAGCAAACTCCTGCTTGCACCAGGTTTTGCTGCGTGTGCGGGAACCGCACCGGTAACAGCCGCCTGCCGGCATGACCGCCACGCTCGCACCACCGCAGCGATGTAAATCATGGCTTGACCCCAGGTTGGCACTGGCTGCCGGCTCTCTGCGAAGGGTTGGCCTTGTCATCTCGTACGGTGACACCCGCCACTGATTTACAACCGGGTTGGGAGCAGGGCTGTGACACACCAGACGCCTCCTCACCCTCCCGCAGACGCCCCGCAGCAGCACCCGGCCCTTTCCCTGCCGCTCCGCTCCTTCCCCGGGCATCACCCACCTGCGGAGGCAGCGGGGCTGGATGCGGCCACGCTGCGAAACTCGGCCCGGTGTCCCCGCAGCCCGCACGGGGCAGGAGCTGCACTCGGCCATGACCCGGCTCTGACCGCGGCGAGGAGGGCCAGGGGTAGGAGAGCCCGTCCGTGGGTTTAAATCAACGCCCTCCACTTCCCTTCCATGCTGAGTTATTGCGCCCGGGTTTTGTGATGGAGATGACCAGGCAGTGAGGGATGAGTGACCTGGGCCAGACCACCGGGCTTGGCGCTCCCAGCTGGACCCTGGGCAAGGGGTGAAAGATCAGGGCCGTCCTCCAGCCCCTTCCCGGCCCCCCCACCTGCGTGGATGCTCCTGAGCGTCAGCTGTGATTTAGTGGGTGCGGGTTCACCAGGGGAGCGGGCGATGCTCTGCCGCCGGAGCAGCCGCTCCCAGCAGCGCATCCCCGCAGCGAAGCAGCCGGCTCCGGTGCTCTGGGCAGGGGTCTCCTTCTCCCCATGACCATTTCCACGTGTCAGCTGGGTTATTCGCCTCCGAGCTGCATTTCCCTCCCTGCCTCTGTCCAGGGTGTCCTTAAGGAACAGGTTCCCAGGCAGCGGAGGCTCAGGTATGTACAAGGAAGCCTGAGAGGATGCCATCACATCTGGGAGGATGCGATGACGTCTGGGGGGATGCCATGACACGTGACAGGATGTTATGACGTCTGGGAGGCTGCCATCACATCTGGGAGGATGCTACGACATCTGGGAGGATGCCACGACATCTGGGAGGATGCCATCACATCTGGGAGGATGCTACGACATCTGGGAGGATGCCGTGACATCTATGTACAAACTTCTTAAAAAAAAAAAAAAAATAATAATAACATAAGACCTAAACCCAGCCTGCTCGTTGCCCCCTAAGAAGTCATCCGAGTCTTTCCAGCCCCGTGGGAGGCCCGGGGTGGCTGGAGGCAGCGAGCCCCGCTGCGACCCCGGCCCGGAGCTGCCCGGCCCAGCGCGGCCCCGCCGGGGCGCAGCCTCCTCCCGCGGCCTCCGGCATCCCCTTGTGGCAGCCGGAGGCTTTGCAAAGCCCGACTGGCAGCAAAAGGCTTTGCCAAGAAATGTCCCCCGGTGCCATCCTGCCTGTCCCCTCCGTGGCCTGGCCGCCCCGGGGCTGCGGGGCAGCGTACGGGACCGCACCGCGCTGGGGGACACCCCCATCCCCACCGAAGGCACCGGCAAACGGGGGAGGACGGGCGGGCTGAGACCGTGGCACCCCAGACCTCGTCCTTATGCAACCGGCTCAGAGCCTCTTGCTTGCGGCAGGCAGCAGATTACGGCACGGAGCTCCCTGGATAACTCCCTAAACCCTAAATCTGCTCCCGGTCCTCTCCCGAGACCAAGCAGCGCGGGAGGGTGGCTATGGGGCAGGAGGTGGCACACCGGGGTGACACCGCGCTGGCCACACCACCGCGCTGATGCAGCGGGAGCAGAGGGCTCAGCGAGGGGCGAGGGTTGGCTCTCGGGGCTGCAATGCGGCTCTGCGGAGGTTCCCCCGCGGCTTTGGGGGCTTTCCCAGGCAGAGCAGCCCGTTACAGGCGCTGCCGAAGGGCTCGGAGCGGGTCCTGGCCCCTGGCAGGGATGGACACGGCCGGGGTGACTCCGGGGTTTGGGAGGACACTGCAGGCGCAGAGCCCAGCTCCGGCTCCGCAGCGTTCAGCATCGGGATCCTCATGTTCAGCATCGGGATCCTCAGCTCGCGCTTCCCGGCAGGACGTGCCCTGCACAGAGGAAACAGCTGGGATCCTTCATCTGCTCCATATTTTCATGTTCAAGGATGCAGCGAAGTGACCTTTGGGACTCTGCCTTAATGCTTGCTTTAAATGGAGAATGCGGCCTCCCACGATCTGCTTTGGGACCAAACTCATGCCTTTTTGCCATGAAAATAGCTGATCCGGGGACTAAAAGTGCCCTTTCCCAGATCCCACAGGCCAGCTGGCCCCTGTACCTCAGAAAAACCAACCAACCACAAAAAAAAACCTTTAAAGATGAAGGTAAGAGAGCAGTCAGGTTTCACATGGAATTCAGGAAACCAGTTCTTGCAGCTCCTCAGCTAACGCCCTGAGGGCTTTGGCATCACAACGCCCAGAGGAGGAAGAGGAGGAGGAGGAAGAGGAGGGCTGGAGGCTCCAAGGCACTGCTCAAGGTTTATTCAATGCACCTGCACAGTTACGGGTATCTGTGCCCTTGGCCGAAGGGGCAGTTCCCCAGGTTTAGCTGATCAGCAAATTCAGCTGCATATAAAGGGAGCTGGAAGGGGGGGTTGGGGGGTTCAGTTGAGCTGGTGGGGGTTGCTCAGGCAGCAGCACCTTACTGAGCTGAGACAGGTATAAGAACACAGCCCTGGGCTCCAGCAGCTCCTCAGCTGAAGATGCTAAATCCTGCGCAAGCAGCTCTGATCCTGCTCAGGATGGATGGAGCCATTTTAAGCAACGGTTTAAGATATCTCGGCTAGCTTAGCGCACGTCAACGTGCCGGTTGTCACAGCTTTGGTGCACAAAGGCTACCTCAGACCCAGAGCAGAAACCTCTTTCTTGCTGCAAAGGATAGGGCTGATTTTCCACTGTCTCTTGCAAAGTTTTCCTTCCCAATTGGAGCCGTGATGCTGCCCAGCTGAAGAGGGACCTGTGGGGAAGGTCTGAGCAGCCCCAGGTAAGATCAGGGTGCGGCGAGAAGAGGGTCCCTCCTCTCCAGAGCCTGCTTTGGGATGTCTGAGAAGGGTGGGAGAGTTTAATGGAATTGGGAAGGCTTTCTTCCTTTCACAGCACCAATCAATTAATGGTTGGCTTCTACTTAGAAGCATAATGGTTTAATTTCTGCTGCCAGGCTGCGGCCCGTCCATCCCTGCCCAGAGCTCCTGTACCAGGGCCACGGGTTGCCCTGTGCCGTGCAGTTTAAGGGGCTCCTCGGGGAGCCGGGAGCTGCTCTGGGCTCTGCTCTCCTGCTGCGTGGTTGTAAGGAGCCGTATTTAACCCTTCTCTCCGCACACTGCTCTGGTTCTGCTGTTAGGAAAGATCTTTGCGGCTGCTTTGACATGCACCAGTGAAGTGGGGAGGGCACTGTGGCGTGGGGAGGGATGGAGATGTGCCCTTCCCGCTGGCGCTTGGCACGACAGCTGTGTTCAGTGTCCCGATCGGCATCCCTACCGCTCCGGAGGCATTCCCAACCTCCCCACCCGCCTGGTTTCAACACCTAGACCGTGGGACATTTATCCACCTTTCAAACTCCCAGGGTGTCCCCCTGTTTTCCTTGCTCTGTGCTGGAGACGGTGCCGTGAGGAGCTGCTCCCCACCTGGGGTTTGGCAGCATCCGAGCCCCCAGTGCAAGCGTTTGCACGGGGCAGAGGATGGAAACTGGACCCACGGGCTGTGCCAGCAGCTGGGAGCCGGCCAAGGCTTCCCGGCGGGATGAGGGATGCTGGAGCTGACACGGTTCCCACACCCACTCTGTATCCACACAGGGGGGAGCGAATGGTCCAGAGTGCCCCCTCGGAGGCCCGAGAGAGGCTCCCAGCCCCAGGCCGGGCTCGGGGCCAAGCTGGGCTCGTTCCCGCTGGCCGGGCCGGATGACAGATGCCTGCGGTGGAGGAGAACATGCTGCAGCCCCCGCTTCCAGCCTGGATGCCTCCGACCCGGAGCTGTACTATGAGGAGGAAGAGGAGGAGGAGTCAGAGTCGGAGCCCTCGGACACCAGCAGCATCTTCTCCGATGACTCCGTCTACCCTTGCTACGAGCTCTCCCCGGGGGCTGGTGATGCCGTGGACCTCAGCCTCTACCAGTGCTGCGCCAGGAACGATGCCAAGCTGGTGCAGCAGAGGCTGGAGCACGGAGTGACCCGGAGCGAGGCCACGGACCTGGACATCAACGGGAGGGTGAGCGGCTGGGTGGGCACCTGTGGAGCAGGAAGGGGATTTCCTGGGAATAGGCAAATTGTGAAGGACGGTGGTTGCTAAAGCAGGTGGAGGAGGAGGGAGTGTCCTGGGTGTGGGACGGCTTTGACAAGGGATGGGTCTCCGGGGCTTGACCCAATCCTTGGAGCAGAACCTCGTCCGTCCTCCCATCCTGAGCCTGTCTGGTTTGGGGTGGGGGGGCCGTGGGGAGCACCGTGGTGGGGAGGATGGTGCAGTGCCAGCCCCGGTGCTGAGCCCTGCGCCCTCTCCAGAATGGGCTGATGGTCGCCTGCTACAAGGGCTTCGTGGACATCGTGCCCCTGCTGCAGAAGTGCCCCTACATAAATGTCAACCAGCAGGACAAGGACGGGAACACAGCCCTCATGATGGCGGCCCAGGCAGGTAGGCACCGCGCTCGGCATGGGGCAGCCCCCACGAGACCCCTCGAGAAATGATGTGACCCCCTGTGCTTCCCCTCCAAACACCCTAAAATGAGCTGGGAAAGGCGAGGGTCCCGAGGGAGGTGACCCTGCCCACCTAAGTTTATGGTTGACCCTTTTAAAACTGGGGAGATGATGCAAAAATGGAGATTCCTACGGCGATGTTGTCTTGCAACACGTCCCGCCCGAGCAGTCGCAGCGAGCAGCAGAGCCGGAGCCGCCCCACGTGCTCCAGAAAAGCCCCGTGAGCCGCAGTGATTTACCGGCACAAAGCTCCCAGCTGGCAAATGCCACATCTCGGGACCAAATCTCTGCTCATGATGGTTTTCCTCATTACTGCAGAAGAGTCCGGCTCCTTCTGCCCTAATTAACCACAGGGGAAAGCAGGAGGGTCTCAAAGTGCGGATCACTCTTGATTCCCACTTTACCCTTGCTGGAATCCATGATTTTTTTTTTGCATTTTTGGACTCTTTCCTGCATTCTCTGCGGAAGCAGCTGGTGTGCCAGTGCTGTTCCCTGCACGGCCAAACCCAAAACAAAAATAAGCCCAAACCCTTTCAGTCCTGATCCCTCCAAGTTTCTGCATCTTGGTCCTCACGAGATGCAGTTGCGAAATACTCTTTCTCCAGCAGGCATCAGCAGTTCTCACTCATTAACAGTCGGAACTCTAACGCAGCTTCTCTCTGGCTGTTAAGGACATGTCACCATCGTCAACTACCTCCTCAACTACTACCCCGCGCTCGAGGTGGACAAGCGAGACCCCCGGGGCCTGACGGCGCTGATGAAGGCTGCGATGCAGGGGCAGCAGGATTGCGTGGCTGCCCTGCTCCTGGCTGGTGAGCATCTCCCCAGGGACCTCCCGGGATTTTCTGGGGGAAGGGGTGGCATTGCTGCTTGCCCTGTGCTCTGAGGTGGGACGGTGCGGTGATGCTCTCTGCATCCCGGTGTCTCCAGGAGCAGACCTGCAAGCGGTGGATCCCATCAAGAGGAAGACGGCCAGGGAGTGGGCAGCCTTCACCGGCAGCTTTGAGACAACCATGCGGATCCGGAGCCTCCTGCGGCGCCCGCGGGCAGAGCAGTTTGGCAGCCAGTACCAGCCCGAGTGGCCAGCCCTGCCTGAGCTGGTGGCCAAAGCCCTGGCCCCCAAATCCAGGGGCAAGAGGCTGTCGGAGAAGATCCGATCCATGTTCACCTTCAGCTTCCCCCGTGACCACGAGGAGGATGGCGTGATGGACCACATGGTGAGGATGACCACCTCCCTCGCCAGCCCCTTTGTGGCTACCGCTTGCCAAACCATCTGCCCTGACAGCCCCCCCGAGGTGGGCAAGCGCAGGCTGTCTGTGCCGGAGATCCTCGGGCAGCACGTGCTGGATCCAGACGCCGAGCCAGAACCCACCTCGTGCCCCGGCACTGGTGCATCCTCTTGCAACGGTCAAGCCACATCAGAGGTCCGGCCACCGTGCCGGCCGGCCGGTGGCCTCCTGAGCTTCCTGCCCCTGCGACTGTGGCGCAGGAACAGCATCTTCCCCGGAGACCCCGTCCCAAAAATCAAAGTGAGCAAACCCTCCTGCCCACCTGCCCGCTCGAGGGAGCGGAGGCAGCGCGGGGAGAACAAGAACCTGCTGCAGCTGCCCAAGTGGAGGTACAAGGAGCTGAAGGAGGAGAAGAGAGCGGCCAAGCAGGCGAAGAGTGAGAAGAAAAAGCAGAAAGGGGGGAAGAAATGCTGAGGCAGGAGGAGTCGGGGTGGGGTGAGGTCCCAGCTGTCCCCTTGGACCTGCTCGCTTTTTTTGGCACAAGTGGTTTCCTTCTGGCGGGACGGTGATGCCTGAGGGAGGAGGATGCTGTGGATGTACCCAGCTGAGATGACCCAGTCCCTGTGGTCCTGGGTCCCTGGCCCCTCGTCCTCTCCCACCTCGAGGGTGGCCACCCTGGCCCGGCCGTGCTGGGCTCCAACATGCTGAGACCCTGCCCCGGGCCGGGCGCCAGGTCTGCGGCAGAAGCAGCTCTTTTCTTTTCTTTTTTTTTCTTCTTTTTTCTTGCCTCTTTGATCTTTCTGAGATTTTGATATTGAAATGTGGCCATGCAAATTCAAATGGAAGTGGTTGCCATGTTAACAGGATTGATTTAATGAATAAAGCTCAGGGTTGCTTGTCAGGCTGGCAGGAATCCTTCCCCCTTGCTGCCAGGTCCCCTGTCACCCCCTCACCCCCCTCGGTGACATTAACTTCCCCCCTCCAGTGGATTCCTGGGTTGCAGATGGACAAACCATGGCTCAGCGTGGGGAAGCACCTCCGTGCTGTGGGAGCATTAACAGGAGCTCTGGGTGGAAACCCACCCCGGGGTGCTCATGGGCTCCATCCCCAGCCACCCTCCACAGCGAGGAGGCAGCTTTTGTGCTCCAGCGTTACCAGGAGAGGACCCAGTGGTCCCTGTTCCTGAGCAAACCACCCCCCTGGGACCCCTCACTGGCACCCATACAGCCACCGCCGTGGACCCTTCACCAGCACCTATACAGCCCCCTGGGACCCCTCACCTGCACCCACATGGGGCCCCGGGACCCCTCACCAGCACCCATACAGCCCCCTGGGGACCCCCTCCCACAGGGAGCCAGGCAGTTGCTTTTTTTGTCGGGTGCTGGCACACACTGGATGTGCTGCGGCGACAGCGAGCTTGTGCTCCCCATATTTCAAGCTCCTCTTAAATCTGGCTTCATCCTGGGGTGTAGGAAGGTGAAACTGGGGTGCTGGGCACCCTGAGCAGCCACGCTGGCTCCTGCAGCACCCAGAGTTGGACCCCCAGGGAGAGCAACTGGCAGTGAAAGCCACTCAAAGCACTAGTTATCCAGGTAATAAATAAACCTTAGCCTGGGACAGAGCCCCCTCCCTTCACCGCCCCCTCTTTTAGGGGACAAAAGCCCCCACTCCCCACTTTTAGGCAGCAGCTCTGCCTTTTGGGGGGCACGGGGAGGTTTGGGCTGAGCTGCGGGGAATGATGCTCGTCGGGAAGGAGCTGCAACCTCCCCGTCTGTTCGTCTCCAGCCCTTGGCTCGCGTCGGGCTCCCCGGCACGTGGCTGCCCTCCTTCGCCAGCTCCCGGCGGCGGCTCGCAGATGAGCCGGGGGCGGGCGGCACATGGAGCCGCCATGGCACGTGCCGCGCCAGCCTGGCTCCCACCGCACGGGGGGAAAGGAGAGCCGGGCTCCCGCCGGCCCCTCATCCCCCTCCACCGCTGCGGGGACGGCTCGGTGAAACCCCAAGGGATGCGCCCGTGGCGGGGGGGGGGGTCCAACCACGGTCCGGAGACACCCGCACCCTTCTGCGGGGTGAAGTCCCAGCGCGCCGAGCGCCCAGACGATGACGGAAAGTCTCATTTTGGCTTCAGCGGGGTGGCGGGAGGTTGCGCCATGGCGGGCAGGGCCGGCGCGAGTCGCGGTGCTGCCGGTGCTCAGCCCAGCGCCGAGGCGGGTGCCCAGCCCCGCTGATTCACCCCGTCTGCCCCAGCGGGGCAGGGATCGCCCAGCCTGCGGCCGGGGGGGCCTGGGGTGGGTTCGGTGCAACGGACCTTTGCGGTCAGTCCCGGCTCCGGATGGATTTGCTTTCCCACGGCGGCAGCGCCGGAGCCACAGCCCAGCCTGGGGCTCCCACCCATCCCTGCCCTTTGAGTCGCCCGGGATTAGGACTTAGCAACTTTTCGAAGTTTTTAAGCAAGTATTTATCCCTCCAGTGATGATGATTGTTAAAAATATGGAGCTGCCCCATTTGGAAGATGAAAGTTTAAGGACCGAAGCAGCCAGCACCAGCCCACGCCAGAGAGCCAGCGTGCCCGGCTGCCCTGGGAAACTCCTGCCTGCAGCCGTAAAAGTGGGGTGCCGGCGCCCGCCGTGTGCCTGCGCCCGTGGAAGTCAGCAGGGACACAGGAGCCATCCAGGAATAACCCTGGGAGTGGCCGATCGCCGGTCAGATCACTGGGACCCGTGCGCCGGAGCAAAGATGGTCACGGCGATAAGGCGTCTGCAGGCAGCGGCTTCCTCCCGGCGGCTCCTATCTGATGGAAACTGCCCGTTTCCCCCGCGCCGGCTCCGCAAACCTCCCGGCCCCGGCGCGGGCAAGGTCACGCGTGAAGGTCCCTCGTGTTTTATCCTGGTTTTGTGCTTTTGTTTGTTTAAACTTCCTAGATCATGGGCGATAGCAGGGGAGAGGCAGCCGGCAAGACCTCAAAGCTTCGCAGCCGCTCTCCGCTCCCCCGGCACGGGGAGGCTCCGGGTGCCAGTTGGGTTCATGATGCAATCGGGGCCGGTGATGCAATGGGGGACGGAGAAGTAAATCAGGCCCCATAACGTCGTTAGGAAAGAGGCTGCAACGCCAGCCCGAGCGCTGCCGTGGGAGTGGGTCACCGTGCCGGGGGGAGAGCCGGGAGAAAGGCAGGGATGGGGTTTGGAAAGATGCTGGAGGGAGAGGAGGGGGATGAAGCTGCTGAGGGGAGGGTGGCTGGAAGAAAATGACCCCGAAGTGGCAAAAGGGGAAGCGGCGCTTCGGCTGCCGGCAGCCCCGGCAGCCCCACGTGTCCTGGGGGAGCGGGAAGTGCCCAGCCTCCCCCCGTGGGAACGGCCCCGTGTCCCAGCGCCTGCGGCTGCTCGAGGGGACGGCGGGGACGCGCCGGCGGGAGGCACCGAGCAAACCCCCTCGGCCCACCCCAGCCCCGCGCCGTGCCCGCAGCCGGGGCAGAGCATCCCCCATGGGGCGACCATTCGGCAGCACCCCCCAATGCCGCGTTACACCCCAGGGGAGAAAACCTGCCCTGGCCTCCAGCGCAGCACCCCAAAAGTCTTGTGGCCAGCACCGAATAACCGGGGAGCCCCTTGGCTCCGCCGGGATGCTCCCATCCCCGTGAGAGCGGGATGCTGGAGCTACGGCCAAGCACGTCAAGGTCATTCCCGCAGCATCTCTCCGGACCATTCCCACCCCCGGCACCATCAAAGCAACCGGTTGCGTTTCTGCCAAAGGTCTTTAGATGCTCAGGGAAGGAGACACGATGGATGTTCCCCCCCCTGCCAGCCACAGCCCAAGGGCTTGGATTTGCTGGGAAAGCTGGGAAACGGGAGGGAAAGCGCCCGGCGAAGGAGGAACGGGCCGAGGGAGAGCAACCAGGATGGAGCTGGGCCCCGGTGCGCGGGAGGAAGGGAGGCCGGCCGTGGATGTGTGCTCAGCAATAGGAAATGCTTTATTAGCTGGGAGTGGTGGAGAGAAGCCAGGCAGGAAGAGGCAGTAATAAGAAACATTTTTTTTTTTGACTTCTCCCACATCCAGACCACAGAGCGCTCGCCGAGCGGCTGCATTCGGACAACAGGACCGCCGAGCCCAGACCCCGCCACGGGGACAGAGACGTTCCCCCGCCGGGACGGGGGACGCTGCGGGAGCCCCCGCGGTGCCGGGCCGGGCGGCAGGAGGGGAGCAGACCCATGAAGCTCCTCCAAGCCGGGGCGCAGGGCACGGAGCGGAGCTGCCCCGGCTGAGCCCCGCAAGCCGCCTCCGAGCTCGGGACCGCGGCCGGGAGAGTCTCGCCGGGGCCGGGCAGTGCCTGCGGGACGCGGATGCTGTAGGTGAGTGGGGAAGCGCCGCAGGGTCGGGGGTTGCGGCGAGCTCAGCGCTTCCCTCCTGATTTACCCCAGTGCAGCCGAAATCAGGATTTGGCCCTGTTTCCTTCACGTTCGGGGAATCAGGGAATCAGGGCTCTGGCAGAGCCGGGAGCATCAATCCAGATTTACACCAGCGCACTAGTAGCAGGATCAGTCCCCAGGTCCTTGCTAAAGAGCTGAAATAACAGGCAGCTGCGACTGAAAGCCGGGAGCTGACAGGGGAAATGGGGAATTTGGGTGTATTTTGAAAAGGCGCGGGGAAAAACGAGGGAAAGTTGACAGCTCCGCTAGCCGGGGGCTGGAGCGAGGGCACCGACGGCACCGACGCCGCAGGACGCACCACCTCGACTCACCCCTTCTGCAAAGCCAAACCCCGGGTCCCCCTGAGGAGGGGTGGGCAAGGAAGAGCCAAACGGCGGCTACAGAAGCTCCGTTTTCGGAGCAAAGTGTCTAAAGTTCGAACCCTGCCGCGGGGTCGGGGCAGGGACGCTCCCCTCCTCCCCGCTCGGCACGAGGAGCCGCGTGCGACGCCGGCCCCGCCAAGGGATGAACCTGAGCTGGGTTTGCTGCTCTCTTTGCGTCTCTGGTTTCTGGCACAGCGATGCCCATCGGCGCGAGAGGGGCCGGGGCGGCGCAGCCCACCCGCGCGGGTCCCTGAGCCGAGAGCTGCATCCGCAACCGACTGCACCGGGGGGTGCGGAGGATGCAAAGAGCTTTGCTGCACCTGCAGCTATGGGGAGGAGGGAGGAAAACCTCCATCCGCTGCCTGAAACCAGGCTGAAGCCTCAGGAATCTGCGGCAAAGCTCTTGCCACCTCAGTCGTGGTGTCCCTCCAGCCCTTCACACCTGCAGCCGGTGCCGGTGGCAGCCGGCAGACACCTGGCTCGCCCCGATTCCCCCCAGCCAGCGCCGGTGCTGGTGCCGGCACTGCCCGGCCGGACGGTGCAAGCGTCTGCACCGCGCCTGGCCCCCTGTGACACAGGGAAACTGAGTCACGAGTCACAGCCTGTGGCGAAACCCCCCCGGCAGCAGCAGAAACCGCAGGGGAGGGCGGAAGCGCCGGGGTGCGAAGCTCCGCCGAGCCGCCCCGGTAAGAGCAAGGGATCCCCCAGCCATCCCGCCTGTCCCGGAGGTTCGCACCCAGCCACCCCCTTCCCTCCCCCCACCCCGTCTCCCCTCCCCGCAGCCCCTTCGCTTTTCTCTCTGCGGGATCGGGGGGATTCCCCGTCCCCAGGGCTGCTCCGGACCAGCGCCGCGGCACGGCTGCCTGTCGCTCCCAGCTGCTTCTGCCAGCATCTGCACCCCTCCGAGAGGTTTTAATTGGGGTTGTTTTTTTTTTTCCTTCTCCTAACGCTACTGCAAATCCCAAAGGATGGAAGGATGTAACACGGCAAGGTGACACTTGCCGTCACCCCCCAGCCAGGCTGGGGAAGATGCTCTGGAGGGTGCGTGAGCTGCAGCTGCGGAGGGAGGCTGGGGACAGGGATGGGGACACGAGCGCTGGTTTTGACCCGTTATGGAAGCAGCCGGGATATTTCTCCTGCGGGACACTGGGGATGGCTCTGGGTTAAGGTTTGCTCTCGATTAGCACCAAAAATGCGTGCGGTGTTGTTCAATGTACAGCAAAGTTGGGGGGGAGGCCCCGACCGCTTTGTGTTTCACGGCGAAGGCCTCGCAGCCGTCTGACGCTGGGGGTTTTGTGGAAGTGCCCCCGAGAAGGGAAGGCAGCACCGAGGAGTCTCGGCTGCCCCGTCCAAGGATGCTCTCGGGATTGCAAGGAAAGGCGCTGTGCCTGGGAGTATCCTGGCAGCTCCAGGAGCCGCAGCCCAGCTCCAGGGGAGTTTATTTTTTAAAACAAAGCTGATCCCGGGCCAGCCGAGGGACCGGCTGCTGCTTCAGCCGGAGACCAGCCCCGGCACCGCTCCCGGCACGGGGCACCCAGGACCAGACCCCGCTCCTGCCCTCCAGCCCCGGCGCCGTTTCCTCCCTGCAAGCAACAACCAAGCGAGCTATTTTGGGGAGGAAAAACCCATTTTACACCCCGGCTGGAGCCTGGCTGGGTCAGCCACGTCCGCGTGCGCCCTCGAGGGCCGGGCTTGCGTGACTTCGCTTCCCCATCAAGGCCAGAATCTAAACAATCTTGATTCCTGTCCCGGCGGCCCTGGGCAGGGCTCCTTCAATTGCAGGAAACGGAGACTTTGGCGTGTTTATGTCGGGAACCGCGAAGAATGAGCCGAGGAGGGGCTGGGGAGCCCCGGCTGCCGCCGGCCGAGCTCTCGGCCATGTGAAAGGGGCAGCGATGCCGGCAGGGAGAGGGGCAGGGGCCAGCGCCAGCTCCGCCGTGTTTGGCTTGGCAGAAATGTCTCTTTTAGAAAGGAAAAAAAAAAAAAAGAAGGAGAAAAAATAGCAAAACTTTTTTGCGGGGGAATTTTTGGCTGCCCGCAGCGCCTCTGCTTGTGGCATCGATAAGCTCTGTACAAAAGCCCCCCTGGGACCGAGCCCCAGACCGCGGCCAGTTGCACCCAGTGGCTCCGGCACCGGCGGGGGGGTACGCTGTGGCGGGGGGGCTTTGAGCTCCATCCCATGGCACGGGTCTTGCCAAACCTGGGATCTCCGGCGGTGCCATGGCATCACCGCGCTCGCCGTGGCTGCCGAGCCCCTGGGGTCTGCCGCCGGTTGGGTTTTTGCAGCGCAGGAGCCACAGGAATGGTGGGAAATGACGGAATAGGGATCACTGGGATAAAGGAAGGATGTTGGGGCAGCGTGGACATGGCGAGGTCCCCATTCCGGAGCGCTCCCGAGCCCCGCGGGGCCGTGTGCGGTGTCCCACGCCGCGGTCGGGAGCTCCCGGGGATCTGCTCTCAGGAAGGGCTGTACTTGGGACGTCCGGAGCCAAACTCCGCTTGGAAGCAGCACATCCCACCTCGCACCGCTCCGCCTGCCCCCTCCCTCCCCGCTGGCCTCCGTCGCTCGCCACAGCCCCCCCAGTTCCTCCCCAAAGCCCCCCACGGCCGCCCCTGGCCCGGCAATGAGCCCCTCGGGGGGCCAGGGGCTGCGGGGGGCTGTGGGGGGCTGCAGGGGGCTGGCGGGGCTGCGGGGGGTTGTGGGGGGCTGCCTCTCACCCGCTCTGGTCTCCGCAGGAAGATGCTGCGCGGCGCCTGCGGCCGGGCGGTGCTGGCGCTGGTGACCCTCTCCCTCGGCTTCGCAGCCGGTGAGTACCAAAACGACGCGGTGGTGGCGCCGGATGCTTTCCGCCACGTGCGGGGGGTTAAAATAAACCCTCGGCTCTTTGGGAACATCATCACTTGCTCTGCTCAAAATAAACGGCCGCGGAGGGTAGCTCGTTCAAGCTCGCCTCGAGCGAGCACGGAGGGAAGCAGGGCTCCTCGGGGACCCGCGCCGTCCCCAGCGAGGGGCTTCTCCCCTCGGGGACGGTGACCTGCCTCCCAGAGAGGATCTCAGCTTAATTAATTACGGTTCATCAGGTGCTTTGACGTCACCGGAGGGGAGACGGGGAAAAGGCTTGCGTTCACGTGCTGTAAAACGTGGGTTTTCCCGGTGATGGTGGGGAGCAGGGACGAGCTGCTCGTGATCCCAGGGGAGCACCAGGGTGACCTGGGGACAGATCCAGGCTGGGTGCTGTGCAGGGAGGACCGAAGCGATGTGGCTGTGCCGGGGAGGGGCAGCAGAGCTCGGCGGGGGGATGAATCCCCACCGGGTCCCCCTCCTGCCCACGCGGCCACCAACCCTTGGGGCTTACGGACCCGGCCCCGCCACCACCCATGGCCCTGGCAGCTTTTGGGGCAGGGGGGTGACAGGCGCAGGAGGGGGGCTGGCCGCAGCCGTCCGTCCCCTCGCCGCCGTCCGTCTGGCTGCCCTCGCGCTGAACTCGCTGATTCCAGGAGGGATATTTTCTGCACGAAAGGGCAGAGCTAAATCGGGAGGTTGGGAGCACAGCCACCCCCTGGGCCGCGCTGGCACCGCGGCATGGGGAAGCGCCTGCGGGGCGGCCGGGGAAAGCTCCAGGAAAGACCCCGAGTTTGGCACCCTGCTCCCGGAACGCAGCATCCCTGCGGCACCCGCTGGGGAGGCACCGGCTGAGTTTGGGGCTTTTGGTCCTATCCTGGGTCCGGGACGCGGCTCCCGCAGGCGGCCCCAGAGTGGGGTGCTCCCAATGTCCCCCCAGGGCCCCGCAGGCAGGATGTGACCCTGCGTGCTGTGAGCCAGTGCATCCCAGTTAATCCCAGCTGGTGGGGTTGGATGCACGGTCCCTCCGCTGCCTTCCCGGGGGTGTGGGGACAGGCGACCCCCAGCTTCGGGGCTGGCACTTGGGTCCCCGACCAGGGACATGGTTTAGTGGGCAAGGGGGTGTTGGGTTGACAGTTGGACTTGATGATCTTAGAGGTCTTTTCCAACCTTAATGATTCTGTGATTCTATGATTCGATGATTTTATGATTCAAGCAATTTCCAGGAGGTCTCAGGATGGGCTTCCCTGTGCTGAGCACCCACAGCCGCCTTCCCCAGCCCTGACCATGGTGGTTCTGGGCTGCCCACTCTCGAAATTTGGTTTAAGAGTTTTTAGGACAGATGTCACTGTCCCCAAAGCCGCCAGCGTGCCCCAGGCCGGGCAGCGGGGTGGCCCCATGGCACAACGAGCCCCCTCCTCGTGCCCGCAGACGAGCTGCTCTGCGCCTGCGACGTGCCGCACTGCAGCCTGCCCACCTGCACGGGCAAGGTGTGCTTCGTCAGCAAGAGGAAGGAGGAGGGGATCATCACCCAGCACCGGGGCTGCTTCTCCCAGAACATCCTGGAGAACTGCCGCACGCCCGTGACGGAGCAGTACGGCATGAGATGCTGCAACTCCAGCATGTGCAACGCCGAGCTGGAGATCTTCCTGCAAGGTACGGGGGCACGGCCCCCTTCGAGGACCCAGAGGGGAGAGAGGGGCAGAGCTGTCCATGTGGCTGGAGATGTGGTTGGGTCTCCAGATTATCCCCCTCCTCATTCAGCACCTCCAAGGTCACCCTTTCCCAGGTGGGACAGGGCCAGCGAGATGTCCTCGGTTGTCCTTGGGCTGTGCCTGCAGAGCTGCCACCCATGACGTTGACCCCAATGCAGAGCCACCCTCCCCAGGTCCAAACCCAAGCACCACAACCTCCACCTTTCCTGGGTCCAAGCCCAACCACCAAGACCTCCACCCTCCCAGGTCCAAGCCCAACCACCAAGACCTCCACCCTCCCAGGTCCAAGCCCAACCACCAAGACCTCCACCCTCCCAGGTCCAAGCCCAAGCACCACCTTCATGCTCCCATCCATCATTTCCCCTCTTCAGGAGAAGACGCCCTGGGAAAGGCGCATTCCCTGCCCAAACTCCTCCTGATGATCTTCGTCCCGCTGCTTGCCCTCCTCGTCCTCGCAGCGCTCACGGCGCTCTTCTGCTGGAAGGTGGCCCAGCACCGCCACAAGAAAAGCGATTTGGGAGACATGGACCTCATGCTGAAGGCATCCATGGTGGGAGACAGCACTTTAGAGGTGGGTGAGCTCTGGGGAGGACCCCGAATGCTCTCGAGGTGTGGGAGGGAGGGACGTGCCAAGAGTGGGGCGACCGCCGGGGTGACCCCGCTGCTGCCCCGGCTGCGCAGGACTTGCTGAATGACGACTGCACCACGGGCAGCGGCTCGGGGCTGCCCTTCCTCGTCCAGCGAACAGTGGCTCGGCAGATCACCCTCGTGGAGTGTGTGGGTAAGGAGAGCGGCCGGGTGTGGGGGGAGGCTGCCCCGGCCCCCCCAGCCGGTGCTTGGGCACGTGCCGGACCCCTTTCCCTCAGCAGCTGGCGATGGCGCTGCGACACCAGACCCAGGAGGGGGGTTTGGACTCAACCGTCTCAGTCAAAACCCCGTAGAGACCCCAAGTTCTGCCCCTGTCCTGCTGATGTGGAAGGCAGAGAGCAGCTGGGTGGGTGCATGGCAGTCGGCCAAGGTCAATGGACGCTGCGCCACCCCATGGCTGTTCCGCACCGGGAGCTGGGTTCATCATGCTGGGTGTGGGGAGGGGGTCATGGACCGGAGGGGCTGCGTGACACGGTGCCGTGGCCGTGGTAGGCAAAGGGCGCTACGGCGAGGTGTGGCGAGGCGTGTGGCACGGCGAGAGCGTGGCCGTGAAGATCTTCTCCTCCCGGGACGAGCAGTCGTGGTTCCGCGAGACGGAGATCTACAACACCGTCCTCCTCCGGCACGACAACATCCTGGGTGAGTGGGGAGCTGGGGGGGCCGGGGGGCGGCTGCGCGGCGGCTCCACGGTTCCAGCTCTTCTCCCCGTCCAGGCTTCATCGCCTCCGACATGACGTCAAGGAACTCCAGCACCCAGCTCTGGCTCATCACCCACTACCATGAGAACGGCTCGCTCTACGACTACCTGCAGCGGACGGCCCTGGACGTGGAGACCTGCCTGGGGTTGGCCTCCTCCATCATCTGCGGCCTCGTCCACCTCCACGTGGAGATCTTCGGCACCCAGGGCAAGCCCGCCATTGCCCACCGCGACCTGAAGAGCAGGAACATCTTGGTGAAAAGCAACCGGCAGTGCTGCATCGCGGACCTGGGTGAGATGGGGGGGTGGGATGCAGCACCCAGGGATGCGGTGCCCCAGGGATACAGCACCCAGGGATGCGGTACGCCAGGGATGCGGTACCCCAAGGATGAGGCACCCCAGGGATGCAGTGCCCCAGGGATGCGGTATCCGAGGGATGCGGTGCCCCAGGGAGGCGGTAGCCCAGGGATGCGGTGCCCCAGGGATACAGCACCCAGGGATGCGGTACGCCAGGGATGCGGTACCCCAAGGATGAGGCACCCCAGGGATGCAGTGCCCCAGGGATGCGGTATCCGAGGGATGCGGTGCCCCAGGGAGGCGGTAGCCCAGGGATGCGGTGCCCCAGGGATGCGGTATCCCAGGGATGTGGTGCCCCAGGGATGTGTTGCCCCACGGATGTGGTACCCCAGGGATACAGCACCCAGGGATGCGGTACGCCAGGGATGCGGTACGCCAGGGATGCGGTACGCCAGGGATGCGGTACGCCAGGGATGCGGTACGCCAGGGATGCGGTACGCCAGGGATGCGGTACGCCAGGGATGCGGTACGCCAGGGATGCGGTACGCCAGGGATGCGGTACGCCAGGGATGCGGTACCCCAAGGATGCGGTGCCGCAGGGATGCAGTACCCCGGGGATGCGGTACCCCAGGGAGACAGCACCCAGGGATGCGGTGCCCCAGGGATGTGGTATCCCAGGGATGCGGTGCCCCAGGGATGTGGTATCCCAGGGATGCGGTGCCCCAGGGATACAGCACCCAGGGATGCGGTACTCCAGGGATGCGGTACCCCAAAGATGCGGTGCCACGGTGCCCCAGGGACCCGGGGATGCAGTACCCCGGGGATGCAGCACCGGCGTGGCGCTGACCGGGGCCGGCATCCCTCCAGGGCTGGCCGTCATGCACTCCCAGGGCAGCGACTACCTGGACATCGGCAACAACCCCCGGGTGGGCACCAAGCGCTACATGGCCCCGGAGGTGCTGAGCGAGCAGATCCGCACCGACTGCTTCGAGTCCTACAAGAAGACGGACATCTGGGCGTACGGGTTGGTGCTCTGGGAGATCACCCGGCGGACGGTGGTGAACGGTGAGCAGCTCCCAGCCGGCTGCCGCGCTCCCTGCTCGCGGCAAGGCTCCGCGCTCGCTCCCTCCTTCCCTCCTTTTTATGGGTTGGTTTGGTTTTTTTTTGTTTCCCTTCGCCCAGAAGATTAGCTGTAAATTATAAACACTGTAATCTAGTGTCAGCACCCGGCTCCCTGATTAAAGGGCCCATTAGACTCAATCAGCGCTTTGTTTGTTCAGTGCTGATTAGAAAACAAGCAGCATCGAGCGCTGCCTGGAAGCCGGCCACGGCCGGGACCTCCGGCCGGCAGGGCTTGGCTCCGGGGGACAGGACGGGGACAGGGACGGGGTCCCCCACACTGCGGAGGAGCACCAGCCAGCGCCGCTCACTGCCGGCAAAGTCCATTAGAAGCATTAATTAAATGGTGGGTGCTGGTGGGTGAGGCAGGAGGTCCCCCCCAGGCACAGTCTGGCCGGGATAATCTCATTTACTGCCCCGGGGCTCCTTCAGATTAAACATTTACTCCGAATTACCAAAGCCATGTGCAGGGGATGACCTTCAGCCAACTGGTTTTAACCCTTCCAGGCACCCTCATCCTCCGGGATGGGCTGAGCGGCCCCTGCGCGGCCCCAGGACGTCGGGGACGGGGGGCTTCAGGGGACCCCAAGGTTCGGGGGCCACCCCCCGGGGCACAGGGAGCTGGTGGGTGCTCGGGGCCACCCAGGGGGTTTAAACCCCATGGACACACAGACATATGGAGGCACTAAGCGGAGATTAGCTGGGCCAGCTGGTGGGCTCGCCATGGGGCTGCCGGATGGAGGTGTGGGGCTGCGAGGCGGCATCGGTGCCGGGAGCTGGTGCCGGTGGTAGAGCTGGTGCTGGAGCTGTGGTTGATGCTGGAGCTGGTGCTGGAGCTGTTGTTGATGGGAGGGCTGGTGCTGGAGCCACCAGCGGTGCTGGAGCCAGCACCCCGCGCCATCCCGGCGAGGTCCCGGTGCAGCCGGAGCTGGAGCCGTGCACCCCGCGGGCAGCATCACCGCCGGTGCGGTGGGGCAAATCACACCGGCAATTCCCGGGGCCCCACGTGCCCCCCAAAGCAGGGTGCAGGTTGGTCGTGCCGGCCCCCCCGGGCACCCTGTGATGTGCAGGGTGGGGGGTGAACCCCGCGCCCCACCACCACCCTCACGCCGCTCCCCGCCCCCCCGCAGGCATCGTGGAGGAGTACCGGCCGCCCTTCTTCGACGCCGTCCCCAGCGACCCCAGCTTCGAGGACATGAAGAAGGTGGTGTGCATCGACCAGCAGACCCCCGTGGTCCCCAACCGCCTCTTCTCTGACTCGGTGAGTCCCGGGAGGGGGCCGCCCTGCTCCCACCCTGAGCCAGACCTTTTGCTCCCCATAAAACCCTTCAATTTTCCCCTCTCTTTGTGCCTCCCTCAGGTTTTGTCGGCGCTGGCGAAGATCATGAAGGAGTGCTGGTACCAGAGCCCCTCGGCCCGCCTCACCGCCCTGCGGATTAAAAAGACGCTGAAGAAGCTGAACAATTCCCTGGAAAAGCCCAAACCGGAGCAGTGAGAGCCGGGCACGTGCCGGAGCCGCTCACGGGCTGCACCGGGGATGGTGGCGAAGCCAACGCCAGGATGGTTCCCGGTCACAGAGGGGGTTTTGCTCCCAGCCCCCGCTTTTCCCACCCTTCCTTGGAGCCTTTTTAATTTGCAAGGAAGGGAGAAAAAAAAAAAAAAAAAAAAAAGCAAGGGAGGAATCTTCCAACCCAAAAATATCCCCCTGGATCCATCATCCGACGCCGGCCCGTCTCGCCTGCCCAGCGGGGATGGCAGCGGGCGCCTGGGGCTGGTGGCCCACCCCGAGCTCCCCGGCCGGACGCCACAGCCAAGGGGCACCGTCCCCTGCCGCAGCCCCCCATGCCCAGGCGGGCACCCACCCCATCGCTGGCGCCCGGCGCGGCACGCAGGCAGCGGGCGCTGCCCAAACCTGCCTGCCCGGCGCGTTGGCAGCGGGGATGCCGCGGGCTCGGCGGCGGCAGCAGGAATTCCCCGGCAGGGCTGCGGTGCCCGGCGCGCCTCTCGCCGCAGGAGGTCTGGATTGCGCTGGGAAAGGATGGTCCAGGGCAGAGTCCCCCCAGCCGGGGCGGATCCGCACCCCGGCACGTCTTGGGGCTCCCCAGGACAAGGAGCTGCCGGGCCGAGCATCCCCCGTGCCGCTGGGACCGCCGAGACGGGGGCTCCCGCAGCCGTGGTGGCCGGATCCTTCCCCGAGGAGCAGCCGGCAGTCCCGCTTTCCAAGCCCTTTTGGTCTTTGCCAACATTTTGGTGTTTTCTGGGGTGTTTTGGTGCACCCTGCAGCCGGCTCCAGCCCGCGCCGCTCACCGCCATCCCCAAAACCACCCCACGGTCGGGGCTGTCCAGATGGGATGTTCAGCAGAACCAGCTTTGCGCCCTACTCCATAATTATTTAATTATTAAGATTTAATATATTTAATAAAGTGTAAAGCTATTTTATCGCTTAACAGCTGCCAAACCTCCGCCATCGGGCAGCGGGTGAGGTGGCAGGATGGGACCCTGGCGCTTCTGCATGGCTTAATTTATTGCTTCAACACCGTGTAGCTGCCGTGTATCGCTCCGGCACCGCCGGATCCCGCAATAAACCTCGCTCCAGCCTCGTGCCAACCCTCTCCCTGCGCCCGCGAGGGGCTGGGGCTGCACCGGGGGGGCTGCGGCTGCCGGCCCTCCCGCGTCTTGGGGTTTGCACTGCCCATAGTCGGGGGGCGAGGGCGAAGCCCCCCGGGATGGAAGGGGAGCTGGCTTGGGAGAGCATTGGTTTTTCCCGGAATATCCCCGTGGATTCCCGGCCTGGCACATCGCTGCGGCCACCCCAAGCTCGTCTCATCATGCCCTTGTGCCCTGCTCCCAGTTAGGGACTGGGAGAAACTGGTCAGCAAAGGGCAGCTGCTGGCACCAGGGCGAGGGGTATGTAGGGCTGCGCAGGGCAGGGCTTGGGGTGCCCTGCCCAGGGCTCGGGGTGCTCAGTCTGGTCCTTGGGGTGCCCTGCCTGAGGTTTGGGGTGCTCAGTCCAGGGTTTGGGGGGCTCAGCCCGGGAGTCAGGGTGCCCTGCCTAGGGGTTGGGGTGCCCGGCCTAGGGTTTGGGGGGCCCTGCCTGCGGTTTGGGGTGCTCAGCCCGGGGCTCCGGGTGCCCTGCACGGGGGTTGGGGTGCTCAGTCCAGGGTTTGGGGGGCTCAGCCCGGGAGTCAGGGTGCCCTGCCTGGGGTTTGGGGTGCTCAGCCCGGGAGTCAGGGTGCCCTGCCTGGGGTTTGGGGTGCTCAGTCCAGGGTTTGGGGGGCTCAGCCTGGGACTCAGGGTGCCCTGCCTGAGGTTTGGGGTGTTCAGTCCAGGGTTTGGGGTGCTCAGCCCAGGGCTCAGGGTGCTCAACTTGGTGCTTGGGGTGCCCTGCCTAGCGTTTGGGGTGCCCTGCCTGGGGTTTGGGGGGCTCAGCCTGGGACTCAGGGTGCCCTGCCTGAGGTTTGGGGTGTTCAGTCCAGGGTTTGGGGTGCTCAGCCCGAGAATCAGGGGGCCCTGCCCAGGGTTTGGGGGGCTCAGCCTGGGACTCAGGGTGCCCTGCCTGAGGTTTGGGGTGCTCAGTCCAGGGTTTCGGGTGCTCAGCCCAAGAATCAGGGTGCCCTGCCCAGGGTTTGGGGGGCTCAGCCTGGGGCTTGGGGTGCCCTGTCTGGGGTTTGGGGGGCTCAGTCCGGGACTCAGGGTGCCCTGCCTGGGGTTTGGGGGGCTCAGCCCAGGGCTCAGGGTGCCCTGCCCGGGACTCGGGGTGCTCAGCCCCCACCACGCACCAGCTCCCCCAGGCCCGTGGCTCACAGCCTCCTGCCCGCCTCACACCGCGCCCCGACACCGCACCCCGCGCACACCCACGACACGCTGCAGGAGGGCGCGCTGCACAGCTCCCGCTGCGTGGACCCCCCCCACGCGTGCACGCTGCACGCACCCTCCCGGTGGTGCGCACACCCGCACACCCCCTGCACGCGTGCACACCTGCGTGCACGCGCACCGTTGCACGCTCCCGCTCCCGCCCCAGCCCGGTTCCGCGTCGGCAGACCCGTGCCTGGCGGACCCTCCCCTTTAAGACGCGCGGCGCGGGCCGTCCCCTTTAAGGCTTGCCCCGCCCCCAGGCCGCGCGCCGGCGCTCGCCCCTCCTGCAGGCGCTGGCGGCCGCTCGGCACCGAGGCCGNATAGAGGGGGACCCATGGGGGCGGGGGGGGTCGCTGGAGGCATCAAGGACTTCGTGTAGGGTTGGGTCCCCTGGGTAGCACCGAGCCCCAGGGCGGGGATCGAGCCTGGCCAGGGGGGGGCTTGCAGGGGGACATTTGCCGGGGTATTGGGTGTGAAGGGGACCCTTGAGCTTGTTTTGGGGGGCCGTGCCCTCCACAGAGGGTATCTGGAAGGGCAGCAGCAATTGGGGCTGGGGGCCGGAGAGCGGGGCGTCCTGCCGGGCTGGGGGATGCTCTGAGGAGGCAGACGCTCGCCTTGGCTTTGGCTGGGAAGAGAACTGGGAGTTTTCCAGCCTGTCTTCGGGAGATAATGAAAGAAAATGAAAATTATGGGCTTTTCCCAGAGTGAGGAAGAACTGGGGGGGGTCTGTGTGTGGTGGGGGCCTGGACGCGTGGGTCACCGGGGGGGTTTTGCGGCCCCGGGAAGCAGGGGCTCGGCACGGGGCAGGCGCTGGGAGGGCGGATCAGCCCCGGGGTGGGAAGTGCCACCATGTTGTTGCTGAGCCTCGATCAAACCTTGGGAGTTTGTGGGCTCTTCCCAGCGGCTCGTTGACCCGGACGAGGGGGGGCTTCGGCAGCCCCCCATGCACCAGCGATTGCAGTGTGTGCTTAATACATAGCCTGTCAGAATCTGTGGGTTTGTGGTTTTTTTTTTTTAAAGAAACCTTTCTAAAACCCTGTGCCTCTGGATTGTAACAACTGTAAATATTTGTTTGGAGGGAGGTGAGTGAGGGAAAACTCTCTGTTTCAGTTGTTTGTTCTATGGTGATCCTTTTTCTTTACCTGGGGGGGTGCAACCGCTGCCACTTCCTGGGGGAAGAACGAGAGGTATCAGCTCCACGCTTTTAAAGAGATTGGCCCTTTTCCTCACAGCCGGACGGGCCCGAAGCATCTCTGAGCACCTCTTGGCAGGGACAGAGGACAGGCTGGTGGCAGTGGCCTCTCCAGCGTCCCAGGCTTTGCCGCGCGGTCCATCTCTCTGTGGCTATCGAGGGCGATCGCTGCTTGTGTAACGCGGGTACCTGTTCCAACAGGAACCGCACTGAAACATTTTTCTCCTCCCCAATCCTCTCGCCGTTTGTGTTATGTATTACCAACCGACTGTCAGAAGGTAATAACTTTGTGCGTGCAGATCTGGACTTGTTAGCTACAGAAAATGGCTTTAAACCCCACTAGGGCAGTAGGTTAGGGGTGTATTTGCGAGTCCTGTTGAATCTGGTAATACAAATGCGCTTTAGAGGAGAGTGGCTGGGCTTGGTTTTAACCTAAAGTAAAATTCAGCCTTAGGAAGGTGTTTCAGCTTTTCTGTGATAAATGGCAAAGCCGGACCAAATGAGACTCATCGCACGTCTGCTTTCAGACTTTCACTTAGCGTTTTATATACAGCTGGTGTTTATTAAAAAAAAAAAAAAAATAAATAAACAGGAAAGGGCCAATTGACTGCGTATCTCCTGGAAACTCAGACGACTATCAGCGCCTTTGATATTGGGCTCTGTATGGCTGGCTATTGTTTCCGCTCGGTATGTGCTGTACTTTTTTGTTCACGTATGTGCTGTCCAGTAAAAGGTGTGAGCTCAGCCTGGCTTCAAGGGCGCGAGGGAGCTGCGTTTGTGGAGCTGGGAGCAGGGACCCTCGCCCTGTGAATTGTTTGCTGCTCGAGCAGCCATGATGCACACTCGGTGTGCCTCAGCCAGCAAGGGCTGCCCTTACTGTTGTGCTTTATACAAGAGATCTTAACAGCTGCTTGTTTCAGGGTAGGTTGGAAAAACATCCTAATTTCTGCAGAGTTTGGGAGCTGTGAACCTCTATGTGCATCGGTAAACAGAGTAGAAAACACCCATCCCACTCCTTCCTTTAAAAAAAAGGAAAAGGGAAAAAAAAAAGGTGCCTCTGCAGCAATGGTTACAGGGTGGTTGTAGGTAGGCTTTGTTTGCGTGCTTGAAAATAAAGCAAAAGAATACTGTGGGGAGCAATCTTGGGCCAGCAGATTTTATTATTAACACCTGCTTAAAATATTTACCCGGTTAAATCAGGCAAACTCTGCGTGGTCCATAAGTTACATCTTACAACTTTCCAAGAAAGACTCCTCTAACTGGAAATTAAAAACAGTGTCCAACAAGCATTCTTGAACTCCTTCAGCTCCTTGGCCAGACAGCTCGGATTTTTTTTTCCCTGGGTACGCCGTCCGCTGCCAGTAGTGGATGCTCCGGAAATCGCTATTGCGAAAGGAGTGAAGTAAAACGTCAATTCTCTTAACAGCAAGCAAAGTTCACTGGGTGTTGACCAGTGGAAATATGTTCTCCACCGCACAGCCAGCGCGGTTATCTGAGCAGACCGAGAAGGAATTGCTCGTCTCGAGGGAGAAGGCTGCAATGATATTACAGGGATGAAACATTCGCTGGTGCTGAGCCTGCAGAGTCAGACCCTCGTGTGTGAGCAGTCGTACGGGGTGGGAGACCTCTTTTGTCCTCCCTTCTCATTGATTGTGGACCCATATATTTATTTTTTCATCAGGAAAGTGGACTTTACTGCACATTAAAGCCCCTTGACAAGAGCTTGGTTTTCTAGCACTTGCTGCTTTCTGTGGGGTTTTTGGAAGTAACCTGTGGACTGCTGGCTGTCAGAATATAGACTGCACGTTAAACAACTTGTTATTTAGGCTCTGAAAAAGCATGTGCCACTTGCCTGAGAATACGCAGCATCGGTTTTAAGTCTTGAAAGCCATCAATAACGACCTGTGCATCTGCCTTGCCATGCGGCTGGTTTGCAGGACTTTCTTCCACAGTACTGGTATGGTATGGGTGGCTCCTAAACTGGTTTCCTAACAAGTTAAAACACAAAATAGGTGTCAGACCAGAGCCTGGAGAGGGAGTTCGGAGCCATATGTCTGTTTTCTGAGTTGAAGAGCAACAGCAGCAGAAATGTCAAGGCTTCTTCTAATTAACCTATTAATGATGAGACTCCTGTCAATTTGCTTATTTAAAATTCATTTAAAAGCTCTCCTTTTGTGTTACTTGAGTAGATGCAGGGAAAGTTCTTCGCTTTAAAGGTGAGAGCATGTTCTTCCTGCCTTTTTTTTTTCCATGTTTTCTAGTCAGCCATGATGCATTCATGTCAGGTTCAACCTGTGCCAGGGGACTGCAGCCAGCTTGAAAAAGTTAGGACTCGTGTTTCCAACTTTAAATATCCTGGTATAATTTTTAGTTTCTGGATGACTTGCCTGAAAGTGCTTTTTTCATAGTACTTTGCAGCTAATTTTAACTCTGTTTCATTTAGCAGCAGTGGGTCATTTCATAAGCACCAGCAAGGAGCAAAAGAGATGTTGAGATCCAAAAGTAGGAGGAGAAGTTGATGGGGCAGCAAGATACAGGAAAGATATTTGAGGTGGTGGTACTGTATCTACAGAAGAGCAAATCCGTACTCATTTCTTCAGCACATTTGTAAAGAAACGGGCAGTGTGAGCATCCGGAACCAGCCTTGTACTTGATTTTGGAGGCGGTGCGTGTAGGTGAGCTGACTCTGGGGCTTGGAGAAGATACTGGCGTGCTATACAAGGGCATTTTGGACCCGGACATATCCTAGAGAGGGATGTAGGGATCCCAGTTCTTGACACTGGGCAGCAGGAGAATTGACGCAAATGTAATGGAAAGTAAATCTTTGGTTTTAAAGTCTTCATCAGTGGCTTTGAGTGTCCTCATCCCTGCCTTTTCAGAATGATGCCCTGGGCTGTTTTCTTGAAGCACTGTTCTTGAGGTGGTATGGTTGAACAAGGAGCACAAAGGGACTCCTGGAACTGACCTCTTCTCCCTTGCCGCAAGGGAATGGGTTTTATTCCTAACTTGCTCTTGGGCAAAACACTCTGTGATAAAGGTTATTCTTTATTTATTTCAGCACAGCATATAGTGAAACACTGAAAGGTATTTCTTTCTTCCAAGCATGTTTACACATGTCCCTCTTCATTATAGCATCTAAAGAAACAGCAGAGGTACAAACCCAATTGTTTTCCATTTCTCTTGCTAACATTATGCTGCTGCAGCATTAAAACATCGCTACCAGATCGGGTCTCATTAAGTTAGGTGCTGCACAGAGACATAATAAATTGCAGCTCCTGTTCCAGAGCCTTATAAAGGCTCAGAAGTCAGGGGAGTCATTGTTCTTCCAGCCTCAATTCAAACTGTTGAAAAAGAACAGCAGCTTACAGTCTCTGCAAAAATCTGTTTATCTGGTAAATACGTGGGTGGTTATTGGCAATTTTACCAATGATCATCTTCAGGCTAATTATCTTAATACATCTTGATCAGGTAGCGTTTAGCCCTGAGAAAATGTCATCTTGCATAGCACAGCTTCAGGAGATTTTGGAAAATGTATTCCAAAAGGTGGTTAACACCATTACATTAGATTCTGCTGTGAAACTTTCCCCTGTCTAGCTGCAGAGACATCTTGACACATGCAATCCTGTGCGAGAATAAATATGTGCAAAATGAGCTCAGATAGTTGCTGAAAAAAAAAAGAAATGTTCTTTGACTGTCAGAGCTTAATATTTTAGTCTCCCTGGAGCCTAGAGCTCTAATCCACAGACCCCCACCTGTGTGTTTGGATTCATTTTGTAAATACGCATCATCTTTAATGGGGGAATTTGGTTCAGGAAGGCCTTCTCTTGTTCTCCTCTCTGCTGTAGTTAATGCAAAGGGATGCTAATAACATCCGTGCTCCCGGTTCCTGCCGGGAGCAATCCTGCTGCCGCCCGTGACCCTCGCTGGGTGCCTCGCGGGGAGCGGAGGCACCTCTTGGGCTCAGGGTGGTCCTTGAAGGAGCACCCAGCCCCGCAGGCGAGCCCTGGGCTGCGTTAGTCGAGGATCAAGGAGTCTTTTGGCAATGCCGACTGACCGCTCCGGTTTTTAGGAAGCGCGGTGAGGACCGGCACAGGGCTGGCTCGCTCCTGCGATTGATGTCACGACTGCCTGCGCTCCGCCTTGGGTTAAATCGCAGTGAGGGTTTGCTTCAGTATAAATACCAACCTGATCCATCTCTTGAGCGAGAACAAAGCTTTCATTCTGAGGATCTGCAGCTTAATGTTAGGCTTGTTTAAACAGCTTCTTTAAAGGGTTGGGTTTGTCTCTGAGCAGAATGTCAGAAAGAGTGTGCTGAGCAGATAGAGCAGACTCCGCTGCCAACTTCTGTAGCACCTTTCATGCAGACTCATCCCCAGGCGTTCTGCGAGAGGGGAACTCGCCGCCCCGGCTGTGTGAACTGCTCTTTTGTTTTCCTTTGCCCCATCTATTTTCTTCAGCCCAGTCAGATTCTTTTATTAAGTAGATTATAAGTTTTACTCAATAGGAGCTTTTCTTCCCAAATAAAAAGAATGCCGTTGGCATGAAAAATGCTTTTATTCACTCATGTCTCCATTTCCTTCGCCCAGGCGTCCCCGGCTGCTCTCAGGAGCACCCGAGAGATGCCCCGCAGGGGGCTCTGCGTACCTGTCCGTTTTCTGACCCCCCACCCAAGAGGAAAGAACAGTTGCTTTTTCCTGGCTTCTGGTGTTACTATATGAGAATGATTTTCCCTTCTGGTTAATCAGACTTGAAATGCCGCACAGGTTGCCCTGTAATTCTCCTCTCTGCCGGAAGCTCCCCGGTTCCCGGCGAGCCCCGGTGCAGACAGGCCTTTCCGCCCTGGCACGGCCGGTGCCTGCTCGCTGCAGCGCTGGCAGCCGGCAGTAGGTGATGCTTAGGGCTGATACGGCTGTTGCGATGGTAGATGTATATCCTGGGCTTTTTCATAATAAAAATAAAGACAGAGTTGACTCCTGGCTGCACGAGGGAGGCTGGAGCTGGGCTTCAGCTTCTACCCAGGGATCTGACCATCTTTCCTAAAATTTGAGTGCCTACCTGCAGCCCAGAGGTTATGGACTGGAATATCTGGAAAGCCCCTTGAGGGTCTCTGATGAAAGGTGTAGCAGAAGTACATACGTGTGCTGAAGGCTTAATTTTCTTTGTCCATACAGCTCTCCTTACCGTAGGGGGTTTTTGAGGTGCTGACTGTAAGAATTGCTCTTAAAAAATAGCAGTTGTCTCAAAGGGGGAGCATCAGCTGACAACACGAGGAGGTGAAATGAGGCCGTGCTCTGTGGGGCATACCCCTCCTTAGCAGGAAACTTCTGCTTTCTGCGCAGAACAGATAAGGATCTTCTTATTCTGTCCCTGTGCGCTGGGGCCCTGGTATCATACCTTGCAGGTAAACTGATTTCCTTTTTTTTTTTTTTTTTAATTCTGCAAATGAAACTGAGCAGATACAACCAGCTCCTCTGCTTTCCTTCTCAAAGGGATGCTTAGTCTCAGGCCAGATGCTTCAGTAAGAAGTTTACAAAACCAGTTTTATAAGTGCATTGAAGTGTTTTGTTTACTTCTGAGCTTCTGGAAGCAAAACTGCCATAGCCTAAATCTTGGATTTGAGACCTTAGAAGTGAGTCTGACAGGACTAACAGTTTTGCTGTATCTAAATCAAGTTGAAAAGAGCATGATGAAATGTGCGTGGTTTAAACGTTTTTAATTTGTACCTTGAGTTTTTGATAAAGTAATAAAGGAGATGCTTTAAAGCTCTATTTCCTTTTAAGTACACTTGAAGGTAGGAATGTGCCCTGGCTGCTCCATTATAACCAACCTTTGTTCCCCCAAGTGTGCATATTTTTCAGAAGAATTGTCTTTTCTGTGCTCTGCTGACCACTGGAAAACGGTGTACTCGGAGCTGTTTGTCAAGTGGAACATTAGTGGGGTTTTTTCCCTTTTATTATAAAGTTTCCCCTTAAAAGCTGCATAGTTGATGGGTACGGTGCTCTCACCCCTCCTTAATATGGTTCAGTCTCAGGGTCTTCCCTGTCCGTTTTCTAGTCTATGCCCCTTTTCCCTGTCCTATGCTAAGCACACAGTAATAAGCCACATTTGCTCGTGATGCTTTTTAAAGATGTCTCACTTAACAGCTCCTCTGTGTTTTATTGGCTTTTTACTGCTTCTGCAGTTTTGAATCTTGGTTCAAAACTCACCAGCATCTGCATTTAGCCTGTCTGAAATACTGCAGCCCACCTTTGAGCTGTTAAGCAGCTCACCACAACACTAGGAAATGAAGAGCACGGTGTCCAGAGAGAATTAAGTGAATGGTAATGCAATTAGCCTAACTGATTTACCTAGGACACTGAAGATAAGGCATAACGGGTGTCTTCCTCCTAAACGAACCCTGAAGTTGATCAGGACTTGCTTGTTTTTCGTTAAGCTCAAGGTAACGTGCTCCCAGCAGCGTAACTCTGCGCTGCGCTTTGGACCGTGTGCTGGCTGGGAGCAAGAGGCTCTTCCAGTGCCATGATTACCCTTGAATGCTGATGCTCCTTAAATCTGCTGCCAGAGCTGGTGTGACCGAGGGCTCGGCATTTCCCTGCCCCACGGGAAGGTGGCTGATACACACGAGGGACTTTCGTTTGTGTCTTTAGACTGAGAGGGTACAAGCAGACATAGAGGATTTAGCTATCGGACTGGGGAGAGTTAACTGTGGCTTTTTTATCTTTTAAAACACTTCTTCAAACTCTCTCTACCTGAAAGACCATTTCTGCAGCGGGTAAGTACATGTTTCTGAATCCCTCCGGGGAGGCTGAAAGATCTGATGAAAGCTGAAGAAAATACTGCGTGCTGCTAAACAAGCCCCACCCTTCTTCTTGACATTGTTGTATTCGCTCTTTGTTCCCAAGGATGGCGATGCCTGGGGATTTGCTTACAGTTTTTCAGGCAGCTTGAGAAAAGCACAATGACAGCTGGGAGGCAGAAAAATGTGGGAATCTGCCTTGGAGTTTCTCCTTCGCTCTTTACCCAAATAATCTTCACGGCGAGCAGGCAAAAAGCCAGGGATGTATTTGACCCAAGGTGGTGTCTCGGATCAAGAAAGCAGTTACTAAATAAGTGACTGATCTAGTTGGGTGTAGCATGCTTGGCTTGTGTAGTTGGTTTGAATTGGTTTTGTTTTGGCATCTGCCAACTGCTTGTTGTGTCCCATGAGCTGGGGTGGTCGTCCCTCACTAACCCGTAATGGGCAGCTCGTCTTTGGCACAGCTGAGGAAGCCTGGACAGGCAGTTCAGGTGAAACCGAGTCTGTCAGTTTGAGTAATTGTTGTTTTCAAGTTGAATTCTGACCCGAGGTTGGCTTGGGAGTAGATCTTGGTAAAATCTAGCATAGTTTGCAGGGATGACTTGGGTCATCTGTGTTAGTGCTTGCAAAAGGGGAAGGAAAAAGGGCTGTCTGGGCAGTCATCTTCTGGAAAGGCTCCTCTGCTTCCACCTTGTATTTTGTGCTTCAGTTGGGTTCTTGCCGGTCTGAAATACTGAGTGTAACTTGTTCTGTTCCAAAAGTCTAATTCCTGAGCCCAAGAATGGCCCGTTCCCTCTGCAATGGGAAATTTTAAAGAAAGTTTTCTCTTGTCTGAGCATTTGGTCTCTGGTGGGTTTTAAGGAGGTGGTCTTGTTTTGATTTCTGCAGCTTTGAGGTGTTTGTGCTCCGACTGCAAACAAGCAAACTCCACGTGTGAAACGGACGGCGCGTGCATGGTCTCGGTCTTCAACCTGGATGGTGTTAAACATCACGTTCGGACCTGCATTCCTGAAGCAAAATTGATTCCTGCTGGGAAACCCTTCTATTGTCTGAGTTCAGAAGATCTGCGTAATACTCACTGCTGCTACTCTGATTTTTGCAACAAAATTGATTTAATGGTTCCCAGTGGTGAGTAGAGAGCTAAATAAATCATCTGTTTGAAGTGGGGAGGAGGGAAGCTGTCTGTTTGGGGTTGGGAATAAGGAGCGTTCAGCCCTGTTTTCACTTCTTCCCTTAGGTTGCTGTGTGAACTTGAGCACTAGGTTTATTTCCTTGATCTGTCAAGTGGAAATAATAACAAACTACTTCAAATTAAAATTAAATGTGCTTGTCCCCTGTGGCTGACAAAATGTCACCAGATGATGAGGTTGTACTTTAGGGTAGGAGAAGCTTCCAAAGTTCGGGGTTTTTTTCAGTTTTACTGCACTCAGTAGCTCCATATGATGAGGCTCCTCTCACCTTATCAGCCCTGCTGCTGGTATCCTCACCGGCTACTGAAAGCAGCAGCAGCAATATTCATCTTAAATATAAGTTTCAGTTAAATATAAGTTTCTGCTGCATGATGCTCTGTGCCTGCAGTGGCTTGAGGTCAGTGCGTGTTCCCTGGACACGGCCCCCTTTTCCGGCGCTGAGCTGTGCTGTAGCCTGCCTTTTATCGGATAGAGTAGCTTTCCTTCTTCTGGGACTGCAAATCTTTTCAGTGATGAGCCATGACTATCGAAATGTGGCAGCAGCTTCAGAGTAAAGCGTGGGGTGGTGGGGTGCCTGGATCCTGAATACGCGAAGAGGAAGCAGCCCTGCCTTTGAGTGAGGGTGTGGGAAACGTCTGCTTCTTTCTAATTCCTGGGACAGAGAGGGCATGCGGCACTTCCTCATACCTCATTACTGTCTGTTTTGGGCTGTTATTTAGTGGGTCCTATGAAGACTGCAATATCCATTTTCCTTGGGTGCAGTGGGGAAGTCTTATCTGTTCTCAAAAAGACAGATAATTGTTGTCTTCAGGTACAAGTCGTCACTGGTTGTTACAGGGAGAAGGGGAAAAAGGGAGAAATGAGTCCTTAGTGACTGGATGGTTTTTCTCTGGAGGGTAAAATGCAGGCTTCTTTAGCAAATTCGGCCCAGAACAGGCTCCCATCCTCTTTTAAATAGCAAGTGCCGATGATCCCTGATCCCACATTGAAGCACCATCTTCTTTTGGGGGTTTTAGCTGTAGTTTGCATGCCTGATGACTTGATCAGTCCCATGTTAACGCTGTTATTTGATGTGTCCTCTACCATCCTGGAACAGCTAGCTAAAATTGTCCAGGCTCTGAGAGGATAATTAAAACACAAGAAGAAAGTCCTTAAAGAACACTTGTGAGGGAGTGATAATTTTCTAAAAGTGCCTGTTTTTCTTCTCCCTTTCCTCTCAAGGACACCTGAAAGATAACGAACCTCCATCGAGCTGGGGTCCTGTGGAGCTAGTGGCGGTGATTGCCGGGCCTGTCTTCCTTGTGTTTGTTGTCATGATCATAGTAGTCTTTGTTATTCATCACCACCAACGAGTCTATCACAATCGTCAGCGGCTGGACATGGAAGACCCCTCTTGTGAAATGTGCCTGTCGAAGGATAAGACCTTGCAAGATCTAGTCTACGATCTCTCCACCTCTGGCTCTGGCTCAGGTATTAAGATATGACTGGAAATGACGAATGAGAACTTGTAATTGTAATGGAGTAGTCTGTTCTGGGCTCCGGGTTGCCACAGCGTTGCATGGCTGTGAGGCCGTTGCATCGTCAGCCTGTTCGGGTTGCCCTGTCATGAGTAACGTGGAGGCGTGTTTTAAATTCAGTCATGCAGTAGATGCTGTAGCCACGACCTTGTGTCAGTGTTCAGTGCTTAGACGAGGTAAGAGCAATAGTTCAACTCCTCCTTAACTGCTGATTTGTGTAGCTTTCCCCCTTTTCTGCAAACGGCTACATCTATTTCAAATTTAGCCCTGGAACTGGATTTGGGTTGGAAACAGACATTAACTGCTAACCTGTGGGTTGTTGGCTTTCAAAGGAGGATGCAGGTTGTCACCTGTATCAAAGCTGGCAGGAAAATGGGAAAGAACCCAGCAGCTGAAAATTTTACAGTGCGCAAATACTGCAATGGCACAGCCCGTTTCATCCCAAAGAATCCTTGGGTCTTCTGAAGTGGACGATGTGCAGCGTTCACTTCTGTAGCACTTAAAAGAAATCATCCCCAGAATAGATAGGGAAGTCATCGTTTTATTCATGACTTTGAACTATGAAAGCAGTTAGGTTAAAAAAAACATTAATTTCGTGGCAGATGGAAACCGTATAATCCACAGAGGCAGAGAATATAACAACCTGATATTTGACCAGGGAATAAACCTTTAGCACCACATCTGCTATATATAAAATGTTTTGGGATCTCTCCTGTACACGCTCTCAGCAGGTGAGCTCTGTAGCTTAGGTAAGAGGTGGCAGCTATGTTAGGATTCCTTTCTTAAGAGAAGTTCTGGGGGTTTACTGCTTTTTACCAGAGTCTGTCTTCAACGAGTCCCACTCTTTGCATCTTCAGGCTAAAGTTACTTTGATCTGCCGTAGAGCAGGAGTTCCCCAAGTGCTCTGTTGCCTCATCACTGGCGGTTTGCAAACTGCTTCAAAGTGATATGCGGATGTTGCCCAAGCAGCCAAATGGCACGTCCTACGCAGGAGCTACCACTGTTTGCTGGTCTGGGTCTTGCTTAGGCTGCTGGTTGTTATCAAATGTCGAGCCTTCTAGGTTTGATGATGCTCTACTTGAAGCTCCTGAAACCTCAGAGTCTGTTTTGCTGCAACAGGCATTCATTCCTCCGATTTCTTGTCCGTAGGTTTGCCGCTTTTTGTCCAGCGGACTGTGGCTCGGACAATTGTCCTTCAGGAGATCATTGGTAAAGGCCGCTTCGGGGAAGTGTGGCGTGGCAGGTGGCGCGGAGGTGACGTAGCTGTAAAAATCTTCTCTTCACGTGAGGAGCGTTCCTGGTTTAGGGAAGCGGAAATATATCAAACCGTTATGTTGCGACATGAGAACATCCTGGGATTTATTGCGGCGGATAACAAAGGTAAAAAGTGCCTGAGTCCTGAGAGCAGAGACTTCACCCGTGTGCCGTCTGCTCTTGGGAGTTGCATTTCTTCGCTTGGATTTACAATTAAATGGTTAAAGAAAACTGTCGGCATGCTTTTCAAATAGCTACGTATTTGAACGTTTCTTGCCAAAAGATGGTAAAACTACTGCTGTTGTTGAGAGGCGCGATGGTGCGTTAGCTGTACCTTACAAAGTCGTGTTTTGCCTTCAAGTTCTTTACCTTATTTGCCCCCAGGTTGGCTGTTGAGCTGCAGCCTTACCCAGCAGCTCTCCTCTGTACCAAAAAGGTGGGGTGCAAAGTGCTCGATGGTTGTGTGCTGTCCCTGCGTTGCATCTGTCTGAGCACAGTCTCTTTCCTGCTGCAGATAATGGAACATGGACTCAGCTGTGGCTCGTCTCTGATTACCATGAGCACGGATCTCTCTTTGACTACCTTAATCGATACACAGTGACTATCGAGGGGATGATCAAGCTCGCCCTGTCCGCTGCTAGCGGGCTGGCCCATCTACACATGGAGATTGTGGGTACTCAGGGTAAGAGCAAAGTTTGAAAAGGTGCTGGGAATTCTTGAGAGGAGAATAAAGCAGAACTGACGAGGGGGACTGATGTGCTGCACAGAAAACACCGGCTGAGTCAGCCCGGATTCATCTAGTCAGTATTGACCAGAAATAGACTGATTGCTTTGGCTGGCTGCAAAGTGGGTTAGCCTTGCGCTAGCTCCTGGGAGTTAGATCAGCATTTCACATCCCCATCCTAAAATTGGTGCTACTTGGGTGGGATCTTAGCGCAGGCAGCAGCAGAATTATAAACTCCTTACGTCCGCATGGACGTGTCTGATGCCTGGGACGATGGAGTTTATGTCCCTCTTGAGGCCTCTGGATGCTACTGCATCAGCAGTGCCTCGGAAGCGCAAGTGGAGCCTTTGCATACCACAGGCTGCCAGCACGGCTCTGTTCCGCAGCGCTGAAGCGTATCCAAACAGGAAAATGTGTTGCAACACTGAGAGTTTAACTAACGCCCTGAAATCCGGTACTGCCTCTGTGCCAGTTTGACTAACAGATTTCACCAGACCTTGACCCCTGCTTCTTTTTATTTTGCTCTGTTAGGAAAACCTGGGATTGCTCACAGGGACTTGAAATCCAAGAACATCTTGGTGAAGAAGAATGGCACGTGTGCCATCGCTGACCTTGGTCTGGCCGTCCGGCATGATTCGGTTACAGATACGATTGATATTGCCCCGAATCAAAGGGTTGGAACCAAACGGTAGGAGAACGGTGTTCTTGGCCAGTGTTCAAAGGCGTCGGAGTGTGACTAGCAAATGCCTGAACTGCTGGTTTAGCACTGGTGAAATTCTTTCTGAAGCATTTCCAAGTGTCTCGCAGAGTGTCAGCCTTGTGCCCAGATTGATGTCGAAGGGACGTCAGTCCCTTCGTCTCCAGGTGCCATCAAGCTGAGAGGCGTAGGCCAGCTACGTAAACTCAGCTCAGGGAGCTCATATAATACTTGACAACAAGCTTGGCATTCTCAAAAGCCTTTTGGGGCCTGCTGTCTGGAGCCTGATGTGCTTTTGGACATTTTTACCTCTTTCCCAACTTGCTATTCTTTTTGAATTATTTTGTTCAGTCTATTAGACCACGGGGCCCATTTCGGTTCTGATTAAGGCTGTGCAGAGCAGAGTTTTGTCTGCTGAGAAGTGCTGTGTGGGAAAACCTGCCATTTACTATCTCCCAGAGAATCCCCTCTCAAAATTAACATGCCGTTCCTTTTCTATTCTGCAGATACATGGCCCCTGAAGTCTTGGATGAAACCATTAACATGAAGCATTTTGACTCATTTAAATGTGCCGATATCTACGCCTTGGGCTTGGTCTACTGGGAGATTGCTCGAAGGTGCAACGCAGGAGGTAATACCCTTCGTGTGCCCGTGCCATCTGCTTGGCTCACTCCTGGGTTTCCGAGCCTCGATGGTTTCCGTGGATCAGGTGTTTGTGAGGACCCTGGAGAACGGGGCTGCGGGACGATATGTCCGTGTGTCGCTACCGAGGGAGTTAACAGAAGTGACCCGTGACTGCTCTTAAGACTGGCCCAGGTGGGGAGGCGGGGGTTAGTGCTCTGACTGGTGGCTGACGTTCCTTTGGATGGATTTTAAGGAAGTGGTGGTGCCGATTTGGTGGGTGACTTTCTTCTCCCGAATCAGCGTAAATGAGTGTCTTGGCACATCCAGCTGCAGGCCGGAGAGCAGCACCGCGGTGCGTGTGCCAGTCCTGCCTTCAGCTCAGTCGAGATTCAGTGACCCTGCCGCTGTGCTGGGAGGCGTTGACTGCAGCACGCTGACTCTGTTCCAGTTTGGGCAGCTGCATTTTATTTCTCTGAATTCTTCTTGTAAAGTCAAATCCCAGATTCTTCATTTCTGTTCTAAATAACTGCAAAGTGTTGACGCATCTCAGCAATGAGTCATGTAGTCCAAACCAGTATCAGTCTGCCTCCAGCGAGCACTGTGGTGATGATCCATTCTCCCAGGAACTGCATTTCCCCTTGCCTGCCTTTCAGGTATCCACGAAGAGTATCAGCTTCCATACTATGACCTTGTACCCTCTGATCCTTCTATTGAGGAGATGCGGAAGGTCGTATGTGATCAGAAATTACGGCCTAATATCCCGAACTGGTGGCAAAGCTACGAGGTAAGGTCTGCTTTCATCTTCGCATCCCCTTCCCCCTCGATGAGGTGAGTAAAGAGTAAGTACTGTAAGTTGAGCTCCAATTTTAGGAGGCGTGGAGGTCTGTATCGGTGTCCAGCCGGGCAGCAGCAGCCCTGCAGACCGAGTTGGGGTCGGGGGAGAGGAGAGCACTGACATCTGCCGTTGTTTCTTGCCTAGGCACTGCGGGTGATGGGTAAGATGATGCGAGAGTGCTGGTACGCCAACGGAGCGGCTCGACTCACCGCCCTCCGCATTAAGAAAACCCTCTCACAGCTCAGCGTCCAGGAAGATGTGAAAATCTAGGCTCTGAGCCCCAGCAGGAGGAAACTGCACAAAAGCTGCCATGCTAGAGTAGACGTGTGATGGAGGCCTACCTCGTGTTTCTGCCCAATCTACTGCTACCAACCAGACAGCGTGACCTACAGGCTGCTAGGTGGGGTGACGGAGCCTATTGAATTGCTCTCTTCCCTGCTTGGGTATGAAACAATCAGAAACCTTTTATGATCACCTCCTGACAGCGTGAAGACTTGAGAGGGACTTAACCTGAGGGATCTCAGCCATGATCGTAACTCTTTGTTTCTTTAATGGAAATCCCTGTAAAGTTCAGTGCGCGCGGTGCACCCGTTGGCAGTGTTTGAGGCCGGGGTGCTAGGTGCTGGGAGTGGGAAGGGAAAGGGAAGGTTTTCTTGCCGTACTCTGAGGATTTTTCCAGGGACTGGCACGTTAATGCAGAAAAAAGCATTTGCAAAACAAATGGTGCTCCCTTCTGAGAGGCTGAGCCTGAACAGTTTATCAGCTTCGTGAAACCATTTCCCTCCTTTTTCTTAAGCTTGAAAAATTCTAAGTCAAAAACAAATCTGACTGGCTGTCAGTGTGCGCAATGGTGTATGCATGCGCGAGGTGCGCGTGTCCCCTGTGCCTGTTCATCTCCTTCCGTAGACGTGCAGTGTCTGCCCGTAGGGTGGCTCATCTCTGTTCGTGCTTTCTGTGCATGTGCAAATCTAGAGTGTCCTTTTTTTGAGCTGTGCGCGCTGGTGCTCTCCTTGTTGAGTAGTGAGCATTGTCTAGCTTGGACAGGCTGCTTAAAACCAGATCCTTAGCTCTCCGATGGGTGCTGCGGCCTTGCTGTCCGTACGCCGGCTGCAGGAACTTCCCGTCAGGTTGCCTCACTGCCACCCCCTCCCTTTTTTTTAAGACAAAACAAATAAGGAACTGATTTCACTCCTGGAATCCAGGCTTTTTGTCTTGAGCCCCTGGGGTTTGTAATTCTTAGTAGGGTGGAAAGAAAGACCTGGGGCGGGGGGAGATGCCACGGAGCCGAGATGCATGTCAGAGGTAGAGCAGGCGCTGCGCCCGGCTGGAAGGAGACCAGGCCATGGGGAAATGCAGGAGAGCGTTCTCTTAGGAACGCGATTCCTGAGTCCACCATCCAGGCATCCTCGCAGGCGCGCTGGGCGGCGTGGGGCAGCCTTCTCGGGGCCTGAGCCGCGGGGGGCCGGGTGCCTGGGAGTGCTCAGCACCTCCCGAGAGGCACCCGGCGCTTGGCAGGATTGACAGCGGGGTGTGGGTTTGGAAATCGATGTCCATCTTTTTAATATGCATATATAAATATCTCATAATCTGGAAGTGGCTGTGTATAACTTGTGGGGTGGGGGGAACTGCATGAATTTTCTTTTGATTAAATGCCGAATCAGGGTGAAGTAGAGTTGGTTTGACTGTTGTCTACAGCTGGGCCTAACAAAAATGGAAGTAGCCGAGGGCTGAGTCTGTCGTGCTGATCGCAGCACTAAAGGCAGGCTGGGAAGTGCCGGTAGTTTGGTGGTTAGGTCAGTATCTATGGTATATAACTCTGAAGCCATAACTTTTAACTGGAGTGGTTTTGATTATTTTTTTTTAATTATTATTATTTTATGGGAGGGTCTGGATTTTAACTTTTTTTAATATTGTTAATTCTTTATAAGAGAAGAAAAACAATCTATAATTATTACCTCTTGACCTGTTCGTTTGTAAAGAAATCACTGCAAAAAAAAAAAAAAAAAGGAAAAAAAACCAAATGCACACAGCTCGATTTACACTGGAACTGTTTCTACTCAAACCTTGCGCCTGCTCTGTAAGGTGAGGTTTCATCTCTGCTCCGGCCACCGGGGTTAACTCTTTTTTTTTCTTGAAAACACTCTGTTCTTGCTGTCTGTGTATCTGTCTGTGTGTCTGTCTTCCCCCAGACTCCCTATCTTGTCTGTGACTTTGTGTAAAGTGAGGAGTGTGTGTTTTGCATCATGTTTGGAGCCATTTTGCATCCTCCCGTGGAGTTCAGCGGCCGGGCGGTGCGGAGCTGTCGTGGGAGGGCCGGCAGACTTCGGGCTGGTTCATGGAGCAGTGTGGAGTGTACGCTTTGTGAATGTACAGCTTCCCTTTCCGATTTGTTCTGACTCGTATCTCAGCCAGAGGTTACCGTGTGTCTCCGGTACCGTACGTCCCCTAACCAAACCCTTCTGCATTTAGAAACCGAGGTGGTGGGCACTTCACAGATACCCTAAAGACTCTTCAGCTGCTGAAACAGGACCCTGGCGACGGCCCATCCCGGCGGGTTGGGAAGTCTTAGCGCCTGTGAAATAAACTGCCATAGGAAAGCCCATCACGCCGGTAGGTACGTCTGCCGCGCGCTCCTCCGTGAGCACTGCGGGCTCTCGTTTCCGAGTACGAGTCTCCCGTCCCTGTTAACTGTGCAGGCTGCTTCTCGAGGACACTAAATCAGCTACGTAACGTGCACTGACTCACTCACCCACCCCTCCAACTGTAGCCACACATGCATCTGCCTCAGCGCTAAACCAAACAGCAGACAGCGGAGCGGTTTCAGAGCGGGTGAGGGTAGAAGGGGTGAGGGCAGGACGACAGGGTATCCCCTATAAGCAGGATTGCAGAAGAAGCCTTGTTTGTAGAGAGATGCCATCACGAGATGGTCAAAACCGAGGAGGATCCGAGATGGGAACGCTGACTATGTAGCATTTATACAGCACTTTTCATGCAAACACGTGCCAGGGAGGTGCAGTGCTTACTTAGCTGACTGGTAGCAAACATAGGAATCGCTGCCCGGCTCTGAAACGTGCCCGGCTCAGAGGCGGCTGCAGCAGCTGTGCAAAAAATGCAACACTACAGACAGTTCAGGAGAAGAGACCGACGCCGCAGCCGCTCAAAACGAGGAGGGGAGATGTCAGATACTCGAGGGCAAGTCGTGCTGGGGAGAGGCAGAGGTACGGAGCTTGTGCTTCTCGTCTGTGGCGCAGGGTTAATCAGTGGTACGCTGGCTTCAGAACAGATCTCTTGGTACTTATCTGCCCCCTTTATTTGTTTGGTTTTGTATATTTTATTAGAAATGGACTGTAAAATAGCCACTTAGACACTTTACCTCTTCAGTATGCAAATGTAAATACAATGTAATATAGGAAATCTTTTGTTTAATATAAAACAAGGCTGTCGATTTCTGCTGTACATTATTAAAAGTTTGTTTTATTCACGTGAGGTGTTGGAGTCTCTCGCGGTTTGCTGTGAGGGGTTAGCCGTGGCGTAGAGGGGTAGGAACCGAGCAGCGAAGACTGGCAGAGCTCGTAGACCCGCAGCCCCCAAAGAAGTGTCTGGGGGGGCTTGTTCACCCGCAACTAAAACAATCTCCCCGGGAATCCTGCTCAGCAAATCTTAAATGTTGAATATTCCCCTTATTAGTGGAGATGCAGATTCCATCGTCCGCTGTACGCTCAGGAGATGCCTTGATCGTAGCAGAGGTGAGACGAGGATGTGGCGGAGCGGGATTTCCAACCCACGCAGGGATGAGCAGCTGAAATCGGCTCTCCCTCTCTGGGGGTCGGTGGTTGGAAGCAGGAGGGGGACCCGCAGCTTCAAAGAAGGATAAATTTTAGTCCAAACCGCCCGGCATCCCTCTGAAATCCTGTTTGCTCAGAGGGCAACCGGTGCTGCGCAAACTGCCCCCGCTAATACTCCCTAATTAGAGCCTCTCGTGAACGAGCAGGTTGTGAGCGGATCAAGGGGAAAATCCGCCGGGGCCTGGGGTCCCCCGTGGGCTCAGACTGACAGCGTTGGTGGGGAGGGGGAGCCGCCATCTGGGCTCCCCCCTCCTCGGCTTCCAGCCTTGTCTGCGGCTGCTGCCACGGCCCCCGAGAAACTCTGACCCTGTCCTGGAAACCGAGGCAGCGGGTGACCTGAGAGCATGCTTTTGGGTTTTTTTAAAGCAAAAATTTTCTTTACTCCTCTTTTAGGAAGTGTGGTGGGAAAACAGGTCTGGGATGGCTTCAGCCAAGGGGCCAAGTCACTACCTTGGGCTGCCAGATTTTGGGAACGGGATGGGATGTTCTTTGCTCCCTGATAAAGGGTTGTGGTTTGGTGCCCTGGGGTGGGTGCTGGGCTCAATCCCGTCCTTTCCCGAGCGCTTCCAAGCTGGAGCAGCTCAGCTCTGGGAGCAAGCTTGCCTCCTGGTAACCCCTGGACAGCCTGTGGGCGGGTGGCTTGGGTGTAACGCCAGCGGGATTGTTACAAACTGATTTTTTTGGCAAATTTTAAATAAACATCTGGTCATACCCCTCAATTCCAACTGGAAAATTTCTGCTACCTCCCCGTGCGGCGCAGCAAGGGGCTGCCCGGAGCCGTGCAACGTGTCCGCAGCAGACACCGCGTCTGCCTCCGGGAATTGTTCTTCCCTCCGTGTCCCCGTCCTCAGCGCGGGCAAAGCTGTCGCAGGAACAGTTTAAATCCTCCCGTCCGCCCACCTTGGAAGCACGGCCCGGGGCTCCGGCCGCCCCCCGCCTCCAGCTTCTGCCTTGAATTAAATCCCAGCTGTGGCTTCGGTGGCGGGGTGTTGTCCCGCGGGGTGAAGCAGCTGTGGGTGCGGGGCTGGAGTCAGGCTCCGGTGCGGCCCCGCGGAGCGGCAAAGCCCGGCGCCGGGGAAACCCGCCTGGTTTCTGCCCTTATCGTCCCCGAGGGCATCCCCGGCCCAGCGCAGCCCCTCCGTGGTCCCCCACGGTGCGACCCCGACATCCCCCGCGGCCTCCTCCCCCCCGCTCCCGGCTGCCCCCCGGCGCCGTCCCCGGGACCCCCCGCGCCGGCCCCGGCCCCCGGCTGGGGCGATGCCGCCTGCGGGGCGGGGCTTACCGCAACGGGGCGTGGCCTAGCGCTAGAACGGGCGTGGTTCAGCTCATAACGGGGCGTGGTTAGGCGCAGAAAGGGGGCGTGTTCTCCTCGGTGGGGGCGTGCCGGGAGCTGGCCCCGCCCCCAGTGGGCTGATATAGCGGCGCTCGGGGCGGCGCGGCCCGGCCATGACCCTGCGGCGGCTGCGGCGGCTCCGGCCGCAGGAGGAGGATGCGGCGGCGGCCCCGGAGCGCCCCGGCCCCGCCGACGTCTACCGGGCGCTGGCGGTCGCCGGCGGCACCCTGCCCCGGGTGCGCAAGGTAGGGCTGCCGGCAGCCCCGGGCGCGGGGAGGGCGGGGGAGCCTCCCCGGGGCTCCCCGGTTTGTGCACCGGGATCGGTGGGCACCCACCGCGATGGGGGGGGGGGGGCCGGGGGTGCGGGTTGTCCCCGTCCCGCGCGGCCACTGGTGCCTGCACCCTGCCCCGGCGTCTTCTCCTGGGCTCTTGTCCTGCCCCGGTGTCCTCCCCGTGTCCCCATCCTGCCCCGGTGACCCCCCTCTCAGCCTCTTCTTCTGCCCCAGCATCTCCCCACCCCGGTGCCATCCTGCCCCAGCATCTTCCCAGTGTCCCCATCCCGCTCCAGTGTTGTCCTCCCAAGCGTCACGTCCTGCCCCAGTTCCTCCCCAAGTCCTGTCCCGGTATCTTCCCTGTGACCCCACCCTGTCCCAGTGTCTCCCCTCAAGCCCCACGTCCCATCTTGGTTCCTCCCCACGTCCTGTCCTGCAGCCTTCGGGGCGCAGGGACAGGCCCCCACCCCAGTGTACGTGGCCATGTCACCGGGACAGGCGTGTCACCGTGTCCCCCCTGGGCTCTGCCCCGCAGGGAGGGCAGGAGGATGGGGCACAAGGTACCCCGGGATCTGGTTCGGTGGGACGCAGGACCGTCCACCACCGCACCCCCGGGAAAGCCCCTCTCCAGCGGCGCTGGGGCTGTCACCGCCCCGACGCTCCCCCCGGCCCCGCGGCGCTTCCTGAGCGTCGGGGGGAAGCGAGAGCGGAGCCGACATCCGGAGCAGAAGTGGCTCTCGCGGCCGTGCTGGCGTGGGCCGGGTCACGTGTGGCAGCCTGGCTCCCGCTCACCGGCCGAGGCCACCGCCGGAGACGTCCCTGAGGGGGTTGGCGTGTCCCGCGTCACCTCCCCATCACTGGGGTGACGTGGGGGCTCGATGTGACAGGCAGCAACTTTCCCTGTGGCGAACGCACCCGATTCTGGTGGTTTTGCACTTAAATACCCACAGATGCGTTTGGGGCATGTGGCTGGTGACACCCGCGGGGCTGGTGACGCCTGCATGGCACGGAGCAGGGGGAGCTGGTGGCACCCGGCTGCCACCAAGACAGACCACGTGCCACTCTCGAGGCACAGCTCACGGTGACGCCAGCCGCACCATGCCGGGGCTGCCAGAGCCCAGCGGCCACGGAGGGGCATTTGGGGACAGCCCTGTCACCTCCTGCCCCGCGGCGAGGGTCCTGCCGTGCCCGGCCGGTCCCTCCGCCCGCCCACGCCTCCGCACCCTTCACAACAGGGACATTGTCTGGGCCGGGGGGGGGATTTTGCATGAAAAAACCCGACTTTGTGACCACAACAGGGCCCCTCTGTGCCCAGGGCCTCCCCGGAGCGTGGGGTGGGGTGCGGCACAGGCTGACGTCAAAGCGTGGGGCGAGCGCGGAGCAGATGTGAGGGTGGCTTTGAGCACCGATAAAAGCCTCGTTATGCCCAGCCGGCCGGGGCGGGGGGGGGCCGTGGGGCGATGGGTGCACCCGGGTGCTGGTTCGGTGCCGGCTTGGCACGGTGCTCCCCTGGGGTTCGGTGGGGTCCTGGTGGCACAGACCGTTTCGGCTGTCCCTGGAGGGGGTGGGCGGCGGGGGGACGTGCCCCGGGACGGTGTCCCCCGCTGACGGCTCTGCCTCTGCCGCAGGGTGCGGGGTTCAGGTGGGCGTCCCCGAGCCAGTCCCCGGAGGAGCACAGGTAGGGATGGGAGACCGGGCCCTGCTGAGGGGGGGGACATGCAGGAGCGGGGCGGGGGTTGGTGTCGCAGCAGGCCAGGGCTCAGCCCCCCAGACACCCCCAGAGCCCACGGGGACCTTATCTGGCACCCATGGGACAGGGCTTTGGCCAAGGCCAGTCTGGGGGACGGTCCTGTCCCTGGTGGGGGGTCCTGTCCCTGGTGGGGTCCTGTCCCTGGGGTCCCAACCCTGCCCAGCACAGAGAAAACCTGAACCCCGAAGCAACGTTTCCTTAGAGAATTGCCCAAGGTCTCGGTGGGCAAGTCGGGGTTGGGGGGCTCTGCCTGGTCCCTGATCCCCTTGTCCCCCAGGAGGGTGGTGATGCTGGAGAAGAAGGCAGAAGAGACCTTTGGCTTCGAGATCCAGGTGGGTTCCGTGCCGAGCCGTGCCGTGCCCTGCCATGCCGAGCTGTGCCACGCCGAGCCATGCCATGCCGCGCTCCCCACCCTTCCAGCCTGCACCTTGCTTTGCATCGAGGGTATTTTTAAATTGTCTCTGAGCCAGGGTTTATTTTTAGCGGTGACGGAGCTGCCTGGTTACCGAAGCCTGTGACGGCGGGGGCGGCTGGGGGGGCCCCGCTTGGGGCGCAGCCAACCGGGATGAGACCCCCCCCGGGGCTGGGGTGCTGCCCCCCGTCGCCCGGCAGCAATTAAATGCTGCCATTGCCACCTCATGGCTGCTGCTTGGGAGGGGACCCCGGGGGTTGGGGAGCCCCCGTGCCCCTCACCGGCCCCCCCCACCCCATTTCAGACCTACGGGCTGCACCACCAGGACAGGAACAGCATGGAGATGTTCACCTTCGTGTGCCGGGTGCACGGCGGGAGCCCGGCTGAGGCGGCGGGGCTCAAGGCCGGTGAGCACATCCCCGGGGGGGCCGGGGGGGTCCCGGCAGTGGGGACCAGCATCCCTGAGCTCATCCCCCCCCCGCCCCGCATTGTAGGGGACACAATCACAGGGGTGAACGGGCTGAACGTGGAGGGCGTCCGGCACCGCGAGATCGTGGAGATCATCAAGAGCTCGGGCAACATGCTCCGGTGAGCTGGGGGGGTGCGGGGGGGGCCCGGGTGGTCCCCAGCCCCTGCACTGATGGCTGCTGCCCCACAGGCTCGACACGCTCTACGGGACGTCGATCCGGAGGGCCGAGCTGGAGGCCCGGCTGCAGTACCNGACCCCTGCCGTGTCCCCCATCAGGCGTGGTGGCCAAGGACCCCAGCATCTACGACACGCTGGAGTCGATCCGCTGGTGCCTGCAGGGTGAGGGGGGGCTGCCCGGCGGCTCCCCCCGCCCCAGCGCCTGCGGCAGCGACGACTCCCTCTACCAGACCTGCCTCTTCGCCTCCGCCGACTCGCTGGATGGGGACAAGGACGGGGACAAGGATGGGGACAGCGGGGGTCCCGCACCCCCCCCGCCACGACCCCGGCCGGCCCTGGCCCGCAGCGCCAGCCTCAAGTGCGGCGGGGGGCCGGGGGCCGCGGGGCGGCTGTGGGCCCGGGCCGGGGACCCCGGGGAGGGGGCGGCTGCCCCCCGCAAGGGCCGGCACAGCAGCTTCCGCCGGCGGCTGCTCAAGTTCATCCCGGGACTGAACCGGGCACTGGAGGAGGAGGAGAGCCACCTCTAGCCGGGGGCCCCCCCAGGCCTATTTATTTATTTATTGCAAGGGGCTGCCTGGACCCCCCGCCCGCCCCGGGGGCCGCTGGAAGGAGCTCGGGGTCGGCCCCGCGGGTCCCGACTTGGCTGCGGGGGTCACGGCACCGAGGGACGGACATGGGGACCCTCCCCGAGGCGGCTGACGAAGCCACCGCTCATCTCAGGAATCGGTGCCCTCCTCACTGGGGGCACGGGGGGAGGGACCTGCGTCCCCCCACCCCCGTTCAGGGGCCCATGGGGGTCCTGCTCCCCCACCCCGGGGGCTTTTGTACCGTGCTGGCGCGCTCGGCGCCCACCAATACAGAGACTTTTTGCAGCGGCGTGTGGCTGTGACTGGGGGGGACAGAGCCCCGTGGGGACGGGGACGGGCTGGCTGGGGGAGGACGTGTCCCCCGGGGGACCCCACCAGGCTGCAGCCCCCCTCAGCCCCCCGCGCTGCCCCCCTTTGCCCTCCCGCCTGCCAGCCAGGCTCCGGGCAGGAAGGTCTCGGGGTGACCGATGTCACCTCAGATGCTGCGTGGGCTCCTGGGGACCCCCCGTGTGCCCCCACCCGCCGCAGCACCCCGTGCCATGGGGCGTGTCCCGGCGCTGCGGGGCCCCGGCCAGGCCCTTCCTGCCCCGCTTCCTCCGGCAGCCGGCGGGAAGCCGGTCCCACCCCGAGCCCTTCCGGCTGCGGGGGCCGGGGTGCCCCGCGGGGAGCGGGACGGGCACTGGGGTCCCCCCCCCTCCCTGCCCCATTGCCCCCCAGTCCCTCCAAAGCAGCACCCAGAGGCCTTGGGGTGCATAGAGCCCCCCCCTCCGCTGTTGCAGTGAGCACCCATGGGTGCACGAGGGTGGCCTTGCACGAGGATTCCCGTGCACGAGGGTGGCCTTGCACAAGGATTCCCTTGCACGAGGATGGCCTNCGCCTGCCAGCCAGGCTCCGGGCAGGAAGGTCTCGGGGTGACCGATGTCACCTCAGATGCTGCGTGGGCTCCTGGGGACCCCCCGTGTGCCCCCACCAGCCGCAGCACCCCGTGCCATGGGCCGTGTCCCGGCGCTGCGGGGCCCCGGCCAGGCCCTTCCTGCTCCGCTTCCTCCGGCAGCCGGCGGGAAGCCGGTCCCACCCCGAGCCCTTCCGGCTGCGGGGGCCGGGGTGCCCCGCGGGGAGCGGGACGGGCACTGGGGTCCCCCCCCCTCCCTGCCCCATTGCCCCCCAGTCCCTCCAAAGCAGCACCCAGAGGCCTTGGGGTGCATAGAGCCCCCCCCTCCGCTGTTGCAGTGAGCACCCATGGGTGCACAAGGGTGGCCTTGCACGAGGATTCCCGTGCACGAGGGTGGCCTTGCATAAGGATTCCCTTGCACGAGGATGGCCTTGCACAAGCGCTGTGTGCAAGCACCGAGAGCACCCAGCCCTCTGCCTGCAGGGGAGCGTGGGGGGCCACGCTGTGCCTCAGTTTCCCCTCTGGCTTGTGCTCGTCCCTGGCTGGGCCACTCTGTGTTTGGGGAGCCCCAGCTCCGAGCTCCTGCACCCCACAGCTGGGCTCCGGGGTGTNGCCCCATTGCCCCCCAGTCCCTCCAAAGCAGCACCCAGAGGCCTTGGGGTGCATAGAGCCCCCCCCTCCGCTGTTGCAGTGAGCACCCATGGGTGCACAAGGGTGGCCTTGCACGAGGATGGCCTTGCACAAGCGCTGTGTGCAAGCACCGAGAGCACCCAGCCCTCTGCCTGCAGGGGAGCGTGGGGGGCCACGCTGTGCCTCAGTTTCCCCGCTGGCTTGTGCTCGTCCCTGGCTGGGCCACTCTGTGTTGGGGGCGCCCCAGCTCCGAGCTCCTGCACCCCACAGCTGGGCGCCGGGGTGTCCGGCCATGTCTCAGCCCCCCCCAGGACCCAAGGGGGGTCTGCGGGAGATTTTGGGGATGAGAACCCCAGGGGTGTGGGGGGCTGCGCTGCGCTGCAAGGCTGAGTGTGCACGCGTGTGCATGGTGCAGGGCTGTGTGCGCACACGCGTGCCGCGTGTCTGCACGTGTGCAGCAGCTCCCCGCTGCTCTCCTGCCTTGTCCCCGTTCCAGGACGGCTCCGTGCTTGGACATTTATGGTCTGGCTGATGGGGCCGCACTCGCAGCGCCTGCCCGCGTGCTGCCAGGGTCGGGGCACCCCGTCCCCGTCACGGGACCCCCCCCCCCCGCGGCAGCTGCCACCCCACGCGGAGCTTTTTTTAGCCCCGAATTGGGGCTGCGTGTGCCCGGGGCTGGGCAGGCGCCGGCTGGACACGGGGGTCACGCGTGGCACCGGCTGAGCCGGACGGTGCCGGTGGGGCCGAGGCTGCGGGGTACGGCCCGGGAACGCCCCGGAGCAGCCTGTCATTACCGATAAATATAGGCCCGGGGCAGGGAGCCAGTGCCGGCCACGGGCACCCCGCAACCACCGCCCGGCCCGTGGGCACCCCGCAGTCCCTCAACACCCACCCAGTCCGTGGGCACCCTGCAGTCCCTCAACACCCACCCGGTCCGTGGGCACCCCGCAGTCCCCTAACACCCACCCAGCCCGTGGGCACCCTGCAGTCCCTCAACACCCACCCAGTCCGGGGGCACCCTGCAGTCCCTCAACACCCACCCAGTCCGGGGGCACCCTGCAGTCCCTCAACACCCACCCGGTCCGTGCGCACCCCGCAGTCCCCTGACACCCACCCAGCCCCAACCACACGGGTCCTGGGGGCAGCAGGAAGGGCCGGCTGGTGGCCACCATGTCCCCATGTCCTCAATGGGGTGTTGGGGTGGATCTGGCACCCCTGGGCCGGTGTGAGCCGGGGCTCCCCCCACGCACCCCCATGGCCTTGCCGGGGTGACCGGGCTCGAGTTTCCTCCCCCGGGGGCCCCGCGGCCTCTCCCGGGGTACAGCTAATCCCGGGTGCGGGGGCCGCCGGCGTCACCCTCCTGCCACCGGCAGCGCCGCCACCGGCTCGGCCACCGAGCGAGGGGTGCGAGGGGGCTGCGACCGGCCACGCTTGGCCATCCCGGTGGCTCCGGGACCCCCCAACGGCTCCCGGACCCTCGACAGCTCCAGGACTGACCCTGCCCCGGGGTGGCTCCCGGCCGCACCCCCAGGCTGGCACCGGCTCTGCCCCCCGGTTTGCACCGGCTGCAGCCCTGGGCCGAGCCCCGGTACCGGTCATGCCACTCGCGGGGTGCGGGGACCCCGGCAGGTCCCGGTCGAGCCCGGGGGATCCCCGCGGGGGCGGCCCCGGTGATGCCGCGGGATCCCGGGGACGTCAGCGGCCAGGTGTGACGTCACGGGGCCCCCGCCTGGGGCGGGCGGCGCGCGGGGCCGGGGCCGGAGCGAGGTAACGGGCGGCGGGAGGAGGCGGCGGCGGCGCCCGGCCCCGGGCCGTCACCCCCGGTACCCCCGAGTCCCACCGGGCTCCCGGGGCAGTGCCCCCCCGGTCCCCTCCGGTGCCGGGCTTCCCCCCTCGCCGCTCCTCGGGAGGCCGGGGGGGTCCCGTGAAGCCGGGCAGGGTCCCGGCAGCTCCTCCCCGGGCCCGGGCCCCGCCGTGNCGGGGGTGGCACTAACGGGGGTGGGGGACATTGCCCGGGCTGCCAGACAGGGGAGAAGAGGACCTGGCACGGCGGGCCGGGTCCCCCAAGATTCTCGGTTTGCCCCCGGGAGGGGCTACCGGGGAGTACCGGGGGGGCTACCGGGCCCCTCCCCGCCCGTCCCTCGCCCTCCCGCCGGCCCGGCCCCGCTCGGGCTGAGCTCATCTTTCCAGCCCGCGGGCGGTGATCCCGGCGCTGGGCGCCCGCCAGCAGCCGCCGCTCTTTCCATCGCCCCGGCCAGGGTCTCCCCGCGGGAACCGGGCGAGGGGGGGGGCGGGGCGCGGGCGTCCCGCGTCCCCCCCGTCCCGGGATCAGCCTTCCCGGGCAGCGAGCGGGAGGAGACCGGGGGTACCGGCACCGGGGACGCTGAGCACCGAAGATACCGGCTCAGATGGGCACTGGGCATAGCGGCACCGGGGATACGGGAGAGCACCGGGGATACCGGCACCGGGGATAGCGGCACCAAGGGGCACCGGGGATACGGGCTCCGGGGTTGCCAGCACCGAGGGGGCATCGGGGACGGGGGCATCGGGGATGGGGGTACCGGGGATACGGGCTCCGGGGTTGCCAGCACCGAAGGGGCACCGGGGATGGGGGCTTCGGGGATGGGGTCACCGGAGATATCGGCACCGAGGGGGCACCGGGGAAGTGGGCACCGGGGATGTGGGCACCGGAGATACACGCACCGCGAGGGCACCGGGGATGGGGGTACGGAGGCTGGGGCCACGGACGGGGCGCCAGGGATAACGGCACCGGAGATACCGGCACCAAGGGGGTACCGGGGGATGCCAGCACTGGGGTACCAGCAGCGAGGGCACACCGGAGATACCAGCACCGGGGATACCGGCACCGAAGGGGCACCGAGGATGGGGGCACCGGGGATACCGGCCCCCGCTGCCGCCCCTGCCCGCTCGCCACTCGTCCCGGTGCCGGCCCCGGGGCCTCCCCCCCCCCCCGATCGGCGGCCCCGGGAGCCCCGGTGGAGGGGGGGAGCGGGGGGCGCCCGCGCTATTTTTAGCCGGGGCCGCGCGGGTATTTTTAGCGCGGGCGCCGCGGTTGCGTCAATGGAACCCCGCGTGCGTCACGGCCGCGCCCCCGCCGGAACCGCCCCCCCCGCGCCTTCTACGGCGCCGCCGTGCGTCACGGGCCCGCGCGCCGCCCCGCGCGTCACCGAGCGCTTAAGAGAAAGTAGTGGCGGGGCCGGAGCCCGGCGGAGCCCGCGCAGCGGCGGCAGCAGCGGCAGCAGCGGAGCGGGAANACTTAGGGCGAGGGAGAGGGTGTCCCGGTGGCAGCGGGGGAAGAGACGGGGTCGGGTGTCGCGGTGCCACCGGGGAGAGACGGGGGTCTCCGAGATTGGAGCCGGGCCGGGTGTCCCGGTAGCACCGGGGAGGGCTCAGAGCGGTGGGCGTCCCGGTGGCGCCGGGGGGAGACGGGGGTCGGGCGTGCGTGGGGCACGC